>CM031955.1:8068698-8078698 GCA_018749465.1 Paracanthobrama guichenoti
TGCATGAAAATCCCAGTAACTGAGCAGACTGTGAAATACTCAACAACCAACGAACAACCATGCCACGCTCAAAATTGCTTAAATCACCTTTCTTTCCCATTCTGACATTCAGTTTGGAGTTCAGGAGATTGTCTTGACCAGGACCACACCCCTAAATGCATTGAAGCAACTGCCATGTGATTGGTTGATTAGATAATTGCATTCATGAGAAATTGAACAGGTGTTCCTAATAATCCTTTAGGTGAGTGTACCTTAAATATAAGAAATACACAAATACTACACCCATGAATATACATTTTATACCTTATGTGTACCACAATAGTGACATGAAGAAAAAGAAGAAAAAAAAGTAAAATGTACTTAATTTTTCTTTTGCAAATGTTTGCACACATTTTTTTGTAAATTTCATATATGGTAAGTTAAATACATATATTAAGCAAAATCTACTTAACTGAGTTAAGTAAAATTAACAAAGAAAATAATGAGTAACTTTAACTTGGCCAGTTAAAGTTTGAGTAATGTCTGCTTAGTTGCAATATCTGTTTCAAATACATTTCACTCAAACAGTATAACACTGAATTAAGCCATGCTTTTAAAGTCCATGCTTGACTTAGAACATTTAAGTAAATAAAACAGTAGATATTGTGTAGACAACATATCTACATAATAGAAGTAATTTGGTACCCATTCGAACACGCAGACCTGAATTCTTGGGACACAATAACATTAACATTCTTTAGATCATTTGAGTAGAAATCAGATGTGCACAAAACAGCAAGTTACTAAACCTAGCAACAAAAGCAATGGTAAAACAGTGTAAATACAGCTTATTAATTATTCATGCCCCAGTGCATGATGGGAACAACAGTATAAGAAAGTTGAGTACGTTTTAATTTTATAACGTTGATATTTACGCTTTAATTTCAACATGCTTAAATTGAGTACTAATATAGAAATTACATTTGTTTTTTTCTGTAGTATTTGCTTCACCACAGAATAATTATCACTGAAGAAAGCCAAACAGAACATGACCGTGACAGTGCATCCCCCTCCCGAAAGCTCATACTTGCGCCACAATAGATCCAACAGAGTATAGAAGGGAGGTAGGGGGCTCCGGAGATGGATAAGGAGATGGAGACAGATGGAACTTTGAAGGAGCTGGCAGAGGGAAACCCCATGGAGAAGGTGATGGACAAAGGAGCCAGGGAGGAGACTGTGAAGGGAGGAGCCAGAGAGAGACCCAGAGAAGAGCCAGGACAAAGGCCTAAGGTGGCACTGATGGGGGGAGGAGCCAGGGTGGAATAAGGAAACTGACCGACAGAGGTAGAGACATGCCAGGTGAAGATGAGGACCCAGGGTGGCTCCATATGGCTGGAGGGGCAAAGCGAAGCCACGTGTGCACAAGACTTGGGTCCGAGATTGTGGGACTGAGGACAATGGCTAAACCGGAGGGAAGGAGGACCCTGGCAGAGCCAAAGGGGTGAAGGGTGGAAGCGCAGGTGGAAATCCAGACCAGTCAGAGTAAAGATTGACCAAGGTCGAGCCGGTGGGACGAGATAGTCCGGTGGAGCCTGAAGGATGAAGGACCATGGCGAAGCCGTTGGGTTGGAGTACCAAGGTATAGTCTGGGCTTGTGGTGGAGCCAAGGCATCGACACACCAGGACGGAGCTGGAGACCTGGAAGTGCAAGGCTGAGCCTCTGAAGTAGGAGTTAAGGGGCTGAAGGCGATCCAAGAGTACACAGGGAGAATATATTTCAGGCTATGGGAATGGATGGAACTCTGCTCTACAGTGTCCACCAATTCTCCTTCAGGGATGGACGTTAATACAGGCTCACACACCTGGTCAGACTCTGTAGGTTCAGGCTTCGGGCCTGCGGTGGGCTCTGGTTCGCTGTCCATGCACATAGAGGGGGCAGGTTCTGGCTTCGAGACCGATAATGGTTCAGATTCAAGCTACTGGATGGACATAGGGACCTGGTTAGACTCAGCTGCTGTTGGCTCCAGGTCTGCGGTTGGCTCTGGCATTGGGTCCTTGGCAGGCTTAGGCATTGGCTCTGGGTTCATGGTGGGCGTGTGGAGGTGTTGGCTTGGTTCTGGTTCTGACTTAGGGTTTTTGAGAACTCAAGCATTTAGTGACCGTGAAATGAACAGAACATGACAGTGACATTGCACTAATAATACACATATAAATATAGACATTATACCTTAAATATATAAAATGCACCAATAATATGCTCATCAATATAGATATTATGCCTTAAATATAAAAATTACGCAAATGATACACTCATAAATATCAATATTATACTTTACACATATACAAAAAACTGACCAGACCACATACTAGTATGCAAGACTATTAAACACATAGTATAAACCTTGGTGCTTGGTCTTTTATGCCCCGATGAAGGCAGTTCGTCTGCCGACACGTGTTGGTTGGTTTATAATATTTTTAATGTTAATGCCTTGTGTGTTGGGATAAACATTTGTGCAGCTGAGAGCAGATTTGCTCTCAGAGAAGGTCATTGTACTAATGGATTGATAGTTTCACCTCCTGCAATCGTCACGCTTTTAAGAGCATCCTCACAATCCTCTCACTGGTTGTAATTGCATTAATTACAATCAAGCTAATTCTCGTGATTCATCATCGCCACTCATCTCACCAGAGTTAATGGATGTGCACACAGAAAACCGGCAGATTTCAGGGGTTATCATCACCTTTCCTTTGCTTCATCCAGTTTTAGGTTTGTGTGACAGTTGTACAGGTGTACAGATATTGTGTTATATCTGATCCACATAGCTGTAGTTGCCTGGTAACACAAGTGTGCTAAACTGGATTGACTCGTTTAAATAGGCAAGATCATCTTACTTATCTGACATTAAAACACATCTGTGTGATTTTTGACAGTGACAGCAGGAAATCAAGGACGTTCACGACCCATGAAATGGAAGTTGCGCTAGTCTTTTCTTCCCTATTGTGCCATATATTGAGTGAAACGCTTGTCAGACAAGAACAAATGGGCAGGGTCAGACAAGTCAGACAAGAACAAATGGCCAGGGCAGGGCTTGGGTTTTTTTTTTTTTTTTTTTTTTTTCTCTGTGGGGAATTGATTGGATGGTTGTGGTTTGCTATTGGTGGATCTCATGTGAGTGACAGGTTTCCCCGCCCTCGTCATCAAAGAAGAGAAGAGATGTTGCTGTTATTCTGATTTAAGATTAACACAATAATGATGTGCACTGATAAATAATTTTTTGATTTTTTGATTCCTGGTGTGAATAGATGCATAATAGCGCCTCCTATCACATAACAGTGAAAACACTGAAAGCTGGAAACCCCTTCTCAGTACCACGGGAAGCTCAGAGTATATTCATCCGTCCACTTCTACAGTTTGATTAGTCATCAGCCGCTGGGAACACATGCTAGTCTGCATTCTTCAGTCACAGAAGCGCCTTGTAATACTCCTACACACACACACACACACACACACACACACACACATACTTTCTCACACATACTCTCTCACACACATACACCGTCTCTCACACACACACTCACTCACTCACACGTATACACACACACACAGTTTTTACTGTAGTTTTTTTCAATTAATGCAGTCATGGTGAGCAGAAGAGACTTCTTTCAAAAAACAAAATCTTAATTATTCTTACAAACCCGATTCCAAAAGAGTTGGGACACTGTACAAATTGTGAATAAAATCAGAATGCAATGATGTGGAAGTTTCAAATGTCAATATTTTATTCAGAATACAACATAGATGACATATCAAATGTTTAAACTGAGAAAATGAATCATTTTAAGGGGAAAATAAGTTGATTTTAAATTTCATGGCATCAACACATCTCAAAAAAGTTGGGACAAGGCCATGTTTCCCACTGTGTGGCATCCCCTCTTCTTTTTCTAACAGTCTGCAAACGTCTGGGGACTGAGGAGACAAGCTGCTCAAGTTTAGGAATAGGAATGTTGTCCCATTCTTGTCTAATACAGGCTTCTAGTTGCTCAACTGTCTTAGGTCTTCTTTGTGGCATCTTCCTCTTTATGATGCTCAAATGTTTTCTATGGGTGAAAGATCTGGACTGCAGGCTGGCCATTTCAGTGCCCGGATCCTTCTTCTACGCAGCCATGATGTTGTAATTGATGCAGGATGTGGTCTGGCATTGTCATGTTGGAAAATGCAAGGTCTTCCTGAAAGAGACGACGCCTGGATGGGAGCATATGTTGTTCTAGAACTTGGATATCCCTTTCAGCATTGATGGAGCCTTTCCAGATGTGTAAGCTGCCCATGCCACACGCACTCATGAACCCCATCCCATCAGAGATGCAGGCTTCTGAACTGAGCGCTGACAACAACTTGGGTTGTCCTTGTCCTCTTTAGTCCGGATGACATGGCGTACCAGTTTTCCAAAAAGAACTTCAAATTTTGATTGGTCTGACCACAGAACAGTTTTCCACTTTGCCACAGTCCATTTTAAATGAGCCTTGGCCCAGAGAAAACGCCTGCGCTTCTGGATCATGTTTAGATATGGCTTCTTTTTTGACCTGTAGAGTTTTAGCCGGCAACGGCGAATGGCACGGTGGATTGTGTTTACCGACAATGTTTTCTGGAAGTATTCCTGAGCCCATGTTGTGATTTCCATTACAGTAGCATTCCTGTATGTGATGCAGTGCCGTCTAAGGGCCGGAGATCACGGGCATCCAGTATGGTTTTCCAGGCCTTGACCCTTACGCACAGAGATTGTTCCAGATTCTCTGAATCTTTGGATGATATTATGCACTGTAGATGATGAGAACTTCAAACTCTTTGCAGTGTTTCTCTGAGAAACTCCTTTCTGATATTGCTCCAGTATGTTTGGCCGCAGCATTGGGGGAATTGGTGATCCTCTGCCCATCTTGACTTCTGAGAGACACTACCACTCTGAGAGGCTCTTTTATACCCAATCATGTTGCCAATTGACCTAATAAGTTGCAGATTGGTCCTCCAGCTGTTCCTTATATGTACATTTAACTTTTCCGGCCTCTTATTGCTCCCTGTCCCAACTTTTTTGGAATGTGTAGCTCTCATGAAATCCAAAATGAGCCAATATTTGGCATGACATTTCAAAATGTCTCACTTTCAACATTTGATATGTTATCTATATTCTACTGTGAATAAAATATAAGTTTATGAGATTTGCAAATCATTGCATTCCTTTTTTATTCACAATTTGTAATCTGTAGGTTTGTACTTCTGACTGGTGTGTGTTAAAACACAATCACGTGTAAATATCAATCTCTCTGTCAATCTAAAGAGCCGTAGCTGTCGTTGAACTGATCAGAGTTGGGGGAGGCCAACTAAAGAGTCATGTGACAATCTGAATGAGCTTACAGTTAGTAACAGAGTTTGATATGGCAAAGCTTAGCAGTGGTATGAAGCAGAGTCGTGGATCCGTATGGCTCACAGGTACAGTGCGATGGGAAGGCCTCTCCGTGGAAAGACCAGTGTAAGGCCAGCTGCGGCTAAAGATCCCGCCTCGGGATGTGAGTGCGTCCTTTTTGATTTCATTTCTTGCGGTTTGGCTGTATTTGTAGTGTTTGGCACACTGGAGTGTTTTGGCTGGAGCACAGACAGTGGCTCGATCGGGTGGATTTCCTGCGCAGACAGGAAGGTCAAAGGTTTCGTGAGTGTGTTGGCTCGTCTGTTAATTTTGTCCATTTATTTGTTTGTTTTGTCTCTCTCCTGTTTTCTCTCCTGCCCTCTCTGTCCACTCTAGTCGACGCTGATGAGATTAAACGGCTGGGAAAGAGGTTTAAGAAACTCGACCTAGATAATTCAGGATCCCTGAGTGTGGAGGAGTTCATGTCTTTGCCTGAGTTACAGCAGAATCCACTGGTGCAGAGAGTCATCGATATATTCGACACGGACGGCAACGGCGAGGTGGATTTCAAAGGTGAGGCTGAACCGTCCATCACACACATGAGAACTCATCTGCTCGCACAATAAACTACATGCATTGTTTATTTGAAGGTGGAAACCTGTTGTTTGTGTGTTAAATGAATCTCGTGAAAACATGCATATCACATTTCATCCCGGAAAAATATAAACAAATATTTATTTTGTGTCAAGTATTCATTAAGCCAATTAAGCATTGTGATATTTTCATGACAATTAAACTCTTTTGCATCGCTGTCTTTCAAAGGTGATTCGGACTAGATTCTCATTACAGTAGTATAGTAAAAAAAAAAAAAGACTAATACAATTAATTTTAATTTAAACCAGCATAAAGGCAGTACAACAAATACATATTAAATTTAATTGTTTTTTTGTTTTTTTGTCTCTTTACAGTACATTTACATTTATTTAGCAGATTGTTTTATCCAAAGTGACTTACAATTGAGAGTAATGAGAGTTTTGCATTAAAATAATAAGAATTAGGGAATTGTTTTATTTTATATTGTCATGAAATGTCACATGTTGTGTTCCCTTCAATTTATTCCTTACATGTTCTTTAAAAGGTCTTAAATTTTCCTTCATAAAATCTGCAGAAACCCTGATACATAAGTTTTGATTGTGTGCTAAATTATTTGACAAGATTAGTCAAATGAATGCATGATGCCATGTTATGATTTTAATGCATTGCATCATTAATCTAAGAATTTGCAAAAACGTTGACGTCCTCAAACGCAAAAGCTTCTAGCTATGAAATTCTTCAGCAAATGAGCTTAAAGTAGCTCAGACCTGTTGCCTCACAGTTGGAAAAGAAGCCCTTTGTGTCCTTTGCCAAGAACATTCACATTCTTTCACACTGATCTAGAGCTGCACGATTCTGGACAAACTGAGCATCATGAGTTTGTTTGGTTTCAGACAGGGATCACGATTCTCCCACGATTCTGAATAGACCACTAAACAAAATAACATGTCATTAACTAGAGGTTCTGACAGCATGTTAATTGTTAAAATTTTAAATGTTTAATGAATCTGAATGAATTATTAATCACCCTGCGTCCCAATGTCCATACTATCCATCCTAAATAGTTTGTGAGATTAGAATAAGTGTGTCCCAGAGCATAGTATGTTAAAAAGAGTATGGCAGAAGTCCCAGGATGGTCTGGTATTTCCAGTAGATTTTCGAAGTTTGGATCTATGCACACTAAAAAGGCTAATATTGCCCACAACACATTGCGCTTTGGAGGAGTATTCAGTTCAAAACTACAAAAATGTTTAAAAAAACTACAAACATGGCGGTTGTGTGTGACTGACAGTTAAATAGAGAGGGTTAGATAAAGCAGCAAGTGACTAATAATTAACACTGAACCTGATAAAAAGAATTGTTATTTAATGTTATCATTGTTAAATTTCATCTGCAACAACAGTGTGAATTTTTAAAAAGATCCGTTTGACCATTAACTTAATACATCATTATGCAAAAATATGGAGAGTCTCGAATGAAAGACCCATGACTGGCAGATCAACCTGCAACTTCTTTTCCCTCCAATACAGTAGGAAGTTAAATTAAATTACATGAGGAGGATTTTAACTGTGATAAGATGATTGACAGGCCAGTTTACATAACTGTGTAGGAGAGCATTCGTTAAAGACGCAATTTAATGTCAAGTCCCCTTTATTTATATAGCGCTTTTTACAATGCAGATTGTTTCAAAGCATTTTTACTGTGATAACAGGAAAATAATGCAACAAAGCTTGTATCAGCTGTACAGTCATTCTGGAGAAAACAGTGATGTCATCGTCCAGCTCAGTTCAATAATCATGTGTTGTCAATGCAGGCAGATCATCAGTAATATAGTTGAATATTTAGTGTCCCCAACTAAGCAAGGAACCAGGAACCTTGACTTTGGCAAGGAACCAAAATTCCATCAGGAGACTGAATAGAGAAAATACCTTGGGAGAAACCATCCTCTGGCCAACGAACCGACCGCAATAAACGTGATGGAGTATAATTTGTTAAGAGCTCGCTCAAGTACTGGGGAGCTAAACCATTTAGTGCTATAAGTAATTGGCAAGATTTTAAAATGTATGCAATGTTTCATAGACCATTTTTGCACCGACGTCACAATTATGTCACAGACAAAACAAAGAGAAAACGGGAGGCGGTCAATACAAACTCGCAGAAAGCGCCAAGATTGAAAACCAGCGCTATGTCTGCCTGCGAAGTGGCGTTATTGTTATTGGTTTGCAGCACAGAGTCAGCGTTCAAAATGTCATCTTGTGTTTTTGGGTGCCAGAATCAAAGAGTACAGGCTCCAAATTGAAATTTTACCGCATGCCTGCTGCTACTGCCAGACAAAAAAACAACGACAGCTGTGGTTAAACGCAATAAAACGAGCGGACTGGAGTGCAGGCGCTGGCTAGGCAGAACTTTGGATCGTACGACACAAAACTCATCTGTTAAATCTTTGTATTTTAAGTCTTGTACGTGCCCATTTAGCACATAGTTATAGGCATCTAACGATCTAAACTATGCACATGAATTTTTTCACCATGAAGTAAACTGAGAAATTTAGATATTCTACACCAGGCCCTGGGTGTAGAAGCCAGGCCACTCAACCGGAGGTAATCCTGCCAGATCGCCCATCCACTAGGTGAGCGTGTACGGGTCGGTCAATCTGGTTCCGTCCGTTAAGGTTAACTTCATGGACAGAGTCACAGTCCCGGACAGAGTGTGACCTTACATATACAGATAAAATTACTCCAGTCATTGTTTAAAAACAAGCTCACCTTAAAAAAAAACTTGCTGGCTAGCGTTCGTGAAGCGATCAGGGGAATCGTTCTGCCTCCAGCTAAGCTCCGCCCACAAAAAAACATCACAATGTTTACTGACTGAAAAAGGGTCTATAGGGAGCCAGTGCAGTGTTGACAGAACCGGGCTAATATGGTCATACTTCCTGGTTCTAGTAAGAACTCGAGCTGCTGCGTTTTAGACCAGCTGGAGTTTTTTTTATTAAGCAAGCAGGGCAACCACCCAGTAAAGCATTACAATAATCTAGCCTTGAGCTCATGAATGCATGAATTAACTGTTCAGCATTTGTCATTGAAAGCATGCGCCATAATTCAGATATATTTTTAAGATGGAAGAATGTGATTTTACAGATGTTAGAAACATGGCTTTCAAATGAAAGATTGGTATCAAAGAGCACACCAGGTAGAGGTCTGCGTGGGACAGTTTTTTTTCCATCCCGCTAGGTTCCGCACCCACACGCTCCCGCTCCCGCTTAAAATTCACTCTGTGTTCACCCGCTTACCACTTAGAATGATTTTCGTCCAGACCCGACCGATCCCGCTAAATTTAGACCTTGTTTCCTGATTTAAATTTCCCCTAAAGAAAGCGTGACTGGGATAACAAATATAAAATGTTGGCTATACAATAATTTTATTTATTTTTGTGTTATCATGATACTGTCAACCCAGTAAAAAAATGTCACAGAGAAAAATAGGCTAAATCAAATATGACATCTGTCACTCAAAATTATAAGCCAAAAATACAAATAAACAAAAACTTTCGGCCATCCATGCAAGAACAGAATGTCACTGACTGACGACGATTTCATTACCAAACTTCTCTCCTCCAAAATCCAACCACAAAGGCTAAATGTTCTCTCTGACAGAGCTCTCGTGGAGGGGATGCAAACATATATTAACAGGTTCAGGGAACTGAGAACTCTGTGATAGCCACCATTGCAGAAAGTTTTATTCACTTCAAGTTCAAGTGCGGATACACTATTGTCAAAGAATGTCGGGAGCGGCCGGCCTATTGTCAGACCACCTGTTCCCATCCAAAGTACACCAGAATTACCAATCGCCACCGTCTTTGATTTGGAAATGTGCTCCTGCAACACAAGAAAACTGATCGGGTCTCGTGGTTCCAGACCTCTACACCCATGTTCTTAGCTCTCGACAAAGACTTCAAGCCATCAAGTGTTAGACAGTATTCTAGGTTACTACGTGAAAGGGTTTTTGATCCAAACGAATCTCTTGAGTGAATGA
>CM031955.1:8086198-8138698 GCA_018749465.1 Paracanthobrama guichenoti
GAACGATGACGTTGATGTTGTGCGCTAGTTTGAGATGACAAACGTCACAACCAAACGTTAGCGATTGGTTATGGCAGATCCAGAGTGGCTCTGGGCAGATCCAATAGTTTTAAACTTCAGAGTTCCCGCCTTCAAGGAAGTTAACGCTTGTCAATGGAGACTCTCTGTACAAATGAAATGTACTAGAGTCTGGTAGGGCCAGGCTAACTCTCACTGGCCACTTTATTAGGTACACCCTTTGAGTTGCTCGCAAACAGCCAATCACAGGGCAGCAACTCAGAATGAGGAAGAAAGTGAGTTTGAACGTGACGTGGTTGTTGGTGTCAAACTGGCTGATCTACTGGGATTTCCACACACAACCATCTCTAGGGTTTACAGAGAAAGGTCAGAAAAAGAGAAAGTATCCAGTGAGCATCAGTTCTGTGGGTGAGAATGCCTTGTTGATGCCGGAGGTCAGAGGAGAATGACCAGACTGGTTCAGCTGATAGAAAGGCAACAGTAACTCAAACTAGAATTTACATTTCCTGAAGAAAATGTGAGTGGTGCTTGCAGTGGCAAAACTCGCCGTTGCTAAGGTATTCTGGGTGGTTGCTAAGGTATTCTGGGTGGTTGCTAGGGTGTCACTTTGTAAAAATGTCACTGTTTTCACAAATTCACATTTTTGTAGTACATGGAAGCGATAACGGTATAGTTTTCAAAAACATGCACTTTGAAAACTGGTTTTCAAAAGCTTGCGTTTTCAGGCTCCCAAAACAGCGTTGTCGTGAATGGTCAAAACGCGTAAAAAGTTTTTAGTTGAAAATGTTGTGTAAACTACAAACGGACGTTTTTCACGTACAGATGACAACATTTGTCAAAACGTTCCCCGTTCACGTGACTAAAATCGCTGTATTCTGCTGCCAGGCCAGTAGGTGGCGATGTCACCGCTTTCACAAATCCGTTTTTGTGGTTTGCAAAGAGATTGATGATAATGATATTGTTTTCAAAAATGTGCAACTTTGAATCCCGTTTTCAAAAGTTTGCTTTTGCAGGCCCCCAAAACGCCGTTGTCGTGTAAATGAACGGTCAAAATGCATACAAATGTCTCCGTTTTTAGTTGAAAACGGCCTCTAGATTTGCTGAGTGTTTTTATACCCTGAGGAAGGTTGAATAATTCTGGTGCACAAGGCACTATATTTTCTATAAAATAAGAATACAAAAAAAAACTTTCACTTTCACAGAAGGAATAGTATTTCTGGAAAAAAAAATTTTTCAAATCAAGTATTATTCTACCTGAACAAATGTCTTCATGCATTTCCTGTTTCCCGCCGCAGGTTGTCGGAGGTCTCGATATACACAAGAAGATGGTCGTGGATGTGTGAGTCCGTCTCCACGCTCCACCAGATCCGCTTTCCTCTCCATCTCTGACGATCTGCTCAAGATATCCAGCAAATGCTCTCTGTATTTCAATGGAAGTATTTAAACCACTTTTGTCAAATAGAAGCCTTGTCAAGCCAACGTGTGAGTGTTATTGAACTCCGATCTGCTCAATAACCTGGTGTAGCACTTTATGGGCTTACGGACACTGAAAGAGCATGTCAGTTAAAGAGGAAAGAGCATTGGCTTGTCCATATTTATTTAGGTTTTTTAATGCTTCTTTTTTGTTTAAATATTTATTTCATTTCATCTTTTTTTTAAGTATATGTAGGGTATGACGTGCCAAGCAGAACATACAGAACAAACATACAATCAAAAGCTTGTTCCGTTGCATGACGTAAAGATGCAATGTTTGCTTTCTTTCCTGTTACGCTTTGTGATATACTCTATTTCTATCATTCTAGCATTTTGGATTTTAGCATCTAACCATGTTTAATACCTGTTTTTGTATTAATCGTGATATAATGTTTCTGTATAAATGTTTATATTGTTGGAAAGTGCATCTTCATGTCTGAATCGTTGAGACAGTCCAGCAGAAAGTTACGAGAAACAAAATACGATTTGGTTTACTTCAATAACACTTCATGTGAAACATAAGGCAATCCCAGCATACGGTGGTCACAAATAGTATTTGGACACTAAAGTCACAATAACAATGGATGTCACTGAAGTAGAAATCTTTCCTCAGCATTAACTTCAGTTTTCCCAGCCGTCATAAATGTCAAGTTCAGAAACCCTTGTTATTAGCGACACCTGTGGTCGTAACGTGAACTGCAGCCACCGACGATTAGAATATGTAAATATATGTTGGCTTTCCTCTCAGTAACAAAATAAACACACAACAGAAATGACAGCAGTTCAGAAATCATCTGATCATACGCTCAGGAAAAAAAGGTACAATGCTGTCACTGGGGCGGTACCCTAAGGTACAAAAGTGAAAAGGTACATCTTTGTACCTTACTCACCCCTAAATGGTACATACTAGTACCTTAAAAGGTACATATCAGTGCTTTAAGAGAGCGTAGCCGTACCTTTTCGGGTTTGTACCTTAGGGTACCGCCCCAGTGACAGCACTGTACCGATGAGGGAATTAATGATTATGATAGTTTGATTAAAAATATAATTTTGAGACCATAGACTAGATCTGGCTTTGAGACTATAGTTTGGATTAATGCCTTTTCTTTGCATGACACATTGATTACAGTACAGAATGGCTCTTTTGGCATTAAGCATTCATTTCTGGAAGAGAGGCTCGTCTCGGCAGCGCGGGTAAACGGCTTATTTTGATTTTCGTGGCAAAAAATGTCCTTCACATAAAAATCAGGCTTTCATAGGGGACTTTCTAAACCGCGCAACGCGTCTTAATGGACCAAGACAGTGACATTAAAAGACCAAGCTCAGTAAACTGTACTAATAAAGCATACAATTGGTGTGCAGAATTTGACTTGTAGGCTACATTAAAGGTGCAGTGTGTAGTATTTATAAGGATCTATTGACAAATGCAATATAATATACATAACTATGGTTTCAGTGGAGTATAAAGACCTTACATAATGAACCGTTTCTAGTCTGCGGATCCCTTACAGTGAATTCGCCATTTTGCGCCGCCATGTTTCTACGGTAGCCCTAAAGAGACAAACTTCTCTAGAGAGCGCTAGTCACTCTCTGCTCTCAGACGACCACATCTTTGTCCTGTGTCGGCCACCGTAGCTTCTCTGTGCGCTCCGACAGGGATGGGTGAGCGGTTGCAATTCACGACCTCACTTCTAGATGCCGCTAAAACTTACACACTGCGCCTTTAAGCATTTTATAATGGTTTTCTATGGGAGGAAAACGTTAAATGTGTATTTAAACGTGGCTCGTCTGCTTTTCTGTACATAGTATGCTTTATTAGTACACTGTAAAAAAAAATACTTTCATGCTTTAATCACAACAAGGCCCATCACAATGCGACTGTCTTCGTATATTAAGCCACATTAGACGTTTTATAAGGTCCCTTTCACAGAAAATCTAGGAAGGACTCGTTTTTAAGTTTCATTAAAAGCCGCTTGCACGTTAGGAAAAAATAAACAAAATGATTAATACATCACTTCTTAGATATGTGGTTCGACTAATATTTGACAACTGAAGTTTGCACATTGGAGCAGTTTAATAATGTAAAACCGTAACCATCCTATGATGTTTTAGCTCTCTTACAACGACACTTGCTGTGATCTGTCACATGATGTGGCTGAAGTGTCCAAACCTTTTTGGGACTGCTGTGTATCTGATGATCTCAAACACGGATGATTTTCATGTCCATCTTTTGTATACTCACACGCAGCAGGATACCCTTGAGCTTTGGTAAACATACGTATTACACTTAAAGTATCTAAAATTGGTACAGTCGAATGTATTTAAGACTTCGGCTTAAAATAAAAATGTAATTTACTCGATGTTTACATGCATGACGGGAGCAGCTCAACCAAATTCATCACTGATCTCGGCATATCAAGCAATCTTTGACCATAATGTCACTGCAACTACTTTCTTTCTGCATGTTTATCAGTTTCACCTACTCTAACGGGTTACACTCACATCCAATATCAGAAGAACCGTGAACGCATATGTTGCCAAATTAGAAACCTTTCATCCAATCACGTTCAGGTCACATCATTTGCCCTTTGTTTTGTAAATAACATCTTCACACAAATCATGCTTTAAGAAAATACATTTTTCTGCAACTTTTGCTGAATGGAATGGGATTCTCATACATATGAAGGCACAATAAACACGTCAGTTATGGGATGTCTATTCTGCATGCTGCATCAAAATAACTTCTATGGGATATATGGACTACTTGATACTGTATGAAACAATAAACAGTTAAACCGTGACTACTCAATGGATCCACACGCGTCTCATTTTCATTCATGGTGTGTTTATTCTCTGAAGGATCAGTGATGATGCATTGCCTGAGGAAGCGGTCCATTGGTGCTCAAGATCGTTCATAGATACTTTCAGGCACGAACAGTGTGAACCGGCAGTATTTCTGGATCAGTCCGTGAGCTGTTCTGAAGGAGGTTAAAACCTCTCAGCGGAGCGGCTCGCCACGGCCCGAATGTTGCCGTATACCTTTGATGGTGGACTTCCTGTAAAAGTACAAATGTAATAGCAGAATTATTTCCTGTTTTTTTTAGATGCATAAATTAAAGTTCCCCTATTAGGCTTTTTTGGATATGACCTTTTGTGTAGTGTATAATAAAGCAGCTGTTTGTATGAAAAGTCTGTTAAGCTTCAAAGATCGAAGTGCAGATAAATGGAGCTGTCGTCTCCCAAAAGAAAGAAGTGATTCTGAACTGAAACGAGTCGTCAGTAATTCAGTCTCACTTCCTGTTAAATCTGCATACATTTGTAACTAATTTGCATAATGCCCGTCTATGGTCCTCATTGGCTGAACATCTCTTAGCCCCACCCTCACACACTGTAGCTGTAACTAATTTGCATAATGCCTGCCTATGATCCTCATTGGCTGAACATATCTTAGCCCCGCCCTCACGCTGTAGTTGTAACTCATTTGCATAATGCCCGCCTCTGGTCCTCATTGGCTGAACATCTCTTAGCCCCGCCCTCACTCACTGTAGTCGTCTCTGAGACTGGAAGAGTTTCATATTGACGTTGGTGATGTGGAGGAGACGCTGTTTTCTGCTGAGATTGATACGGTCAAACCCACACCATCGGTACTGTTCCTATCACTGTGTGTCAAGAGCTGAGATTCAGATATGATAATGAGCGTTTGCTTTCTGACCAATCAGAGCAGACTGGACCATAATTTTTTTTTTTTTTTTTACTTGGATGATCGCAACTCCAAAACAACATCAGGAGCCTTTAAAGAATAATTGACGACATGCCGTTGAATTATTTAAAAAAAATAATACTAAATGTCTCGACTAATAGTGAATCTGTAAGTTTATCTGCTTCAAGAACAGCGCCGTTATTCCCTCGCTACTGAGAAATGTCATATAGATCTTAAGTTGTTAAACTATTTTACTATAAACCTGTCAGAGCAGCGCTGACAACACGTTTCTGTGCGAGTGTGTGTCTGTACTTTTACATTCTTGTACATTTTCACTGGCCCCACCACAAAGTAAGTAATAAATAAAATAGGCCTAGTCATTGTTTCAGTTGTTTTTGATCCATGTAACGTTAATAAATGAGGCTATGACTACAAAAACTACTGGCCCGACTATTGTTAAAGACAGTCAGTAATAAAGAGCAAATAATCAAATTACGAGCAACAGCACAAATACACACAACAGAAAGAACATAAAAATGAAAAACAGTTCTTTTCAGGTTTTCCTTGTCAGGTACAGAAATGGTAATCCAATGTAAAATATCACTGCATAGTCGTGACAGTAGAAATATAGATTTTTTTTTTTTCTGTCTTAACTCTTATTAAAACTTTTCCTTGCCATCGATTTTCCCATTTTCTGTGTTTTCACTGTTAGACGCTAGGGGGCGCTATTACGCATCTTCTGAATGAGTACAGAATCTCCTGATCAAAACACACGTGAGGAAGACGCAGTGAAACAAGCGATCATATGTAAGCAGAGGCATATGTAAAATAACGTGATCATCAACATTAACCAGCATATAAATCAAAACTGTCTAATGTTACTGCATGAAATGTGGACCCAGGAAGAGCTCTAGGACTGTGAAGCTTTGAGGTGTTGATGGACTCCATCTACTCCATCTGTGTTTGATCATCGCTCTGAATCTGATCTAGATGTAGTCTTTGATTAAAACCGTGCGATTCGTGGGCACTTTCTCGCATACATGCGCTTGAATATTTAAATTGGCAAGGTTTAAAAATGCACAAATTTATCAGCTTCCGTGAAGATGCAGCACTGGCCCGGGTGCCTTTCACATTGGAGCCATCGGGCAGTCCTAACTGTCGAGTCCTGTATATTCATTGGTCAGGGTGGTTGTGTGTTTCGGCTCTTTTGCTGTTGTCGGCTGTAAGGACTGAAATCACTGAAATCATTTGGCGGAGTGATATGGAGCTGTAATGCGGTCAAAACCTGCTGGAACTACTTTAGCCGAGCGTTTCCCTGGAAATAACTGCACACCTTAGAATGTTCGTCAGCCAATCAGATTCAAGCATTCAACATTCAAAGCATTCATAGTATAAAATAGCATAACAGTGGCACTTTAAGCGTTTCATTTTCACTCACCGAGAATGAGGTTGCATATCGCTGTCCGTGCCATTTTGATATTCTGGAAAGACCCCAATATATGAACCTTCCTGTAAAGGAAAAAAATAAATATTCAAAATCAACTCAATAATATATAATCGATGTATATATCCCCAGCCCAAACCAAACATGAGGACCGAATTCAAATTCACCAAGAAATGACAGAACAAGCGATGTCATATTTCTGTACACTCACGTGTCTGCGAGCACAATCCTGGTTTTTGTCACGTTCTCAATGGTAAACTTAGTTTTTCCTCCTTTCCCTGCTATCCTGCCGACGGCTCTGGATAAATGATCTCCTTTCAGAGGTTTAACTGCAAAAAAAAAAAAAAAAAAAAAAACACAATTCAGCGTCTGAGACACAAAAAAATAAGAATCACTCTTATAAGACGGCCCAGGTTAATGACTTACCATCTGTGACATCAAATGTTTCCAGAAACAGCTCATCTAATCTGATCAGTGCGAGCGCGTCCTGTGGATTGACACACGAGAACACGTTATATCCTTACAGCTCAATCTGGACAGAATACAATCATTCACTAATAACAGTCACAAACTACTGGAAGACGGGAACAATGACGTCAAATGAGCTAGATCTGAAAATACTCTTCGAGTCTGTCACCATAATAATGAGACTTATTCAACAAAGATGTATTAAACTGATCACAAGTTACAGCAAAGATATTTATAAAACAAGAATCATTTAAATCTAACATTGCTGGCAAGTTGATTCAAAATCAAAGTCAGAAATAAAGATGACTTAAATATCGAAAGCCTGACGACACAAATCAAAGGGATAAGCATTAATAACCGATTCATTAAAGAGTCATTTTGAACTGAATCAAACTTACAAACTAACAATCGTTCTGCAACTGAGAATTAAATCAGAGCTTTAAAAAAAAAAATAATAATAATAATAATAATAATAATAATAATAGTAATAATAATATCCAAAGACAGGGTCCTTTAGAAACATAATGGCCAAATGAAGGGCATAAATGTTTTTTAATACCACTCATTGTGATTAGAATATATTAGGGATGTCACAAGTACCGGTACTTCATTACCAAGTCGGTACTGAAATGTGACGATAGCAGCGTTTCTGTAGTACCGACTCCCGAGTACATCCGGTACCCGCAGCTGCTTCCGTGTTTATCCAAGCGCAGGGCTCCAGACTGAAGCCGGATGTATAGAAAATTGGACTGGAGTCGAAATATCAAATCGAAAACACATGCATGTTTGTTTCTAACTGAAATTTCTATGAATTTCTATCCTGACCGGTCTTTTTTGGATCGGCAGAACTGAAATACCGGTGTAAATCCATACACCTCTTAACGTTTTCTCTCTCTCGCTCTCTCACGCACATCGATTTCCACAATTTTATCCACTGCGCATGCAATGTCTTTTATTGAGCAACAACAACAAAAAAAAATAAAAAAATATATGTAAAGTAGTATGTTCTCTAGTAAAATTACATTTCCTTAACACAAACCGATTCCAAAAAAGTTGGGACACTGTACAGATTGTGAATAAAATCAGAATGCAATGATGTGGAAGTTTCAAATGTCAATATTTTATTCAGAACACAACATAGATGACATATCAAATGTTTAAACTGAGAAAATGAATCATTTTAAGGGAAAAATAAGTTGATTTTAAATTTCATGGCATCAACACATCTCAAAAAAGTTGGGCCAAGGCCATGTTTCCCACTGTGTGGCATCCCCTCTTCTTTTTCTAACAGTCTGCAAACGTCTGGGGACTGAGGAGACAAGCTGCTCAAGTTTAGGAATAGGAATGTTGTCCCATTCTTGTCTAATACAGGCTTCTAGTTGCTCAACTGTCTTAGGTCTTCTTTGTGGCATCTTCCTCTTTATGATGCTCAAATGTTTTCTATGGGTGAAAGATCTGGACTGCAGGCTGGCCATTTCAGTCCCCGGATCCTCCTTCTACACAGCCATGATGTTGTAATTGATGCAGTGTGTGGTCTGGCATTGTCATGTTGGAAAATGCAAGGTCTTCCCTGAAAGAGACGACGTCTGGATGGGAGCATATGTTGTTCTAGAACTTGGATATCCCTTTCAGCATTGATGGAGCCTTTCCAGATGTGTAAGCTGCCCATGCCACACGCACTCATGAACCCCATCCCATCAGAGATGCAGGCTTCTGAACTGAGCGCTGACAACAACTTGGGTTGTCCTTGTCCTCTTTAGTCCGGATGACATGGTGTCCCAGTTTTCCAAAAAGAACTTCAAATTTTGATTGGTCTGACCACAGAACAGTTTTCCACTTTGCCACAGTCCATTTTAAATGAGCCTTGGCCCAGAGAAAACGCCTGCGCTTCTGGATCATGTTTAGATATGGCTTCTTTTTTGACCTATAGAGTTTTAGCCGGCAGTGGCGAATGGCACGGTGGATTGTGTTCATGACAATGTTTTCTGGAAGTATTCCTGAGCCCATGTTGTGATTTCCATTACAGTAGCATTCCTGTATGTGATGCAGTGCCGTCTAAGGGCCGGAGATCACGGGCATCCAGTATGGTTTTCCGGCCTTGACCCTTACGCACAGAGATTGTTCCAGATTCTCTGAATCTTTGGATGATATTATGCACTGTAGATGATGAGAACTTCAAACTCTTTGCAGTGTTTCTCTGAGAAACTCCTTTCTGATATTGCTCCAGTATGTTTGGCCGCAGCATTGGGGGGAATTGGTGATCCTCTGCCCATCTTGACTTCTGAGAGACACTGCCACTCTGAGAGGCTCTTTTTATACCCAATCATGTTGCCAATTGACCTAATGAGTTGCAGATTGGTCCTCCAGCTGTTCCTTATATGTACATTTAACTTTTCCAGCCTCTTATTGCTCCCTGTCCCAACTTTTTTGGAATGTGTAGCTCTCATGAAATCCAAAATGAGCCAATATTTGGCATGACATTTCAAAATGTCTCACTTTCAACATTTGATATGTTATCTATATTCTATTGTGAATAAAATATAAGTTTATGAGATTTGTAAATGATTGCATTCCTTTTTTATTCACAATTTGTACAGTGTCACAACTTTTTTTGAATCGGATTTGTAATCTAAACACTCTTAAACTGCCACCGTTTCCGTCAGTGCAGCTTCCCGAACACACAACACTGAATATGTTCAGCCCAAGCTAAGACTGGATATAGGCGTTATTAGTTTACGGTCATATGTACACTTGAATTTGTATGTACGCATGTATTTTTCCTTCAGATATCAAGTCAAGAGAGTGAACAATGCACAACAAGAAAGGAATTTTATTTCAGCCCGTCGGGCAGGCCGGTGATACATTTTGGTAGCCCCGGGATGTCGGGCGTGCGATTTTGTGAGCCCTGATATAATAGTGTCTGTGAATATTAAACCGCAAAATACTATTTAAATATTACTCCTGCGTGTTCTGCGTCTCGGACGCGTGCCCAAGCGACACTCGCTCGCTGCCGTGTGTCACTATAAGAGGGCACGAACACATAAACCATCACTTCATGAGCATTTCCCGTTTCATTTGAGAAAACGGTCATATCATGAACAGGCACTCGAAGCTCTTCACGGCAACCCGTCAAAATAAAAGTTCGGTTTAACGTGAAGAAATAAACAGAATATATTAGGCTACTGTTGTACAGTAGATTTAGCTGTCTCTCTATGTAATAATAATAATTATGCCTAGACAAGTTTTACTTCTAAACAGCATACAGCCTTTAAATGTTTGTGTGTTATTTACTTATAACGATTATCATAAATAATAAAAACTCACTGAATTTAATAAAAAAAATTTAAAAAAAATTTAAAATAAAAAAAACATTTTGCTGTGGTACAAAAATTGGTACAGAGTACCGTAAAATTATCATGGCATTGGTACCGACTCCTGGAATTTTGTTACCGTGACATCCCGAGAATATCCCATGAATAATGAGTGACTCGCAGAAGTAACTCCAGTCACACTCACCTCCACCTGAAAGCCTAAAACAAAAGCCTTGACGAAATCTGCAGCTCTGGTCAGAGCACTGATGTCTTGAGTTTCTCTACATGTCTGGAAAAGAAGAGCAGTTTATTGCACTTACAGTGCACTCATTTTCCAAGCATTATTCTGATATCACTTAAAATGACAGGCCACCCTAAAATGACCCCCGCCCTCATGTTGTTGCACTTTTTATGGACACAAAAGGAGACTTTAAAAAAAAAAGAAAAACGTCCCGCTCACACTCATCCATGTAATGGCAGTGAACAGTGAATGTGGTCCAAAACAGAAAGAAGGGCAACACCAGGGCGAGTAAATCACGACTTCAGTTTAATTTTAAGGGAACTAAACCATTAATAAATAAACCCAAAGGATTAGCTCACTTTAAAATGAACATGTCCTGATCATTTCCTCACCTCCATTCTCATCCAGGATGTTCATGTCTTTCTTCAGTGGAAAAGAAATGAAGTTTTTTGAGGAAAACATTCCAGGATTTTTCTCCTCATAATGGACTCCAATGGGAACCAACGGTTGAAGGTCCAGATCAATGCGGTTTCAGAGGAAGGGCTTCAGAGGCTCTGCACGATCCCAGAGGAACAGGGTCTGATCCAGACAAACCATCGGACATTTACAACACAAATACACATACTTTTTAACCACGAATGCTCAACTTCAGTGTTGTGATTCTTCACAGCGCATGACATCACGTATGTGGAAGTGCCGTCCCAGTGTTAAAACGAACGCGCAAAGACGAAATCAAACGGCCTTTAAAAAAAAAAAAAAAGAAAAACAACGATGTTGGACAAATTTTAAGTCGGAGGAGAACATGAGATGCACTTGGTCAGCACTTCCACCTTACGTCATGTGACCTTTCCGATGTGATGATGTCATGCGCTGTGAAGAATCACAACACTGAAGTCGAGCATTCGTGGTTAAAAAGTATGTGTATTTGTGTAAATGTCCGATGGTTTGTCTGGATCAGACCCTATTCCTCTGGGATCGTGCAGAGCCTCTGAAGCCCTTCCTCTGAAACCGCATTGATCTGGACCTTCAACCGTTGGTTCCCATTGAAGTCCATTATGAGGAGAAAAATCCTGGAATGTTTTCCTCAAAAAACTTTGACTGAAGAAAGACATGAACATCTTGGATGGTGAGTAAAATCGTCAGGAAAAGTTCATTTTGAAGTGAACTAATCCTTTGAGGAGACCGAAGTGTGCTAATGCGAATCGTCATCACTCACTTTAATCTCAACGTGTCTCGTTTTGAGATTGAACCGCACTTGAAGCTGCAGGTTTTCTACGATGGGGGTGTATATTTTCATCCAGTTTTCTTTGAGGGGTGTGTAACGGTGAGCAGGAACGGACACTTTCCTCATCTCATCTGTGCCTCCCTGAAACACACAACAACTCCCTTCATATTCCCAAGCAGACAGGACAGTGTGCAAACAGATTTCTTACACATAAGAGAGAGAAAAAAAAAAAAAAAAGTCACGCTTTTGTAAATCATAATTAAGACATAAATAGTCTAAAATGCCTCCAAATTCGAGGCCATGGTTCTCAGTCGGAAAAGGGTGGCTTGCCCACTTCAGGTTGGTGGAGAGTTTCTGCCTCAGGTGGAGGAGTTCAGGTATCTTGGGGTCTTGTTCACGAGTGAGGGAAGGATGGAACGGGAGATTGACAGACGGATCGGTGCAGCTTCTGCAGTAATGCGGTCGACGTACCGGTCTGTCGTGGTGAAGAAGGAGCTGAGCTGTAAGGCGAAGCTCTCGATTTACCGGTCAATCTACGTTCCTACTCTCACCTATGGTCATGAGCTGTGGGTCATGACCGAAAGGACAAGATCCCGGATACAGGCGGCCGAAATGAGCTTTCTCCGCAGGGTGGCTGGGCGCGCTCCCTTAGAGATAGGGTGAGAAGCTCAGTTACTCGGGAGGAGCTCAGAGTACAGCCGTTGCTCCTCCACATCGAGAGGAGCCAGCTGAGGTGGCTCGGGCATCTATTTCGGATGCCTCCTGGACGCCTTCCCGGGGAGGTGTTCCAGGCATGTCCCACCGGGAGGAGGCCCCGGGGAAGACCTAGGACACGCTGGAGGGATTATGTCTCCCGGCTGGCCTGGGAACGCCTCGGGGTTCCCCCGGAAGAGCTGGAGGAAGTGGCTAGGGAGAGGGAAGTCTGGGTGTCCCTGCGACCCGGCCCCGGATAAGCGGAAGATAATGGATGGATAGATAGTCTAAACTGTTACAGTCATAATTAACCCTCATACTGTGAAACAAATCCTTCCCTCACGGGTCAAAATGACCCGAAGCACTAAAATTATATGTCTAGAAAGCTTATTTTATTTCATTTTGATAAAACATTTATAATGCATTTTCTTTTTTTTTATTTACCTTTAAACTACTAGATTTTAATCAAATAATAAATAGTAATTTAACCACATTCTTCACATTCTTTCAACTTCAATTCAAAATACTCACAATTTCATGCATAACCCTGTTATTCAGCTCAGAATATCACATACTCTCTCTCTCTGTCGACCTCTTGTGTGAAAATAATACTATAAGACGATATTTCATGACTCTTCTAGCTCTATATGGAGCTGTTCCGCTGGGTCCTAAAGTCAGATCGCTTTGGTATGCATTCAGATACACATGTGACCCTTCTTCACAAGTCAGTTTGAATCGGTCAGTCATAATTATGAGATAAAAGGTCAAAACTATGACTTTCTGATTTGGTAATTACATTTTTTCATATTTCAACTGTCATAATTTCCAAACGCCTAAGACTTTCATTCATCTTCAAAACACAAATGAAGATATGTTAAATAAAATCTGAGCCAGCTCTGTCCCTCCTGTGCAACCACGCTTCAAAAAGTTTATAACGTTTGGGGTTTTTTTCAGGCGCGTCAAGCAGGTTTGGTTGAAATTCTGTTTATGTTCAATGTTTATATGCGAATAAAAGCCTAAATTCAATCTGTTCATCATATGAAGCGATCAAGTCTCTTCAGAAAACTTGGACTAAACCGCTCAATTCATATGGATTGGTTTTATGATCTCTTTATGAACTTTTGAACGCGTCAGAGTGGAAGTTGCGTAGCTGTCAATGAAGGGACAGAACTGGCTTATATTTCATTAAAAATCTTCATATGTGTTTTGAAGATGAATGAAAGTCTTACGGGTTTGGAAATTATGACAATAAAAAAATTTGAATGCCACAATTTCAACTGTGTCAAATCAGAATCATAATTTTGACCTTTTATCTCAATCTCACAGATTCAAACGATCTTGTGAAGGAGGTCATTCCATGTCCAATTGTCAGACACTTCCCTGCCTCAAATTTTTGATTTTGTCATTTCTGAAGAAAAACCAACATAAAAAGCGACGAAAGCCAAAATATTAAATGTAATGTCTGTATATTGACGGAGTAATCCATCGTTTAGTCGTTTAATTAGAGACCTGGAGCCAAATTACAGGGGCGTAAAAAGGACTTCAGAAAGATGGCAGGATCATTATGCTATTCTCACACAGAGACTGGGAGATCCATTAGTTAAATCTGAGGACTTTAGCAATCTGTGTCGTGTCATATCCCAACGGTGACAGTTCAAAACTGGGACAAAAAAGCACACTTGTGGTTTTTGTACCATGTTTGCATGCCTCTAACTCAAGAAGTATTAAAGAGATCTTAATATCCTCTTAGATTTTTTTAAAATAAACATTTATTTTGGTATCTCAATTTTAAAGACCTTCAAAAGATCAATCCCAGAGATATGCAGATCTTACTGCGGTTCCGTGAGCAAATGGTGCACATTTTCAGTGGTCAGCATTTTTACAGCTAACACTGTTTGTGTTTAAAGAGGAATATCTGAAGAACCAAATAATTTTGAAATAGTGGATTACTCAGTCAATATACATCGGTGACATTTAATATCTTGGTTCTTCATTATTTATGCATTTATTTGACCAGGAAAATAAAATAAAATAAATAAAATCACTTTTAACCGAGGACCCCCTGGTTGCGTTGACACGGAATGATCCAGGAATCACTTCATTAAAAAGATCCGACTCAAAAGAACCGTTCGCTCACCGATCAAATATAGATACATCGCGTTACAATCCCCAGCGTTTGAAGTCACTCCCGAGATGTACATCGTCTATATATCTCGTATCTCTCAGTACCTTGAGCTGGTCTCCAGATATGGCTGGGAACTGCGGTCTCTTGGCCGCGACCGAGTCCTCCGTCTGCATGTTGACTCCCGCCGCGTCCCGCGTGCGCTTACGACTCCTCTTCGACTTCACTTTCTCAAACGCGTCTGTGTTCCCGTCGCAGTCCATAGTAGCGGTCACCTCCGCTGTCATGTCTGTAGCCGACGCCATCGCGAAATGTGCTCTTAAAACTACAGCTCAACAGAGATGTTTACCACGAACATGTGGCGTTTGCCATCTTACTCAAAGGACCTCATTGCTGCCCGAGCAGTGCCATATGACAATGCTTATTAAATTAATTATACGTTTTCCTGTTAGCTGTGTGTGTGTGTGTGTGTGTGTTTTAACTGTTAAACATTATTACAAGTATTATTGTCTGTTCGTTTTGTGAAGATTTGCCGTTCATTTTGATCAGGCGATACGTAGGTCAGCTATGTGTTGGAGTGGGAGGGTCCTTAAACGCGCTGTTCAAGCAATACCACTGACATCGCGTGTTTTCTGCTCAAACCGAGTGTTCTCGTGTTTAACTGAGCGCAGAAACATCATGTCATCCGCCCTGGAGAAGCCGCAGATCATCGCGCACATCCAGAAGAGTCTGAACTACACGGTGTTCGAGAGCCGATGGGTTCCCTGCAGCGCGAAGTTTGTTTGCATGGGAAACTTCGCCAGAGGAACCGGAGTAATGCAGATCTACGAGATCCAGCACGGCGAGCTGCAGCTGGTCAAAGAGGTCGGAGCTGCTTAACTTGACTTTAAACTAACGAGCACTGATAAACGTTCACGAGCGAAGCGATGAGAGGCTTTCTAGAAAACTCCTGGCGCCTGGTTGTCATGGCAACAGAGTGCGGGTTGTCGCTTAAACCGCCTCGGTGCACAATAAACAATTTTTAATATATAATTGAACATGTTAGCTGTCATCGTCTTTTGGGCATAGGCGTGAAAATGCGCTTTCCGAAGTTAATTAGTTGTGTGGAATACAGTCTCTTCTTAAAGAGGATAATCTGCACAAATGTACTAAACATCTTTTATTTTCTGTACAACATATACATTTTATTCTCTGAAATGGCTATAAGATCAGAGTATGTCTAACTAAGTTAGATCACAAATAATTGAGGGTCCTGCGAATTGTTTGTACAAAAAAAATAGACAAACACACTCCGTTTTAATTGATTTGATGCACAGATGAATACATTTATGATATCACTTATATCGAATAACAGTGGATGTGTTTTGTCAAGTTTAGAAAAACATCTGTGTAAAAGTAGTGCAGTAAGATATGAAGCATGACACAAGGGGGCGGAGCCTGCTAAAATGCTTATTAGTACCATTTCCATGGTTACAATGTCCAACTTCAAAACCATTTTCACAGAATGAATTTTGAGGATGAAATGACCCCATGATTTACTCCCTACATGACATCCTTCTTTCAGACAAACACAATCGAAGTTATATTAAAAAATGTCCTGGCTAATCCGAGCTGTGATTATTGTTTATAAAGTTATAAATATGGATATTTTTCTCACACAAATGCATGGCTTCGTTTCAGAAGGCCTTTATTAACCCCAGAATGCATTTTTGTGGACGGATGCACTTTTATGATGGATGGATGGATGCACTTTTATGATGGATGGATGGATGCACTTTTATCATGACGGATGCACTTTTATGATGGATGGATGGATGCACTTTTATGATGGATGGATGGATGCACTTTTATCATGACGGATGCACTTTTATGATGGATGGATGGATGCACTTTTATGATGGATGGATGGATGGATGGATGCACTTTTATGATGGATGGATGCACTTTTATGATGGATGGATGCACTTTTATGATGGATGGATGGATGCACTTTTATGATGGATGGATGCACTTTTATGATGGATGGATGGATGCACTTTTATGATGGATGGATGGATGGATGGATGCACTTTTATGATGGATGGATGGATGGATGGATGCACTTTTATGATGGATGGATGGATGGATGGATGGATGCACTTTTATGATGGATGGATGGATGGATGCACTTTTATGATGGATGGATGGATGGATGCACTTTTATGATGGATGGATGCACTTATCATGACGGATGCACTTTTATGATGGATGGATGCACTTTTATGATGGATGGATGGATGCACTTTTATCATGACGGATGCACTTTTATGATGGATAGATGCACTTTTATGATGGATGGATGGATGCACTTTTATGATGGATGGATGGATGCACTTTTATGATGGATGGATGGATGCACTTTTATGATGGATGGATGGATGCACTTTTATGATGGATGGATGGATGCACTTTTATGATGGGCGGATGGATGCACTTTTATGATGGATGGATGGATGCACTTATGATGGATGGATGCACTTTTATGATGGATGGATGGATGCACTTTTATGATGGATGGATGGATGCACTTTTATGATGGATGGATGCACTTTTATGATGGATGGATGCACTTTTATCATGACGGATGCACTTATGATGGATGGATTGATGCACTTTTATGATGGATGGATGCACTTTTATGATGGACGGATGGAGGCACTTTTATGATGGACGGATGCACTTTTATGATGGATGGATTGATGCACTTTTATGATGGACGGATGGAGGCACTTTTATGATGGACGGATGGAGCACTTTTATGATGGATGGATGGAGGCACTTTTATGATGGACGGATGGAGCACACTTTTATGATGGATGGATGGATGCACTTTTATGATGGATGGATGCACTTTTATGATGGATGGATGCACTTTTATGATGGACGGATGGAGGCACTTTTATGATGGATGGATGCACTTTTATGATGGACGGATGGAGGCACTTTTATGATGGACGGATGGAGGCACTTTTATGATGGACGGATGGAGGCACTTTTATGATGGATGGATGCACTTTTATGATGGATGGATGGATGCACTTATGATGGATGGATGGATGGATGCACTTTTATGATGGATGGATGGATGGATGCACTTTTATGATGGATGGATGGATGGATGCACTTTTATGATGGATGGATGCACTTTTATGATGGATGGATGCACTTTTATCATGACGGATGCACTTATGATGGATGGATGCACTTTTATGATGGATGGATTGATGCACTTTTATGATGGACGGATGGAGGCACTTTTATGATGGACGGATGGAGGCACTTTTATGATGGACGGATGGATGCACTTTTATGATGGACGGATGGAGGCACTTTTATGATGGACGGATGGATGCACTTTTATGATGGACGGATGGAGGCACTTTTATGATGGACGGATGGAGGCA
Organism: Paracanthobrama guichenoti; assembly: GCA_018749465.1. Taxonomy (NCBI): domain Eukaryota; kingdom Metazoa; phylum Chordata; class Actinopteri; order Cypriniformes; family Gobionidae; genus Paracanthobrama; species Paracanthobrama guichenoti. The sequence goes on from CM031955.1 coordinate 8,104,337, forward strand.
CTTTTATGATGGACGGATGGAGGCACTTTTATGATGGACGGATGGAGGCACTTTTATGATGGATGGATGGATGCACTTTTATGGACTTCAAAACAAACAGCCATTCACTCCCATTATAAAGTTTACATTTCACTGCCGATTGTATACTCTGTATATAACTGTATGTGACAAATAAAACTCTTGAATTAAAGCTTAGAAGAGCCAGCACATTTATTAATATAACTCATACACACCTAGGATGACGTGAGGGAGAGTAAATCATGGGGTCATTTTCATTTTTGGGTGAACTAACCCTTTATCACACCACCAAACCTGTCCTAACTTTACCCGTTCAACAGCAACACAAGTGTTTTACAATACATCAACACAATAAGATCGCTGTGCCTAACAAGTTCTTTTGATGTAAGTGCATAGTAGTTGAAGACTGAAAATGTTTTGTGTGTGTGTGTGTGTGTGTGTGTGTGTGTGTGTGTCCATTACACAACTACCTCACTCCAGATAGAAAAGGCCAAGCCGATCAAATGTGGGACATTTGGAGCCACATCTCTCCAGCAGAGGCATCTGGCCACAGGAGACTTCGACGGCAACCTCAATGTTTGGTAGGATAATGTTTGGTTGTTTTGCGGTTTTTCCATTGGCATGTCCAGCATCCAGGCTGAGACCGTTGCAGTAATGTGCAATGTAAAAATGAAACCTTGTTTTGCAGGAATCTGGAAGCACCCGACTGCCCGGTGTACTCCGTCAAAGCACACAAGGAGATCATAAACGGCATTGATGGAGTGGGAGGACTGGGCATCGGGGACGGGGCTCCTGAGATCGTCACTGGCAGTAGAGATGGTCACTATTGATCTCACACGCATGGAAAATTGACCTCATTGTACTTAGGACTCATACTTCATATGTTTGTTCACAGCTTTTTTTTTTTTTTTTTTTTTTTAAATTGTATTAATAGGTACAGTGAAGGTGTGGGACTCCAGGCAGAAAGACACACCGGTGGTAAACATGGAGCCGATGGAGGGAGAAACCAAGAGAGACTGCTGGACTGTAGCGTTCGGTGGGTATTTTTGGCACTCCCATTGCAGGAGTCACATTAAAACTTGGGAATAGGGCTGTACAAATGAATACAATTTCGAATCACGATTACGTAATCATTCAAAGCCGCAATTACAAAACAAAAAAATCCACTTATATTATGCTTATGCTTATGAGGTGTGTTTAGAGCATGTTACGTTGAGTGGTCGAATGCACGTGAAACACCAGCACGGTAGCCCCCGCCATTTTTAAAAAGCCGTGTACACAGCCTATATATTAACTCCACAAACTAACTCTTGCCACCGTCGCCTGTTTTGTTGTGTTGTTCCACTGTACATGTAAGGAAAAATAAGTTTGCCTTTTCAGCACTATTTTAAACTTTTCTTGGGTTAAATTATATTTGCTCACATTCATTACTATTCACTTGTGTATGCTTATATAGGCCTAAGTATCATTAAAAGTATTAGGTTGTAAGTTATTAATGTTTTAAAATTTCACAATTAAAGAAATCTAGTGTTTGATCATGTCTAAATATGTATTCAAATGCAAAACCTAAAAATAGTAAGCAGTTATGATCTGCAATACTTTTTTGAGCAACATCTATATTTATTAAAGAGCCATACAGGCACATACTGGGTTATGGCATTACAAATTAACATTATTATTTTTCCAGCCACAAAATGACTCTAATTTGCCTCTTTGCATTGGAATTATCTATCTTAGTTACTGCACTAATTGTAATATACAAACCGATTCAAATATAAAAATATACAAACGATTCCAAAAAAGTTGTGACACTGTACAAATTGTGAATAAAAAAGGAATGCAATAATTTACAAATCTCATAAACTTATATTTTATTCACAATAGAATATAGATAACATATCAAATGTTGAAAGTGAGACATTTTGAAATGTCATGCCAAATATTGGCTCATTTTGGATTTCATGAGAGCTACACATTCCAAAAAAGTCGGGACAGGGAGCAATAAGAGGCCGGAAAAGTTAAATGTACATATAAGGAACAGCTGGAGGACCAATCTGCAACTTATTAGGTCAATTGGCAACATGATTGGGTATAAAAAGAGCCTCTCAGAGTGGCAGTGTCTCTCAGAAGTCAAGATGGGCAGAGGATCACCAATTCCCCCAATGCTGCAGCCAAACATACTGGAGCAATATCAGAAAGGAGTTTCTCAGAGAAACACTGCAAAGAGTTTGAAGTTCTCATCATCTACAGTGCATAATATCATCCAAAGATTCAGAGAATCTGGAACAATCTCTGTGCGTAAGGGTCAAGACCGGAAAACCATACTGGATGCCCGTGATCTCCGGCCCTTAGACGGCACTGCATCACATACAGGAATGCTACTGTAATGGAAATCACAACATGGGCTCAGGAATACTTCCAGAAAACATTGTCAGGGAACACAATCCACCGTGCCATTCGCCGCTGCCGGCTAAAACTCTATAGGTCAAAAAAGAAGCCATATCTAAACATGATCCAGAAGCGCAGGCGTTTTCTCTGGGCCAAGGCTCATTTAAAATGGACTGTGGCAAAGTGGAAAACTGTTCTGTGGTCAGACCAATCAAAATCTGAAGTTCTTTTTGGAAAACTGGGACACCATGTCATCCGGACTCAAGAGGACAAGGACAACCCAAGTTGTTGTCAGCGCTCAGTTCAGAAGCCTGCATCTCTGATGGGATGGGGTTCATGAGTGCGTGTGGCATGGGCAGCTTACACATCTGGAAAGGCTCCATCAATGCTGAAAGGGATATCCAAGTTCTAGAACAACATATGCTCCCATCCAGACGTCGTCTCTTTCAGGGAAGACCTTGCATTTTCCAACATGACAATGCCAGAGCACACACTGCATCAATTACAACATCATGGCTGTGTAGAAGAAGGATCCGGGGACTGAAATGGCCAGCCTGCAGTCCAGATCTTTCACCATAGAAAACATTTGAGCATCATAAAGAGGAAGATGCCTCAAAGAAGGCCTAAGACAGTTGAGCAACTAGAAGCCTGTATTAGACAAGAATGGGACAACATTCCTATTCCTAAACTTGAGCAGCTTGTCTCCTCAGTCCCCAGACGTTTGCAGACTGTTAGAAAAGAAGAGGGGATGCCACACAGTGGGAAACATGGCCTTGTCCCAACTTTTTTGAGATGTGTTGATGCCATGAAATTTAAAATCAACTTATTTTTCCCTTAAAATGATACATTTTCTCAGTTTAAACATTTGATATGTCATCTATGTTGTATTCTGAATAAAATATTGACATTTGAAACTTCCGCATCATTGCATTCTGATTTTATTCACAATCTGTACAGTGTCCCAACTTTTTTGGAATCGGTTTGTATAAAAATGGTCTTTATCAGTTGCATGACTTTCTGCCATAGGTATCTAAATATAAAAATCTATTAATATTCATACCCTGTTTTTTTTTTTTTTTACAAGTCTGGCAGATTCTGCCATTGTCAAAAATACAAGCATGGAGAAAAAAAACGAATCGTTACTGTCCTTGTTTTATCTCAAGGTCACGCATTCAACGACCAGGACCGCTGTGTGTGTGCTGGATATGACAATGGTGACATCAAGTTATTTGATCTTAGAAATATGGCTTTACGATGGGAGACAAATATCAAAAATGGGGTAAGTGGGCATATTTAACTTCTGCTTGGTGAAAATAAAGTGGCTGAGCAGTAGAGCTGTCCGATTAATCGTTAAAAGATGTCTTACAATCATTCATATTATCACAGAAGTATTAAAGTTCGGATATAAACACTGATGTCTACAGTAGAGATCAAAATGAAAAGTAACTTGAAAGTAACTTGTCGCTTCAAATAAAGATTGTATCAGTAGTAGGTGGAGACTGTTAAAAATGTTTGTCATTGAATCATTCACTCAAGAGATTTGTTCAAAAACAGATTCATCCGGTAATGAAACAAGTGAAGTCTTATTGAGTGAGTCACTGAATCAATCACTCTAGATTCGTTCAAAAACACTGATTCATCCGGTAATGAAGCAAGTGAAGTCTTTATGAGAGAGTCATTGAATCATTCACTCAAGAGATTTGTTCAAAAACACTGATTCAGCCGGTAATGAAGCAAGTGAAGTCTTTATGAGCGAGTCATTGAATCATTCACTCAACCGATTTTTAAAAGTAATTCATTCAAATTAATTAAACATTTTAAAAGGACTGCAGCTATTAACATTTTGTCAGAACCTCTAGTAAATTACAAGTTATTTTGTTTAATTTTCAGTTCAGAATCGTAGAATTGTGATGTCTACTTTAAACAGACAAGTGTCAGTTCATCCAGAATCCTGCAGCTCTAGTGTCCAGCACATCAAAAATAAGAAACTGTCCATCCGGTCACGATGCAGCGCAGGTGTTCCAGTCTAGATGACAGTTCAAGTGTTATCTAGTTTTGTGCAGATGCAGTATAATGTAAACTTATTTTGCATTTCTTTGACAGGTATGCTCTGTTGAATTTGACAGAAAAGACATTAACATGAACAAACTAGTGGCAACATCTTTAGAGGGCAAGTTTCATGTGTTTGACATGAGGACCCAGCACCCCACCAAGGGCTTCGCTTCAGTGTCTGAAAAGGTTCGTTTCACTCAGAGGGTGTATACATGGTTTATTTTATGTTTTAGTTTTTTTGCCGAATGACAATGAAATTTTAATTTGCCTTTCTCGCAGGAGAAAACATTTAATTGCAGTAAATTGGCACTGAAGCTTCCAAGTAGGGCTGGGCGATTTGGTCAAAAATATTATGATGATATTTTTTCCATATCACACCATCTCGATATATTTATCACGATATTCATATTCTATTAATGGGGAAGGCGTTCCACATGTTTGTTTGACCTTGAGAGTGAAAGGAAATATAACTGCTTTGTTTACAAGTAAACGCCATGAAATCAATTTCTTTTCCCCCCAAATCCTGATTTTTCTTTTTTCTGGATTGTTTTCTGATTTAATGCAAATGTATCTGAAATGGTATCTAATGAAATTATTAAAGCAATTTAATTAATCTTTTAAAATGTAATATTTATTTTGCAGCAAAAATAGCATTTTTTTTTTTTTTTGTCAAATAAGGTTCTGTACAAACAGAACTTGTATACTGTATAAATTAAAACAGCCATCCATCCATTATCTTCCGCTTATCCAGGGCCGGGTCGCGGGGGCAACAGTCTAAGCAGAGACGCCCAGACTTCCCTCTCCCTAGCCACTTCCTCCAGCTCTTCCGGGGGAACCCCGAGGCGTTCCCAGGCCAGCCGGGAGACATAATCCCTCCAGCGTGTCCTAGGTCTTCCCCGGGGTCTCCTCCCGGTGGGACATGCCCGGAACACCTCCCCGGGAAGGCATCCAGGAGGCATCCGAAATAGATGCCCGAGCCACCTCAGCTGGCTCCTCTCAATGTGGAGGAGCAACGGCTCTACTCTGAGCTCCTCCCGAGTAACTGAGCTTCTCACCCTATCTCTAAGGGAGCGCCCAGCAACCCTGCGGAGAAAGCTCATTTCGGCCGCCTGTATCCGGGATCTTGTCCTTTCGGTCATGACCCACAGCTCATGACCATAGGTGAGAGTAGGAACGTAGATTGACCGGTAAATCGAGAGCTTAGCCTTACAGCTCAGCTCCTTCTTCACCACGACAGACCGGTACGTCGACCGCATTACTGCAGAAGCTGCACCGATCCGTCTGTCAATCTCCCGTTCCATCCTTCCCTCACTCGTGAACAAGACCCCAAGATACCTGAACTCCTCCACCTGAGGCAGAAACTCTCCACCAACCTGAAGTGGGCAAGCCACCCTTTTCCGACTGAGAACCATGGCCTCGGATTTGGAGGTGCTGATTCTCATCCCGGCCGCTTCACACTCGGCTGCAAACCGCCCCAGTGCACGCTGAAGGTCCTGGTCTGAGGAGGCCAACACGACAACGTCATCCGCAAAAAGCAGCGACGAAATCACGTGGTCCCCAAACCGGACACTTTCCGGCCCTTGGCTGCGCCTAGAAATTCTGTCCATAAAAATGATGAACAGAACCGGTGACAAAGAGCAGGCTCCCTGCCGGAGTCCAACATTCACCGGGAACAAGTCCGACTTGCTGCGGCAATGCAGACCACAGGGACCAAACAGCCCTAAGCAAGGGGCCCCGGACCCCGTACTCCCAGAACACCCTCCACAGGACGCCACGAGGGACACAGTCGAATGCCTTCTAATAATAATAATAATAATAGTATAAATACATTTTACTGTACAATTGTAATATATTTCTGTCATAATTTCTGTGGGTTGCTGTGAAGACCTTTGAGGTTCGGTGTGTATTTGACAATAGCTTTCCTCATATAAAACCATGAAAAATAGGGATACACCGATGCCACTTTTTCCAGAATGAGTCCAGTATACAGATACTGTAATAGTATACGCTGATACAGAGTACAGATACGTTTATCAGCCCAGCCCTACTTTTAAGCTTCAGAAATGACACAAAAGCAGCCTAAATTACTGTCTTCTGAAGCCCTGTGATAGCTTCGTGTGAGAATAACCAGTATTTAACTAATAATCTAACATACAAGTGAGCCGACTGGATCAATTTACTAATCGAAAAGATCTGATTCAAAAGAACACTGCAAAAAATGCTCTTCTTATTTAGCACCTTTTTCTTGTTTCCGGTCCAAATATCTAAAAATTCTTGAATCAAGATGCATTTACTAGATCAGCAAAACGACACCAAGATATTTTTTCTTGTTTTCTTGAAAATCAAATCAAAATGAAGTTGAGGTTTTGCTTAGAACAAGCAGCATTATCTGCCAATGGGGAAGAAAAATAATCTCGTTTCTGTAACAAGAAACAAGATTTCAATCAGAAACAGATTATTTTTCTTCCCCATTGGCAGATAATGCTGCTTGTTCTAAGCAAAAACTCAACTTCATTTTGATTTGATTTTCAAGAAAACAAGAAAAAACATCTTGTGTATTTGGACCGGAAACAAGAAAAAGGTGCTAAATAAGAAGAGCATTTTTTTTTTTTTTTTGCAGTGAATGGTTCATTCACAAAGTGGACATCTAGGGTGGATGTCAAGATTTCTCTCTGTTGGTCATATGGGGAATCATATGGCTTCAGAAGGTTTGGACTGTAGCACATTATTCACTTCGCATCCTAAATCTTTGTTTTGCACACTGTTAATACTCGTTTGCGTTCTGTATTTCAGGCTCACAAGTCTACAGTATGGCAAGTGAGGCATTTGCCTCAAAATCGTGACATCTTCATGACGGCCGGCGGAGCGGGTAATCTGCATCTATGGAAATAGTAAGGAATTTCTTTGATATTTTTAACATCTAAAGAGTGCTTCATCATTACTCCGTAGTGGGCTGTTTTTGACTCCTCATTGCTTTTCTAATGTTCCAGTGAATATCCAGCCCAGAGGACTAAAAAGGGCGCAGATGATTTAGACATGGGCGTGGCCGGGTCTGTGACCCTCCTGCAGAACGTCACCGTGTCCACACAACCCATTTCTAGTCTGGACTGGAGCCCGGACAAACAGGGTCTCTGCGTCTGCTCCTCATTTGACCAGTCTGTACGAGTCCTTATTGTGACCAAACTCAACACCGTCTGAGTTAACATTCCCAAACAAATTGGAATATTTGATGACTGTTTACATGCCACATGTATGTCTTGTGTTAAAATGTGCAATTATAGAGTTGTTTCTTTAAAGAAAGTGTTATAATTCTTTGTAATATCTGCTGTAGTGACTTCGCTTTGTAGTCAAGTTGCTGTCGCCGCTAAGAGGCGTTCTTATGCAAAATGTGGAGGTAAAGTTTTTACAACAAAAACAACTTGTCTTCCGATCTTTTTAATATGTAATAAACTCTTAAATCAGGCTGATGTCAAACATTTCTATTGTTTTTCAACTCTAATGCCCACTTATCACAATCCAATCAGTTCCCCATGGTCACATCTTACACTGAACATATTTTCACACAGACTAAAAATATATGCCAAACAATGCCAGAATGGGATTCATAGTTCTGAGTCGATTTAAATAATTAAGACAACAGAAACTACCATGAAAACTATAAGAGGGACAACCAAAATGTATAAAGTGCATTCTCACATTAAAAATGTCATGTCATACAATTTGAAAAAGTCTTGCAGCTGCTCATCATCCACTGACTTGGCATGAATTCCAGCGTAAACCGTCCTCAGAAGATTGGTCATGAATTTCCCTTCAAGTGCTTCAATATATTTTTTCAAGGCAACCTTTTAATGCAAAAGCAGAATGTTTTAGCGTTTCAGCACTAATGTTGCCCAACTGGAAAAGTGATGGCAAGTGTGTCGTGTTCACTTAATGTCATATGAGAAATGCCACTAGAGGGAGTTGTATGTTTGGGAACTGGTGTGCATGTAAGGGAAGAAGGGAGTTTTGTTTACTGAACTTGCAGTGCTAGTAAAGACACCATGTGAGTTACTTAAATCTGTGATCTCTTGATTTATATCACTACGCAACAAACTGGCGACGAGGATGGCGGCCCATCTTACTCCTACATACTGACAATGCCCTGGTGAACCTACAAACCCGATTCCAAAAAACGATTCGTTTTGGGGTTTTTTTCTCCATGCTTGTATTTTTGACACCAAAAAAGCACAGTTATAACATTTTATAAATATTGTACTTTAGATCAAAACAATGGCAGAATCTGCCAGACTTGTAAAAAAAAAACAGGTTATGAATATTAAAAGATCAGCTGTTTCATCAGGCTATTATTATTTTTATATTTAGATACCTATGGCAGAAAGTCATGCAACTGATAAAGATACTGTATGTGGGCTCAGGGTTTTCCTCTCTAAATCTGGACCATTTTTATACAAACCGATTCCAAAAAAGTTGGGACACTGTACAGATTGTGAATAAAATCAGAATGCAATGATGTGGAAGTTTCAAATGTCAATATTTTATTCAGAATACAACATAGATGACATATCAAATGTTTAAACTGAGAAAATTTATTAATTTAAGGGAAAAATAAGTTGATTTTAAATTTCATGGCATCAACACATCTCAAAAAAGTTGGGACAAGGCCATGTTTCCCACTGTGTGGCATCCCCTCTTCTTTTTCTAACAGTCTGCAAACGTCTGGGGACTGAGGAGACAAGCTGCTCAAGTTTAGGAATAGGAATGTTGTCCCATTCTTGTCTAATACAGGCTTCTAGTTGCTCAACTGTCTTAGGTCTTCTTTGTGGCATCTTCCTCTTTATGATGCTCAAATGTTTTCTATGGTGAAAGATCTGGACTGCAGGCTGGCCATTTCAGTCCCCGGATCCTTCTTCTACGCAGCCATGATGTTGTAATTGATGCAGTATGTGGTCTGGCATTGTCATGTTGGAAAATGCAAGGTCTTCCCTGAAAGAGACGACGTCTGGATGGGAGCATATGCACACATACCAAAGAACACCCAAATGCGCCATGTGACTTTTAACTGTTATTTTTCATTTTAGATGTGCTGTGTTCCCTGTACGTATGCATGCTTTTTGTTATAACCATTTTAGATGTGTTTGATAGGTTAGAAACTTATAATCAGTGAATGCTTAATGAAGAACAACGTCAATCCTCACTCTTCCTTTAATTCATAAGTTAAACTCCCCATGCTTGGTCTCGAAATCTTTGTCTCTCAATTTGTAGACCGTCTATGTGCGTTTTGTGGTACTATGATGCATCAAACTCTTTCTTTTATGCCAAAACCCAAAAGTCTGCAAACTTAAGAAGGCCATAAACATGTTAATGAGACGAGACCCGAAGACAAAGGGAGATTTCCCGCTTCTCAGTTCCTTTGCTCTGATTGGCTGTTCCGACAAAAGAGGCGTGCCCCGTGATGGCCCTCAAAAAGGCCTGCAGGCTAAAGATCTCGCTTTTTTTTGTTGCTCTCTCTCTTACGCGCTCTTACTCTTACGCTCTCTTACTCTCACCCTCTCTTACTCTCTCTACTCTCTCGTTACTTTCTCTTCCCACTCTTCCTTCCCGCGGATTCTCGGATCGCCAGCGCGCCATTTTCCACAAAAGACATTTTCCACAAAGGAACCAAATTTGAACTTCCCGCGGACTCCAACGGATCCGCCCTGCAAGATTCGAAACACGGACCAGATCGCGGAATTCCTCACACGCACGAATCCGCGATCAGCCGCGAAAGAAGCATATGCAAGTATCCCTTAACAGTCGTTATTGAGTTTTGAGCTTATACCAATAAGTTGGTCTGATTCCTTGCTTGTGCTCAATAGGTTATTATTGGTAATACCACCTTTTCTTTGTCTCTCACTCTATCTCTCCTTCCCTCTTTCAGTTAATGTGTGTATGTTTGTTTATTGTTTGTTGATTTATTAAAACATATATATTCACACGTGATTGCGCTTGAGTTGCTCATACATAGGTCACTTTTACGGTGAACCGACCCTGCTACAAATTGAAAGAAAGATACTTTACAAATGTTGAAAGTGAGACATTTTGAAATGTCATGCCAAATATTGGCTCATTTTGGATTTCATGAGAGCTACACATTCCAAAAAAGTTGGGACAGGGAGCAATAAGAGGCCGGAAAAGTTAAATGTACATATAAGGAACAGCTGGAGGACCAATCTGCAACTTATTAGGTCAATTGGCAACATGATTGGGTATAAAAAGAGCCTCTCAGAGTGGCAGTGTCTCTCAGAAGTCAAGATGGGCAGAGGATCACCAATTCCCCCAATGCTGCGGCCAAACATGCTGGAGCAATATCAGAAAGGAGTTTCTCAGAGAAACACTGCAAAGAGTTTGGCGTTATCATCATCTACAGTGCATAATATCATCCAAAGATTCAGAGAATCTGGAACAATCTCTGTGCGTAAGGGTCAAGGCCGGAAAACCATACTGGATGCCCGTGATCTCCGGCCCTTAGACGGCACTGCATCACATACAGGAATGCTACTGTAATGGAAATCACAACATGGGCTCAGGAATACTTCCAGAAAACATTGTCGGTGAACACAATCCACCGTGCCATTCGCAGCTGCCGCTAAAACTCTACAGGTCAAAAAGAAGCCATATCTAAACATGATCCAGAAGCGCAGGCGTTTTCTCTGGGCCAAGGCTCATTTAAAATGGACTGTGGCAAAGTGGAAAACTGTTCTGTGGTCAGACCAATCAAAATCTGAAGTTCTTTTTGGAAAACTGGGACACCATGTCATCCGGACTAAAGAGGACAAGGACGACCCAAGTTGTTGTCAGCGCTCAGTTCAGAAGCCTGCATCTCTGATGGGATGGGGTTCATGAGTGCGTGTGGCACGGGCAGCTTACACATCTGGAAAGGCTCCATCAATGCTGAAAGGGATATCCAAGTTCTAGAACAACATATGCTCCCATCCAGACGTCGTCTCTTTCAGGGAAGACCTTTCCTTTTCCAACATGACAATGCCAGAGCACACACTGCATCAATTACAACATCATGGCTGCGTAGAAGAAGGATCCGGGTACTGAAATGGCCAGCCTGCAGTCCAGATCTTTCACCCATAGAAAACATTTGAGCATCATAAAGAGGAAGATGCCACAAAGAAGACCTAAGACAGTTGAGCAACTAGAAGCCTGTATTAGACAAGAATGGGACAACATTCCTATTCCTAAACTTGAGCAGCTTGTCTCCTCAGTCCCCAGACGTTTGCAGACTGTTAGAAAAAGAAGAGGGGATGCCACACAGTGGGAAACATGGCCTTGTCCCAACTTTTTTGAGATGTGTTGATGCCATGAAATTTAAAATCAACTTATTTTTCCCTTAAAATGATACATTTTCTCAGTTTAAACATTTGATATGTCATCTATGTTGTATTCTGAATAAAATATTGACATTTGAAACTTCCACATCATTGCATTCTGATTTTATTCACAATCTGTACAGTGTCCCAACTTTTTTGGAATCGGGTTTGTAATTTATAGAGAGTAAATTTAAATGCGTATTTGCCGTGCTGTCCGGGGGGAGGGCTTCGAGTTCAGAATTTGCTGATAAACTATCACAAATGGAGGTAAGACTGCTGCATATATAACATGTTGAATATTTACGATTCGAGATCAGGGCGGCTCTGACATTCTTCTGATCAGATTCAATCACTCTTAACACACTTCACACCACAGGAAAATCTGATAAAATAATCTGTACAACCATCAAGATAATCGGGACTTTACCTAGGATTGTCGGAAGGGGACAAAATCTTCCCAAAATTGCCCCGATTATCTTTTCGTGTGTACCCAGCATAAGAGAAAAATCACTCTTTTGCGTCTTTAAGAATCAATTGACATTAATTCATAGAATTTCATACAGTGAAGACTAAACAGCATTATTCTGTAGTATTTCTTAATTCATGTTAAATAAAATAACTATATGTGATATTGTTACTGTGAAATAAAATTTCTCATATATGTAAAATAATCTTATCGTTTATCCCTACTGTCATAAAAACTTGTCATAAAAAGTAAAGAAACTTTGTAGCGAGTAATCTGAGAACACCGTCATGTACACTTCATTCGACAGAGAGGACATGAAACCACCATTCCTGGAATCTGAAGAATACTAGGCAAACCAGGATTTTGGATCTACTGTGATGTTCTTGCAAGCCAATAATTAATATCAATGTTTTATCAAAAGTTTTATTTTGGGAATGAAAATCGTCTGCCACATGATCTTCAGAGAAAGTGAGTATTGTAAGACGTGTATAAGGGAAAAGGAAATTATTCATTAATTTATTGAAAAAAAAAAAAAAACACTATTTAATAGCCAAGTAACATAGATCAGCAGTTTAAGACATTAAATTCATAAGCACATAACACAAGAACACTTATCTTTAAATATAAACAAAACTTTATTGATTATTCTAACACATAAAACTAATATCTAACACAAACACCTGCACACGAGTTGCAGAAAGAAAGAAAGTTAGGAAAGGATGAGTTTTAAGAGAGGGAAATTATGAAATCCCAAATTCCTAGCAATGGACTTAGAAGACATGACCTGAATGAACCATCAATCATTGCTTTAACCCTCCTATAGTTTCTTATTAAATTTGATATCAATGAACAGTTCAGCTATAGTCTGGAGGTATTACTTGTGTTAGTTCCTGTCTTCTTTAAATGGGGATTCCCTTTTCTGTCCTTGCTGGAGAGGGGTTTCCCAGGTTCTTTGATTCCCAGTCTTGCCGTATCTTTGATTGATGTCTTGGGAAGCCAATCATGTGGCATGTTGGCAGATGGATGGAAAGTCTTGTGGATGCTTGTCTCAAAGTTTGAAGTTGAGGCGGTTGAAGGCTGAATCGTTGACTGAACATTTGTGGAACAGCTTAACTTAGAACACAAGACTCAACAGAAAGAAAAGAACTTAAGTAAAAGAAAGAAAATTGAGTGAGACAAGAGTATGGCTTGAAAGAAACTGTTAACCCATTTTCTCTGATCTTTGTCTGCCTCGATCGTCTGATCGTCTTCATCTGATCATCTAACGCAGAGGTCTTCAACCCTGCTCCAGTGGGACCCACTGTCCTGTAAAGTTTATTTCCAACCTGCTTCAGCACACCCACCTGTGTATTTTCAACAAGTGATCCTGAAGAGAGCTTCACCTGCCTTTGAGTAGGGTTGGAGCTAAGCTCTGCAGGACAGTGGGTCCCCAGGAGCAGGGTTGAAGACCTCTGATCTAATCATCTCATAGTCGGTTTCTAATCATCGTCTAATTCTTTGTTCGTATTCTGAGATTTTAAATTCAAATGTCTGCCCATCCTCCTGGATGAATTCTGACCAATTAGGTATCATCTTTGGTTCAGAGGTGACTATTTCCCCACCCCTTAACTCCCCGCTCTAAGCAGAGCGTCAAAGAGTACAGTTTAGACATGATTTATATTATAAGAATACATTTTACACAGATTTCAATCAAGCCATCTTCTAAATTATGAACAGAGATTTACACTCATACCAGACAGGTATACTTTAAATCAACCATTCAATAGTTCTAACAATTACAGGAACTGTGAGTGATCTAAGCATAATGGTCACATATATTGGTTGTAGACATGATATAGAATTAGGCATTTGAAGGGTGCTTGAACCATCCTTTTTGAATGATTTGATGCAGTCAGAGGTGGGTAGAGTATCCAAAAACTGTACTCAACTAAAAGTACAAGTACTTAATGGAAATATTTACTCAAAGTAAAAGTACTAATCTGAATAGTTACTTGAGTAAGAATAAAAAAGTATCCAATAAAAAAAAATAAAAAAACTTTGTCTCATATTTGGCCTATACAGCAGCAATACAATAACAGGTTAATAATTAGATAGATATTAAATTTAAATTCTTATTTAAGTTATTATTATTACCATAATTAGATGAGACAAGCATCATTTCTGGCATCTGTAGCCCAAAAATCATGGCACATCCTTTACATAATTTTAACATTTTGGATTATTAGACAATGTCGAAATAAAGTGAACCTGCAGAGTTCAAAGGCATGTAAAGGGAACTGTAGTGTTTTGGGTTGTATGTAAACTCAGGAATAAGCACAGTGTGGCCACTCTAGAGATTAACTCTAGGTTCGTTTTTGGTTGGCCATTTCATTGCCCAAAAGACCTGTGTTTATAGTTTGCTAATTCATATTGCGCAGTAAACCAAAAGAAGAACATCATTGTCCCGACTCTTGTTTATGTTATTTGAACCGTAAGTTGATTACGGAAGATGGGTTATTAACCCACCGGAGCCGTGTGGAGCACTTTTATAATGAATGAATGGATGCACTTTTTTGGGCTTCAAATTTTGGGTCCCATTCACTGCCATTATTATGCTTGGATTAGCCAGGACATTTAATATAACTCTGATTGTGTTTGTCTGAAAGAAGACTCATATACACCTAGGATTATAATATATATATATATATATATATATATATATATATATATATATATATATATATATATATATATATATATATATATATATATATATATATATATATATATATATATATATATTTTTTTCTCTTCATTTTTGGGTGAACTATCCCTTTAACTGTGTCTAAGCAAAGACATTTGTTTTCAAGACGAACAGATCGATGCCACTGCACAGTAGGCCTACTCACAAATTACAGCGGGAAGGCAGGTGTTCATTCATCTATGGTTTAAATTGAGGTATATGTCCAAATATTACTGGTAATGTCATACTTTGTAGCAGTGGTATCGTAGTGTAATATGTTTGGTTGTAAAACGTATGTCACAGTTCATGGGTTCATTGATTCATTCTCTCTCTGTGTTTGTGTGGTTGTGTTGGAGGCGTGGCCACTGATTACAGCTCTCATCATCACCTGATTATCTCTTCCTATTTACACATCTCTCTCACTCACCTGTGTTGTCAGTCGTTGCAGGCTTCCTGTGTGTGCGCGCGTGGCTAGCCGGTTCTCCTGGGAGTGCTGCTGGTCTTCCGTTCCTGGAGGTTTTTGCTCATTGCCCATTGCGTCCCTCCGTCACTGTCCTGCTGTTCCTGCTTGCCTGCATCTCTTTCTGTCTAGATTCTGTTATTCTTGTAACTCTGGACTTCCTGTTGATCTTCCTTGTGTGAGACTTTAATGTTAATAACTCGCTAATAACTACTAACTCGCTTTTGGATCCTGTGAATCTTTTCCTTATCTATCAGGCTGACAGAATGACTGACCCAGCGATGGGCAAACTGGGCAAATCAAAGAGGAAACAAGATTAAAAAAAACAAACAGGGGGATGAAAACTAGGCACAACTAGAACCATTTTCCTTTGGGCAGTAGTGAAATGGACAGTTACCAAGACACACTGACAGAGAAGCAAAGAAAGAGAGAAGCTTAAGTAGTGGAGAAAAGCAATGCAAAATGAGAGACAGGTGTGTGTGATGAGAGCTGGAGCACTAATTACAGTGGGGTGCAGGTGTGATGGCAGAGTGAGTGGAACTGACAACCTAAGACAAACACAACAGAAAGGTTGATGATCAAACCAAAGTCCTGACAGGAGTTCCCTTTTGAAAGGGAACTCGTGCTGCTAGGGCTCGTTATGGGGAATGCCTCCAGCATTACTGGTGTCTGAAGAGTGAATCTAATCAAGACAATGAACCTGATATTGGCAGGCGGTTGCCCATGGCGTCACCACTGGTGTGACTCTGAGTATAAAAGGGCACCTGTGAGTAAAGTTATCCTCTTTCTTGTCTTCAGGATCCTGTTTGTTTGAACGTGTCTAAACAAGGCAAGCAAAAGGATTATGGTTAGTACTAGCACTAAGTCTTTCAGACCGTGTGTGCCTCCGTGTCAACATTTTCTGACACCATATTACTCACATGATATGTGTGTTATATGCATGAGTGAGGAGCATGCACACTTAGTCCTCGAGGGGGCTGTCTGTGTGCATTGTAAACACTTTTCTATGAGGAAACTTCGCTCTCATCTGGCCCTTTTTTGGGGGGAAATTTGGGGGCCAGCCATCAGTTATTAGCGATTCAGGACCTGCTGCAGCTGAGGCAAGTAGGAGACTGAGGTTGTGTGCCTCGCAGATGAATTTGAGAGAGATATGAATATTTCTCATTCATCTGCGGCTGCAGTGAGCGAACTGCCAGATCATGATGATGTGTTATCTCTCACGTCATCTGTCCCTTACGAAAATTAACCATGGTTTTATTGTAGTAAAAGTGTAGTAACCATGTTTTTTTGGCTGATTGATTACCATTTATATAACCACAGTTTTACCACAAATACTATGGTTAAACTATGGTTAGAGTAGCAAAGCCATGCTTAATTTGTGGTTACCATGGTTTAACTATAATAACCATGTTTTTTTTTTTGGTTTTATTTGTAGTAAAACCATGGTTAATTTTCATAAGGGCATGATCTGGCAGTGAGCGTGCTCTTCACTTCGAGTCGGGATGAGCGAGACAAGGCTGATAAGATCGATGATGCTTCCGAACGCTCTCCTCTCGCTAGAGAGAGTTGTCTTTTTTGAGGCTTTCACTCCCTAAAGCTCCGCTAGGATAGCTATTGCGAGTTGCAGGCTCTCTGTGAGCCCCTTACAAGATATCATGAGTGTGTGGCATGTTAGGCTAAGTCCTCTGCTCCTAGAGCTCGGCTATTATTTGAGGATTCAGCTCAAGTTGTTTGGCTTTCTGTGCTCCTTGGCTGCTATAAGCGTCATCAGGCCTTCTCTCGCTAGAGAGTGTTATCTTTTTTGAGGCTTCTGCTCCCTAGAGCTCTGCTAGGATAGCTATTGAAAGTTGTAGGCTCTCTGTGAGCCCCTTGCAAGATAACCTGAGAGTAGGGCGTTGTTAGGTCTCCTTTCGATTTAGAGAGTCATCATGCTGAGACCTCCGCTCCTAGAGCTCCGTTATGTACTTTTTGAGAAAGTTTGCCAATGCCGAGTTCACACTGCACGATTTTCAAAGTAGTCAGAACACAGTTCTTTTTACACTGCATGACTATCTGGGGTAGGATTCAGTCGCTGCTGTGTGCACACTGCTTGATGGGTCGGCGACAGGGTTTCACACCTCAGCATGGAGTGTTGCTAGGCTTCCTCTCATTATGAGACTCTTTGTATTGAGGCCTCCACTCTGCGGAGCCTCAAGAGCTCAGTCTAACTGGCCCATAGCTCTTTCTGAGTTTTCTTGGTACTGCCGTTGGATTAGAGTGTTGCTTAAGCCTTTTGTTTGAGACCTCCATTCTTCAGGGCTGCTGGAACAGAAGTTCTGAGTGTAAGGCTCTCTGTGAGCCTCCTTAGACGCTGGCCTGCATATGAACATCGTCATGCTTCCTCTTTTGGAGTAATCCTGCTGAGGCCTCCGTTCTTGAGAAGCTCCGGCCTGTGGTTGTCGCTGGTGGCCCCTAGGGGACGCAGTGCAAGTTCCCTATTCTCAGGGAACCATGGTTAAATGTGTAACCTAAGACGTTATGCATGCAAGATGATTGACATCTGTAGAAATTGAATAAGCGTTCATAACTGATGTAAAACATGGAATAGAACAGACAGAGCACGCTCTGATCGCTCTTTTAGCTCTTTAGGTCGCATAATTCAGTGGGAAATTAATAGAAATTTTCTGTATGATGAAATATTTAGTAAACGTAAAAATAAATCAATATTTCTCCAAATATGCGCAGCTTTGGACTAAGAGCCCTAATGGACGCTGTCCGGTGCATGTATGTGAACACAAATAAGCCGCAGCAGACGATTTCATATGCATGTTGATATTCAAATGATCAAACATTACAGATTGATTATATTTTGCACTCCTGACATAAAATAAGAAATGAATGTGACTGCAAGTTTTATTATAAACAGTGGTCAAATGTCGAATTTGGAGATTTAAATCTTTCTAATGATACTCAGTTTGTCCTGAACAAGTAAGAATGTGATGTTCTAAAGGGCAGAGAATGTTGAGCAACAATAATCTGGAGCTGTTGGCCATCTATGTATGTAAAGGGGTTAAACTATTTTTATTTTTTTACATATTTTAGTAAAAATAATCATTAATGTTTGTTAAAAAAATACACTGCGTTTAAAACATTCATTTTTAAACTTAGGAAAAAATATTTGAAAGAATAAAGATTTTGAAAGTTTAAGTACATGGCTTTACTGTAGTTACAATAAATATTTGTTACTACAGTAAAATTGTTATTAAATTGTATGATTAATTTAATATTTCATGATGTCAGAAACGCTCCTGAAATTAATTTAGATCTTGTGAGCAATCGATTATATTTCACATCATTCAGACATTTCAAAACTCATTTGTTATTGTTTTTTTATTTATGCACAAACAATAGAGAAAAATCACATGATTTATGACAATTACATGCTCTTAATAAATCATGTTTGAAAGGTGCTTTTCAACTGAAAGGTAATTTTGACTGTAATAAAAATGATTGATGTGACTACAATAAAAACTGATTTCTATCAGCACAAGTAGAGGGTGAAAACCACAGATACACACCATCACACACACTGTTCTTACTGTCTGTAAGTTACAAATGCCAATTTTTTTGCATTGATTATTGTAAATGAAAATCACTTACTGCTACCCCAGTAGGATTATATAAAATATGTAATGTAAAATTAATATGAAAGTATAATCAACTACTTTTATACTTTTAATCAAGAAAAATTCAAAAGGAGTACTTTTACGGAGTAATATTTTAATAGAGTATTTGTACTTTTACTCAATTGCTCGATATGTGTACTTTGTCCACCACTAGAAAATATGAGACTCTATAACATATCACTGTTACTGATTTATCATGCAGCTCAAAGCATTATGGGTAGAATCCTGATTTCTGATTCTAAATAAACCCAAAACCCAGGATAGAGCGGCTGAGTGAATGTGGTCTGGACTGTGTGGATGAGGCTCACTGTGTCAGAGACGCTGTAGAAGGACAGAGTTCCTGCGCTGTGATCCACATACACTCCTATTCTACGGTTTGTATCTAAAGCGAGTTCAGTCTCTATGTTACTGTGTAAGAATGAGTATCTGTCACAAGAGCAGAACAAAGTCCAGGACTGATCATTACGTCCAAACACACATTCATTACTCCGTCCCTTCCTGCTGATGCTCTTATATGACACTGATATAAACACTTGACTCCCACTCCACTCAACCTCCCAGTAACAGCGTCCACACACACTCTCTCTACACAAGACCTCAAGATGTCCATCAAATCTGTCTGGATGATCAGGATACTGTTGGACCGTGCCAGTGTTAGTAACCACGGTGTTCCTCTCAGACAGACAGAGGGTTTTAAATATTGTGTTTCGATCCAGAGTGAACTGATGGGAATCTGATGGAGATAAAACACACCAGAATCAGGAATTATGAATCTGTTGGATATTTTAATGTGCACTGTAAAAACTATTTTTGTTGCTTGTTAAATGCACTTAAATTAAGATAATTTTTTTTGTCATGACAACTCTCGGAGGGATTGGTATAGTAATAGAGATTGGCATGTTAATGGATGTGGCAATACTAGTTGAACAATTGCCATTCTAAAATGTGTGAAATCAACGGAAACATGTTGAAATATGAAATAGGTAGGCAACCTTAATTCTAAATAAAGATAAATGTATGAAATGAGGATATTTTTATGCTCTATAATATTAAACAGTATGATATAAAAGCAGGGTTGCCAACTGTCCCGTATTAGCCGAGACGTCCCATTTATTGGGCCTAAATGTCCTGTACATGACTGTCCTGTTTATTGACTGGTACACTGATGTAACCATGCACTGTCTCTTTCACATATGTTGCATCTTTTTTGCGCTCAAGTTCATTATTTTAAATGTTAAACATTAAAGTGGTCTAAAGGCTGTAAATTAAAGTTGTGTTTGTTCCCCTCTTGTTTCGTGTAGTTACAGGCTAAATGTGAATCTGTGGCTGTAAATTAAAGTGGTGTTTGTTCCCCTCTTGTTTCGTGTAGTTACAGGCTAAATGTGAATCTGTGGCTGTAAATTAAAGTGGTGACTGTTCCCCTTTTGTTTCATGTAGTTACAGGGTAAGTGTGAATCTACAGGCTGTAAATTAAAGTGGTGTTTGTTCCCCTCTTGTTTCGTGTAGTTACAGGGTAAGTGTGAATCTGTGGCTGTAAATTAAAGTGGTGTTTGTTCCCCTTTTGTTTCATGTAGTTACAGGGTAAGTGTGAATCTACAGGCTGTAAATTAAAGTGGTGTTTGTTCCCCTCTTGTTTCATGTAGTCACAGGGTAAGTGTGAATCTGCGGCTGTAAATTAAAGTGGTGTTTGTTCCCCTTTTGTTTCGTGTAGTTACAGGGTAAGTGTGAATCTACAGCTGTAAATTAAAGTGGTGTTTGTTCCTCTCTTGTTTCATGTAGTTACAGGGTAAGTGTGAATCTACAGCTGTAAATTAAAGTGGTGTTTGTTCCTCTCTTGTTTCATGTAGTTACAGGGTAAGTGTGAATCTACAGCTGTAAATTAAAGTGGTGTTTGTTCCCCTCTTGTTTCATGTAGTTACAGGGTAAGTGTGAATCTACAGCTGTAAATTAAAGTGGTGTTTGTTCCTCTCTTGTTTCATGTAGTTACAGGGTAAGTGTGAATCTACAGCTGTAAATTAAAGTGGTGTTTGTTCCCCTCTTGTTTCATGTAGTTACAGGGTAAGTGTGAATCTACAGCTGTAAATTAAAGTGGTGTTTGTTCCCCTCTTGTTTCATGTAGTTACAGGGTAAGTGTGAATCTGTGGCTGTAAATTAAAGTGGTGTTTGTTCCTCTCTTGTTTCATATGGTTACAGGGTAAGTGTGAATCTGCAGGCTGTAAATTAAAGTGGTGTTTGTGCCCCTCTTGTTTCGTGTAGTTACAGGCTAAATGTGAATCTGTGGCTGTAAATTAAAGTGGTGACTGTTCCCCTCTTGTTTCGTGTAGTTACAGGGTAAGTGTGAATCTACAGCTGTAAATTAAAGTGGTGTTTGTTCCTCTCTTGTTTCATGTAGTTACAGGGTAAGTGTGAATCTACAGCTGTAAATTAAAGTGTTGTTTGTTCCTCTCTTGTTTCATGTAGTTACAGGGTAAGTGTGAATCTACGGCTGTAAATTAAAGTGGTGTTTGTTCCCCTTTTGTTTCATGTAGTTACAGGGTAAGTGTGAATCTACAGCTGTAAATTAAAGTGTTGTTTGTTCCTCTCTTGTTTCATGTAGTTACAGGGTAAGTGTGAATCTACGGCTGTAAATTAAAGTGGTGTTTGTTCCCCTCTTGTTTCCTGTAGTTACAGGGTAAGTGTGAATCTGTGGCTGTAAATTAAAGTGGTGTTTGTTCCCCTCTTGTTTCATGTAGTTACAGGGTAAGTGTGAATCTACAGCTGTAAATTAAAGTGGTGTTTGTTCCTCTCTTGTTTCATGTAGTTACAGGGTAAGTGTGAATCTACAGCTGTAAATTAAAGTGTTGTTTGTTCCCCTCTCGTTTCGTGTAGTTACAGGGTAAGTGTGAATCTACAGGCTGTAAATTAAAGTGGTGTTTGTTCCCCTTTTGTTTCATGTAGTTACAGGGTAAGTGTGAATCTACAGCTGTAAATTAAAGTGGTGTTTGTTCCTCTCTTGTTTCATGTAGTTACAGGGTAAGTGTGAATCTACGGCTGTAAATTAAAGTGGTGTTTGTTCCTCTCTTGTTTCATGTAGTTACAGGGTAAGTGTGAATCTACGGCTGTAAATTAAAGTGGTGTTTGTTCCCCTTTTGTTTCATGTAGTTACAGGGTAAGTGTGAATCTACAGCTGTAAATTAAAGTGGTGTTTGTTCCTCTCTTGTTTCATGTAGTTACAGGGTAAGTGTGACTCTACGGGCTGTAAATTAAAGTGGTGTTTGTTCCTCTCTTGTTTCATGTAGTTACAGGGTAAGTGTGAATCTACGGCTGTAAATTAAAGTGGTGTTTGTTCCCCTCTTGTTTCCTGTAGTTACAGGGTAAGTGTGAATCTGTGGCTGTAAATTAAAGTGGTGTTTGTTCCCCTCTTGTTTCATGTAGTTACAGGGTAAGTGTACCTTTCTAATTGTTTATAGGGAAATTAAGTGGTATTTTCAAGTGCCCAACCCAAACGGATGGATGTTGTTTGGATTGTGATTAGTGATGTTGGGCTATGTAAACAAAACTGACTTAATGTCAAGCAAGAGGTGTTATATTCCTGCAGTCTGAAAACAAACTTGTTAAGGTTTGTATTTTGTGTGCCCTGTATGGAACACTAATGTCCTTTACCAGTCACATGCCTTTTTAAGTGATGAACTTCACCACTTGTGGTTATTTTCAGAGATGGTAAAAGACGTTTTATACTTGCGCAACAATTTTGTGGCCTGTGCTACAAAGCTTTCACCCTCTGTAGTTTCACCCTCTCTCCACTAATGCTATGTGCAAAAAAAGTTAACATAGCTCTGCCCAAGGTCATTTTCATGTCTTTTTATGCATTACATGTTGCATTGATTCCAGTATGTCAGGTTGTGTGCAGCTTTACACCTGTTTTATGAGGACATCATAAGAACTTGTTCTTAATGTTTGACTTGATCTCACTGTGTTGTTAGTTTGACAAAAGCCTGGTCTATGAGGACATTAGTTATTGCTGCGACACCGGGGTGATATGGAATATTATGATTATATATATATTTTTTAAATCTTGTTTTTTCAGATGATAACAGAAAAAAAATAAATAAATCAGATGAAACATGAACAAGATACAGCAACAGATATCCAATAAGTTAACATAATAATTGTGTTAATCCTTAAGGAATATAATAGATTTCAGTGTTTCTCAGATTGTTTGCCACACTTATTTGTCACTGAATTATGATTGTGTGTGCATCACTTGCTATGTCTTGTACCACCACTATCACTCTCATACATACAAATACTTGAACTCAGGGTGCCATACAAATGTATCTGGTTACCAGTGTCCCTGTAATAAGACTCAGCTGTCATCGACTGTGATGACTGTGGTGCTCTTAAATTAAACAAGGTTAGAGAGTGGTGTTGTAATAGATGTTTTTACTTCGCAAGCTTGAGCAGTGCGTGAACACTGCTTTTTGTTTTTCAGTATGCTTTCATGTTAACAAAATGAGTCCATTCACACAGGGAGCAGGAGCAACGCGTGAGCATCAAGCAGGAACGTTGCGTGAGCAGCAGTGAAGCGTCGATGTGTTGTCCGCAAAGCCTCTGCTGCCTGAATATGAAAATGGATGCATCTTAAAAACCAGACTCTATCTGTTGATAGGGAGGGCTTTCTACAAGAGTGCAGTCAGCTTGACGCTTGTCAAGAGTGCCAATATTAGACTAGAATTGTCAGTGCTGACTTGCGTGTACTTTGTTTCTACCAGTGACTGTTTTGAGAACAAGTGGCAATACGATACTGGCTTTGCCCATGGCATTGCAAAAAGCATTTGCATGAATACGAACATGATCATATAATGCAACGCTATCTAAAGTATGATGGAAAAAAATGGATGCTGCATTAATTGTGTTTAAATAAACACATTAAACCGAAGAAAAAAAAATAAATTTTTTTTGCATGCATTAACACATTCATTTTGATAGCACTAATCTAAATGTGTGCGTGTGGCCTGGTAAACCCTACCTAATGGGGACAAAATGTCCCCACAAAGATGGCAATATCCGAAATCCTTGTGGTTATTATTTTTGGTCCCCATGAGGAAAACATCTTATAAAATCATACTAAGTGATGTTTTTTGAAAATGTAAAAATGCAGAATGTTTCCTGTGATGGGTAGGTTTAGGGGTAAGGTTAATGTAATGGGATAGAATATACAGTTTATACAGTATAAAAACCATTGGAAACCGTCTATGGAAAGTCCCCATAAAACATGGAAACACAACATGTGTGTGTGTGTGTGTGTGTGTGTGTGTGTGTGTGTGTGTGTGTGTGTGTGTGTGTTTACACGTACATTTGTGCAGTCCTGCTGTAATCCTCATCGCTCCTCCATGATTCACACTATAAAAGAAAAAAAAACATACAGTGCCAGTAAATACACATTTAATCAGTAAACAAATTCTCTCTCTCTCTCTGTCTCTCTCTCTCTCTCTCTCTCTCTCACACACACACACTCAGATTTACTCACTACGCACACACGCACACACGCACACACACACCTAAGCTAAGATGCCATTACAATAAATATTTACTACATTTATTAGTAACTGAAATTATTACAATATGAAAATATAAAAAAATCTGTTTTAATCGCGATTGATCAATTACAGAAAAAATGTGTGATTAATTAGTTAATTTGTTTTAATCGATTGACAGCACTAGTAATCACACACGCTCATTTGATCTCTCTCATATTCAAGATTCAAGAGTTTTATTTGTCACACACACAGTTATATACAGAATATACAACCGGCAGTGAAATGTAAACAGGTCCGCTCCATGGACAGTGCAAATTCACAGTTAAAAACACAAGGAGGAAATTATATAGAAATAGAATAAAAAATACTATATATATATATATATATATATATATATATATATATATATATATATATATATATATATATATATATATATATATATATATATATATATATATATATATATATATATATATCTGTAGAATTATAAATAAATCAAGTAGAAAAAATAAATAAATAAAGAAGTGGAATAAAATAAGTGAGGTAAACTGCAGTGAGTAAACTGTAGACTTATAAATATGTGGTTAACAGAAATGTACAAAGTATAATGTGCAAACAGGTTTATAACAGGTTGTTACACAGTAACAACGAGAACAGAAAGTGCAGTGCAATGACAGTGTATCGATGGTCATGTGATGTTAAGTGACTGAGTTCAGGAGTCTGATGGCCTGGGGGAAGAAGCTCCTCCTGAGTCTCTCAGTTTTGGCCATCAGGCTTCGGAAGCGCTTACCAGATGGCAGCAGCGTGAAATGAGGGTTTGCAGGGTCATTAGAGTCCTTGATGATCTTAGTAGCTCTACCTTTGCAGCGTTTGGTGTAGACGTCCTGCAGAGACGGGAGAGCTGACCCTGAGATACGCTCAGATAAGTGCACGACTCTTTGCAGGGCTTTGCAGTCATGACTGGTGCTGTTCCCATACCACGCTGTGATGCACTGAGTTAATGCACTTTCTATCGCCCCTAAATAGATGTTTACACCCAGGTACTTGAAGCTGCTCACTCTCTCTACTGGTGACCCGCTGATCATGAGGGGGGAGTATGTCCGTTGCTATCTCTTCCTGAAGTCCACAATCATTTCTTTGGTCTTGCCAACATTCAGAGAGAGACAGTTGTCCTGGCACCATGATGTTAGATGCTCCACCTCGTCCAAGTATGCCGTCTCATTGTTGTTGGAAATGAGGCCCAGGACAACAGTATCATCAGCAAATTTGATGATAGAGGTGGAGCTGTGTGTGGACAGTCATGCGTGTAGAGAGAGTAGAGCAGGGGGCTCAGGACACAGCCCTGTGGAGCTCCCACACTCAGGGTGATGGAGGTGGAGGTGGACTGGCCTATTCTCACCACCTGAGGCCTGCCAGTGAGGAAGTCCTCAATCCAGTGGCAGAGAGAAGAATTCAGGCCGAGATCCAGGAGTTTGGCGGTTAGCTTAATATAATCCTCGACTCAATAATACTCTAGTCTAGTACACTAATAACTGAAGCAGCTCAAGCCATTGTTACTAGTTGTAAAGTAACATTTTACAATTAGTAACAGAGGTTTGAGCTCATTTGTTTAACTGTCAACTGCAGATTTGAATTTCTTGGCGGAAGAAAGTAGTTTTTAAAGGTTTTTAAGACACTCCGTGATTGTTTCTTATTCATTTACACACTCACTTGTGCCATGCAACTGTTGTATATCAGCAATATCACACTCGAGTTGTGCGATATGGCTCTATATGCTCATACAGAGCTCGTCATGGGTCAGGGTGTGTCACCGGTGTGACTTTGTTGTTTGTTATGGTCCTGTCATTTTTCTGAAGCTTGTGATTTGAGCAATCATGAGCTGATCTTCCCCTTACCCTTTATATTCTACATTTTCTACATATTTTATATACTTTCATTGTGTCACATTGACTTTTCACATTTGTGCCTCAAGTTTTCCTTAAATAAACTTTTCACATTGTTCACTGCATATTGAGTCCATTTATCTAGCCTTTTAGCCTAATTTCTCATGGCAGCCTTCCTGCTTTTTGACGGAGAGGTCCAGGGTGGTTTTCATCATCACATAAGAGAGTGGGGAACGGCCATGTGGGATAATGAGTATGATTGCTGCAGATCATACGAGGATTACTCACAGGAGCTTCGTAAAAGTTTTTGATTGTTCAGCATTGGGTACCGAGGCGGCACAAGCATTGTCGCTGTTACAGCTGGGAGCTCGATCGAACACATAAAGGACGAGATTTACTCCTTTGAAATACTCCCTTCTCTTGATGGATTGGTCGACCTCACTATCTGGGTTAACAATTGGATTTCTATCCACTCACAGCATCGGAGTGTGGGGTTCTCTCATGAATCCTCTCGCTGTGCATAAGGCACGGGAGGTGCCACTTCACAGCATTTTGGGTCGCCAGAGGAGGAGCCCATGCAGATCGGGAGAGCCCATCGTCAAGTCAATAACTTGTGCCTCTACCGCGAGGAGGCTGAGCATATGGCCGCGGCTTGTCCCATTAAGAGGCAACGATCAGCTTTCAGGGAACAAAAGCAAGGTGAGCATTACTAACACGCTGCTCCCATCTGGTGTTTGCTCTATCCTCCCTGTTTTTCTGCAGTTGGAGGGGGCTGCCCATCAGGTGTCAGCTTTGATTGATTCTGGAGCGGAGGGTGATTTTATGGATATTGGACTGGCTGAATGCTTGGGAATTCCATGATCTCTCCCTCCGCACCGCCCGTACAACTGTGCGATAGATTTGTTGTGTGGCACTTCTCAACCTAAAGGGCACCTTTACTCACTCTCTGGTCTTGAGAGGGAGGCCATGGAGAAATACATAATCGATTCTCTGCTAGCCGGTATAATAGGTTTTTCTTCCTCTCCACCTGGAAGCTGGGATTTCTTTGTGGGGAAGAAAGATGGGTCGTTGCGTCCCTGTATAGATTATTGGGGGCTGAATGACATCATGGTAAAGAATAGCCACCCTTTGCGGTTTATGTCTTCAGCTTTCGAACTCTTGCAGGGAGCAACTATCTTAACAAAATTGGACCTACGCAATGGTTATCACCTGGTTCGGATTAGGGAGGGGGACGAATGGAAGACCACCTTTAATACCCCCACAGGTCACTTCAAATATTTGGTCATGCCCTTCGGACTCTCAAACTCCCCGGCGGTCTTCCAGGCATGTGTTCATGACCTCAAGGCTAGATTACTGTAATGCTCTACTGGGTGGTTGCCCTGCATGCTTAATAAATAAACTCCAGCTGGTCCAAAACGCAGCAGCTAGTTCTTAGTAGAACCAGGTATGACCATATTAGCCCGGTACTGTCAACACTGCATTGGCTCCCTATTAAACATTGCATATGTTTTAAAATCCTGGAAACTATTTACAAAGCACTAAATGGTTTAGCTACCCAGTACATACGCAAGGATGTTGTTTGTGGACTTTAGTTCTGCATTTGACATAATTATCCAATCCAGAATGGTAACCAAACTGCTCAACCTGGGTGTCAATGACCATATAGGCATATAGATCAAAGATTTGTTTAACAAACCGATCACAGATTGTCAGACTGGGGAACCATTACTCCTCCACTCTAACACTCAGCACAGGAGCTCCACAAGTTTTATGTGCTGAGCTCACTCCTCTATTCACTCTATACCCACAACAGCACACCAACTCATAGCACAAATTTGTTGATGACACCACTGTGGTGGACATCTGCTGTGGACACTACTCACATGGACTGTCAACATACTTTCTTTGGTGAAGAAGGCACAGAAGCAGCTGTAATTCCTAAAGTCACTGAGGAAAACCAATCTGTACCAGCAGCTGCTTGTGTCCTTCTACCATTGCTCTGTCGAAAGTGTAGTAACCTATAGCATCTTGGTATGGTATGTTGGATGTAGCTTTCCTGTAGCACAAACAATAAGAGCGTGGCGCTAGCAATGCCAAGGTCATGGGTTCGATTCCCAGGGAAAGCAAGAACTGACAAAATGTAAAAATGTGTACCTTGAATACAATGAAAGTCGCTTTGGATAAAAGCGTCTCATAAATGTAAATGTAAATGTATTGTGGCAGGGAGAAAAGCTCTGCTGCCATCCGGGAGGCATTATCGGTCTCTTGGAGCCAGAAATAGAACTAATTGTAAAAAATTTTTTGGTGTCCAGAACAACATACTAAAAGTCCTAAGAAATCCTAGTTGAGGAAATATGTTAAATTCTCATCAATCCGAGATGTGTGCCAATAAGACCAGACAAAAATACACCCCAATGGGGTTATTTTTTCCTTTACTCCTATCAAAATAAGACTTTATACAATGAAAGTATCCATGAAAAGTAAACATTTTTGTATTAGGTTTCTTTGAAAATGAATTTGAATATGTAAATGAGCTATACACTAATCGAATAAAGGCTACCCAAATAGGCTTAATTTTTTCCTTTGTTTCTACCACAATAAAACTTTACACAATGAAAGTCTACATGAAAAGTAAAACATTTTATATTAGGTTTCTTTGAAAATGAATTTGAATATGTAAATGAGCAATATACTAATCGAATATGCACAAAATACACCCTAATGGGCTTATTTTTTCCTTTACTCCTATCACAATCAAACCTCACACAGTGAAAGAATACATGAAAAGTAAAATTTTTGTTTTACAAGTTTCTTGGAAAAATCTATTTTAAATATACAAATGAGCTCAACACTATGCCTAATGCACTTATGGCCATGAAGCCATAAAGTAGAAAAGTAGAAAAAACACGGGCCAAATATCTAACACATTCATGTGTAAGTTAACCTATGCATAAACACAATAAAGTTGAAGTCACTTACAAAATACTTATATTGACCGTAGGAATTGATTGCACAATCTTGCCTCCAGTTTCTTTCTAAATCCTTTTTTAATGTATTTTTTTTTTATTAGCAAACAAGCCTTACCTAATGACATTCCCCCCACAGATAACAAGATTATAGGCAGAAGTCATTCTTACCAACTAAATGATACACTCTCACACAGAAGACAGATGAAAAACCAGATAGACACACTTTCCAGACATTCCAGCTCTTTAAAATAATTTTGCTAGACACCAAAACTGCTTCTCTTTTTGTAGTTAGCAAGTATTTCAGACCAGGCGGGCCACACATCAGACTTCCACCGTGTGTAAAGTAGCTTTGCAGTGTTATGAGAAGCTAGCAACAGCAATATCTAAGCTAGAAACCCAATCAGAGCATTTTAAGTTACCAACTCCTTTCTAACTGTTGAAGGTTGAAGGTTGAAGTTTATTTGTCATTACACATGTACAAGTACAGTATAACGATTTATCAGATGAATATGACCCAGAGGAGAAGAACTAAGCAAAGAACAAATCAGAAACTGATATGGGGGGTGCCAGAACCAAGAGCCACAGAGAAGGGGTTGAGGATCCAGGCTGGATTAAAAAAAATAAATAAAAAAACAATAAAATACATACACATATACAAAACCCTCTCCTGTTGTTGCTACCTTGTCGTGGTGGGGAGGCTTGTGTGCCTCCGTGACCCTGAAGACTATACCGGCGGGGGTTATACCCCTGGAAGGTACTACCATGCCAGGCAGTTTTCAGGTTAGAGGCCTGTCTAAAAGCAGCATTGCCATCACCCATTGGCAGTAGGATGATTGGATGAAGATTGGGCCTACTATGCAAATTAGGACATATTCAATAAGTGTGCAGCTCATGTGCATATTCAAATTCATTTAAAAAGACACTTGTAATACAAAAAAAGTTACTTTTCATGTATACTTTTACTATGTAAAGTTTTATTGTGGTAAGAGTAAAGCAAAAGTGAGAACTACATAAGGCTGCTATTTATTGACTATAGCTCAGCCTTTAACACCATAGTTCCCATCAAGCTAACCGCCAAACTCCTGGATCTCGGCCTGAATTCTTCTCTCTGCCACTGGATTGAGGACTTCCTCACTGGCAGGCCTCAGGTGGTGAGAATAGGCCAGTCCACCTCCTCCTCCATCACCCTGAGTGTGGGAGCTCCACAGGGCTGTGTCCTGAGTCCCCTGCTCTACTCTCTCTACACACATGACTGCTTGTCCACACACAGCTCCACCTCTATCATCAAATTTGCTGATGATACTGTTGTCCTGGGCCTCATTTCCAACAACAATGAGACGGCATACTTGGACGAGGTGGAGCATCTAACATCATGGTGCCAGGACAACTGTCTCTCTCTGAATGTTGGCAAGACCAAATAAATGATTGTGGACTTCAGGAAGAGACAGCAACGGACATACTCCCCCCTCATGATCAGCGGGTCACCAGTAGAGAGAGTGAGCAGCTTCAAGTACCTGGGCGTAAACATCTCCGAGGACCTGACCTGGACTGCACACATTCAGACACAGGTGAAAAAAGCCAGGCATAGACTGTACCACCTGCGCCAGTTGAGGAAATTCAGGGTTTCACCAGCTATCCTGAAAACTTTCTATTTAGGGGCGATAGAAAGTGTATTAACTCAGTGCATCACAGCGTGGTATGGGAATAGCACCAGTCATGACCGCAAAGCCCTGCAAAGAGTCGTGCGCTTATCCGAGCGTATCTCAGGGTCAGCTCTCCCGTCTCTGCAGGACGTCTACACCAAACGCTGCAAAGGTAGAGCTACTAAGATCATCAAGGACTCTAATCAACCTGCAAACCCTCATTTCACGCTGCTGCCATCTGGTAAGCGCTTCTGAAGCCTGATGGCCAAAACTGAGAGACTCAGGCCTTTAACACCATAGTTCCCACCAAGCTAACCTCCAAACTCCTGGATCTCGGCCTGAATTCTTCTCTCTGCCACTGGATTGAGGACTTCCTCACTGGCAGGCCTCAGGTGGTGAGAATAGGCCAGTCCACCTCCTCCTCCATCACCCTGAGTGTGGGAGCTCCACAGGGCTGTGTCCTGAGCCCCCTGCTCTACTCTCTCTACACACATGACTGTTTGTCCACACACAGCTCCACCTCTATCATCAAATTTGCTGATGATACTGTTGTCCTGGGCCTCATTTCCAACAACAATGAGACGGCATACTTGGACGAGGTGGAGCATCTAACATCATGGTGCCAGGACAACTGTCTCTCTCTGAATGTTGGCAAGACCAAAGAAATGATTGTGGACTTCAGGAAGAGACAGCAACGGACATACTCCCCCCTCATGATCAGCGGGTCACCAGTAGAGAGAGTGAGCAGCTTCAAGTACCTGGGAGTAAACATCTCAGAGGACCTGACCTGGACTGCTCACATTCAGACACAGGTGAAAAAAGCCAGGCAAAGACTGTACCACCTGCGCCAGCTGAGGAAATTCAGGGTTTCACCAGCTATCCTGAAAACTTTCTATTCAGGGGCGATAGAAAGTGTATTAACTCAGTGCATCACAGCGTGGTATGGGAACAGCACCAGTCATGACCGCAAAGCCCTGCAAAGAGTCGATGCGCTTATCCGAGCGTATCTCAGGGGTCAGCTCTCCGTCTCTGCAGGACGCCTACACCAAACGCTGCAAAGGTAGAGCTACTAAGATCATCAAGGACTCTAATCACCCTGCAAACCCTCATTTCACGCTGCTGCCATCTGGTAAGCGCTTCAAGCCTGATGGCCAAAACTGAGAGACTCAGGAGAAGCTTCTTCCCCAGGCCATCAGACTCCTGAACTTAACATCACGTGACTTCACGTCAGGATAAACATCGATATACTGACATTGCACTGCACTTTCTGTTCTCGTTGTTACTGTGTAAGAACCTGTTATAAACCTGTTTGCACATTATACTCTTTATACTCTTATACATTTGTTAACCACATATTTATAAGTCTACAGTTTACTCACTGCAAAGTCTACTTCAATTATTTTATTCCACTTTATCCTTATTTGTTACCTTTTTTTTTCTCTTGACTTGATTATTTATAATTCTACAGATATAGACATTATATATATATATATATATATATATATATATATATATTAGTACTTTTTTTTATCCTATTTCTATTATAATTTCTTCCTTGTGTTTTTAACTGTGAATTTGCACTGTCCATGGAGCGGACCTGTTTACATTTCACTGCCGGTTGTATATTCTGTATATAACTGTGTGTGTGACAAATAAAACTCTTGAATCTTGAAAGGAAAAAAATAAGCCAATTTGGGTGTATTTTGGGCATATTTGATTAGTGTATAGCTCATTTGCATAGTAAAATTAATTTTCAAAGAAACTTGTAAAACAAAAAAAATTTACTTTCCATGGGTACTTTCATTGTGTATAGTTTAATTTTGATAGGAGTAAAGGAAAAAAATAACCCCATTGGGGTGTATTTTTGTCTGGTCTTATTGGCACACATCTCGGATTGATGAGAATTTAACATATTTCCTCAACTAGGATTTCTTAGGACTTTTAGTATGTTGTTCTGGACACCTCACAGAAATGATCTAAGCTGCAAAAAATAATTTTTAAATTACTGTCGTAAAACGCTACTTTGCCTGGACTATTAGGACACGCACCTCCAGATTCCTGAACAGTTTTTACTTAAGTCAAAGTCAAGTCAAGTCAAAGTCAGCTTTATTGTCAATTCTGCCATACGTACAGTACATACATACAGAGAATTGAAATTCTATGACTCTCAGACCCTAGGTGCCTAACAACAACAAAACAATAACAATAACAACAAAAGTTTAACAGTAACAACACAGAAGAAAGATTAAAAAAGATGTATAAAGTGAATTATAGAGGTAAAGTGGCGATGGCAAATAGTGCAAACAATGGTAACAATAGTGCAATTTCAGATTTAAGTCAGTGCAGGTATAAAATAAAATTAAAATTATAAGAGTGTGTGCAAAAAAAAAAAAAAAAAAAGTAAGAGGGGAGACCAATTCCTCAGAGAGACAATATATGAGGTAGATGAAGGGAGGGGAGTTTAAGTGCCATCTTAAGGGATACTTAAGTGCCATCAAGAAACTGAATTCTAGTTAAAAAAGCTATGGGGCTTATTAATATACTCTGTCGCCATTATATTGTCATGTTCTGCTTGTCCAGCACTTTGCAACAATACAACCTTGTTTATGCAGCGACTTTCAGCCTTGCCTATAACAACATCTGATGCTTACCTTTTACGTTGCATGAGAAAGTCACATAAACCACGCAAAGTTAGCAGTCAGACTGAAATGGATTTCCAGAAATGCGAATGAATGTGGTTTCACGTATGAATGTAGCTCAAAACGTATTTGTAAAAATGTTATTTTATATGATTTGTTTCCGTTCACACTTGCTAAATTTGATCAGATTTCAATTCGATATGCACAAAATCAGATTTGGAGCGACAGTCTGAACGTAGTCTTTGTTTAAAAAAAAAAGTTGTTTGATCGATGTCGGAGATCAACATTGTTTTGTTTCCATGAGAAACATCGATTTGATTCGCCATTGAATCTACATTGAACATCAGGAGTTCATCACTAATACTCAATCATCCCTTTGTAACTACTGTGATTTTTAAGTGTAACTCCACTGCTATGCACTAGGGGGCTCTATGTTGCATTCCTCCTTTTGTGTATAGCCAGGTAAGAGGAGAGAAGAAGTTAGTTTGGTGAGAGGGAAGCTTGGACTGCGTTCCAGTTTTTTATGCCCTTCTCGAGGGGTTGAGGGTCTGTTCATTTAACCTACACTTGTCCACTT
>CM031955.1:8143698-8188698 GCA_018749465.1 Paracanthobrama guichenoti
TTTAAGACGGGCCACAGACGCTTTTCCGCTCTCTTCTCTTGTCTTCTCTCTTCGTTTTGCTTCCTGTTGCCAACTCTCTTCCTCTTTTGGCTTTCCTCCTCTTCTTCGCCATCTTCCAACGGATCTCGTCACACAAAGGAACCAAAGTTGAACTTCCCGCGGACTCCAAGGAAACACCCTGCAAGACTGAAACGCGGACCAGATTGCGGAATTCCCCTAAACGCACGAACTCACGACCCAGGAAACATATGCAAGTATCCCTTAAGCTGTTAAGAGTTATTAAAAGGGAGATATTTGGTGGACAATTATCCCTCCTTTGAACTCAATTCTAGAATCAAAGAAATTTCTAAAAGTTGAATCAAGCCCTAGATATTAATAATTGTTTTAATCCGTTTTAATCAATTGTTAATATCAAAATTCCCCTCTGTGCCAATTTATGCATATTTGATCGTAACACGATTAAACGCATGCATAAATCCCGCACCATTTCCCCTGGGGCTAGATATTTGCTACAATACATACACACATACACACATACATACACACATACACACATACACACATACATACACACATACACATATACATACATACACACATACATACACACATACACATATACATACATACACACATACATACACACAGACACATATACATACACACATACATACACACATACATACACACATACACATATACATACATACACACAGACACATATACATACACACATACATACACACAGACACATATACATACACATACACACATACATACACACAGACACATATACATACACACATATACATACACACATTCACATATACATACATACACACAGACACATATATACACACATACATACACACACACAGACACATATACATACACACATACATACACACAGACACATATACATACACACATACATACACACATACACATACACACACACATATATATACACATACACACACACAGACACATATACATACACACATACATACACACAGACACATATACATACACACATACATACACACAGACACATATACATACACACAGACACATATACATACACACATACATACACACATACACACATACACATACATACACACATACATACACACAGACACATATACATACACACATACATACACACATACACATACACACATACACATATACATACACACATACATACACACAGACACATATACATACACACATACATACACACAGACACATATACATACACACAGACACATATACATACACACATACATACACACATACACATACATACATACACATATACATATACACACATACATACACACATATATACACACATATATACACATATGCATACACACATATACATACACACATATATACACACATACATACACACATATTAGGGCTGTCACGATATTAGATTTTTCACACTACGGTTATTGTGGCCAAAATAATTCACAATATCTATATATCGCAAGATCTATAGAAACCTTGGGGGGGAAATCGAATTTATCCAATTAATTTTTACTTTATTTCGTTTTTCTTTTTTTACCCAATGAACATAATTGGATACTGATAAACACAGGGCACATGCATCTTCTTTGAAGCTCCCTATGAAATAACGAGAGAAAATACTGTCAAGTTCAACAGTGTGATGAATAAGTATTAACATCAAAACTGATATACTTTAACCTGTTAACTTGTGTAGCCGTATTTTAAGCTCTTTAATCTATCGCCGGCACCAGTGAAGTCATACAGTATTGTGCACCTAGAACGGCCACAGATGAGACATTAAGTGCATGGCACTGCGATCAACGTAACATTTTACAGAGTTTAATGTAGCAATCAAATTAATTCAGAAAGGACACATTTCAGATGAAACTGGACAAGTGTGAATGCATATGGTTGTTTAAACCACATATATACATTTTACTCCTGGCAAATTGTTAAAAATAAACATGGGGGAGCGTGTGATAGGCTATATTTTGACAAAGATATGACTGCGCTACTGCAATACGCATCACCGCAAATGAGTAGCCTATCACTAAAGCATTAAGCCAACATGCAAACGGCCGCCAGTGAAAAAGTCTCAGATGCTCAAAAACACAATTATCTTCATTAAAA
Organism: Paracanthobrama guichenoti; assembly: GCA_018749465.1. Lineage (NCBI taxonomy): Eukaryota > Metazoa > Chordata > Actinopteri > Cypriniformes > Gobionidae > Paracanthobrama > Paracanthobrama guichenoti. The sequence goes on from CM031955.1 coordinate 8,145,847, forward strand.
CTAATGAGACTAAATTATCTTACCAGTGCGTAGCTCGCTCTTTCTCATATTGCGGTCTTTGATTTTGAAATGAGCTGATGATAAGATGAATCATTTGCTTTTGTTGACCTGAACTCTATTAAATGTGCATATAGCGCGGGAATTGAAGATCTATAGATTTATATTCACATATACATACACATATACATACACATATACATACACACAGGCACATATACATACACACATACATACATACACATATACATACATACACATATACATACACACAGGCACATATACATACATACATACATACACATATACATACACACATACACATACATACACATATACATACACACAGGCACATATACATACATACATACACATATACATACACACATATACATACACACAGGCACATATATATACATACATACACATATACATACACACAGGCACATATACATACATACATACATACATACACACATACACATACATACACATATACATACACATATACATACACATATACATACACACATACATACACATATATATACACACAGGCACATATATATACATACATACACATATACATACACACATACACATACATACACATACATATATACACACAGGCACATATACATACATACATACATACATACACGTGTATACATACACACATACATACACATATACATACACACAGGCACATATACATACATACATACACATATACATACACACATACACATACATACACATATACATACACAAATACATACACACAGGCACATATACATACACACACATACATACACACTAGACACATATACATACACACACACATACATACACACATATATACACATATACATACACACAGGCACATATACATACATACATACATACATACACATATACATACACACAGACACATACATACACATATACATACACACAGGCACATATACATACATACACATATATACATACACACATACATACACATATACATACACACAGGCACATATACATACATACATACACATATACATACACATACACATACATACACATATACATACACACAGGCACATATACATACATACATACATACATACACGTATACATACACACATACATACACATATACATACACACAGGCACATATACATACATACATACACATATACATACACACATACACATACATACACATATACATACACAAATACATACACACAGGCACATATACATACACACACATACATACACACTCAGACACATATACATACACACACACATACATACACACATATATATACACATATACATACACACAGGCACATATACATACATACATACACACACACATACACATACATACACATATACATACACACATACATACACACAGGCACATATACATACACACACATACATACATACATACATACATACACACAGACACATATACATACACACAGACACATATACATACACATATACATACACACAGACACATATACATACACACAGACACATATACATACACATATACATACACACAGACACATATACATACACACAGACACATATACATACACAGACATATATACATATATATATACATACATACATACATACATACATACATACATACATATACATACATATACATATACATACATACATACATACATACATACACACAGACACATATATACATACACATATACATACACACAGACACATATACATACACACAGACACATATACATACACATATACATACACACAGACACATATACATACACACAGACACATATACATACACAGACATATACATACACATATACATACATACATACATACATACATACATACATACATACATACATACATACACATATACATACATACATACATACACATATATACATACATACATACATACACATATACATACACATATACATACACATATACATACATACATACATACATACATACATACACATATATATACACATACATAGTTACATAAACAATTATAAATCACACATGAAAACATTTTTTTTGTATATAATTCACACAAAAAAAAGATATATATTTTAGATAACATCGCATTAAATAATGCTTCATCATTCATATCCATAGGTTATAAAGTCTGGAGGGTAAAAATCCAAAACAACTCACGTCTCTGTAAGAGCATTTCAGTATCGCCCCTCTAGGTGGCACATTCACTTTTTCAATCCCACAAAACCATAAAGAGGACACATCGTGATTCAATGTACAAAAATGGGCTGCAACCGGATAATTAACATATTTTCTTCTAATAGAACTCTTATGTTCACTAATTCTTATCAAATAACAACAAATAGAGACACACGTGATCACAGAATTCATTCTATATTTTTTACCATTTCTTGGAAGACAGAAAAAAAAGATGTTTTAGTTGTACTGTTACACTGAGCACAATTACCACATCGATAATTTCCCTTCTGTATTGGGAAGTCAACAAATGCCAATGTTTTTAAAAAATGGATTTTATCAAATAAGACTTGGATGAATGAATTGTAATAAAAGTAAAAGTTTTTTATCTTCTTTTTTAACAACTTCGAGCGTGTCTTTTGAAAAGATGTATTAAATGCAACATCAATCCATTCAGAGGGATAACCACGATCTAAAAATCTCTTTCATTATTCTCGATTTTTCAATAAAATCTAGATCAGAATGGCAAATCCTCCTCAGTCTATAAAACTGACTTTGACACAGAGCAAGCCACACAAACAATAACAATAACGTCCTTCTCAAATCAGAAACTGTGGGTGGACAATTCAATCTGCGCTGCAGTGAACACACGCACTGCCGCTTACAACGCCGGTCTCCTTTCAGGGAATATGAATGAATACAGATCGTCCTGCTATGCTCTCAGACGCGCAGTTAAAGCCGCAAAGCTCCGTTATAAGGATCGAGTGGAGTCTCATTTCCAACTCAGCGACTCCCGGCGCATGTGGCAGGGACTGAGGACCATCAGTGCTTTTGGATCTAAATCCTCTGCAGAGGTGAGAGCTGATCCATTGCTTGTGAACGAGTTAAACTCTTTCTACGCTCGCTTTGATTGTAATCGCGGCAGCGTCAGAGGGAATCACTCAGAGCAGAAACAACCACGTGAGTCCCTCGCTACATCTGTGGTCCCCACCTCCTTCAAAAAATCCATCATCATCCCTGTCCCTAAGAACAGTAAACCCTCTTGCCTAAATTACTATCATCCAGTGGCTCTCACATCTATAGTCATGAAGGTCTTTGAGAGACTCATTAAAAACACCATTTGCGCCTTCATTCCTGACACTTTGGACCCTCTTCAGTTTGCCTATCATCCCAATAGATCGACTGAAGATGCCATCTCTCATGTCCTCCACTCCTCCCTCACTCACATTGACAGCAAATGTGTGAACTACGTAAGGCTGCTATTTATTGACTATAGCACAGCCTTTAACACCATAGTTCCCACTAAGCTAACCGCCAAACTCCTAGATCTCAGCCTGAATTCTTCTCTCTGCCACTGGATTGAGGACTTCCTCACTGGCAGGCCTCAGGTGGTGAGAATAGGCCAGTCCACCTCCACCTCCATCACCCTGAGTGTGGGAGCTCCACAGGGCTGTGTCCTGAGTCCCCTGCTCTACTCTCTCTACACGCATGACTATTTGTCCACACACAGCTCCACCTCTATCATCAAATTTGCTGATGATACTGTTGTCCTGGGCCTCATTTCCAACAACAATGAGACGGCATACTTGGACGAGGTGGAGCAACTAACATCATGGTGCCAGGACAACTGTCTCTCTCTGAATGTTGGCAAGACCAAAGAACTGATTGTGGACTTCAGGAAGAGACAGCAATGGACATAGTCCCCTCTCATGATCAGCGGGTCACCAGTAGAGAGAGTGAGCAGCTTCCAAGTACCAATGGAGATGTTTACCTGGGTGTAAACATCTCAGAGGACCTGACCTGGACTGCTCACATTCAGACACAGGTGAAAAAAGCCAGGCAAAGACTGTACCACCTGCGCCAGCTGAGGAAATTCAGGGTTTCACCAGCTATCCTGAAAACTTTCTATTTAGGGGCGAAAGAAAGTGTATTAACTCAGTGCATCACAGCGTGGTATGGGAACAGCACCAGTCATGACTGCAAAGCCCTGCAAAGAGTCGTGCGCTTATCTGAGCCCATCTCAGGGTCAGCTCTTCCGTCTCTGCAGGACGTCTACACCGAACGCTGCAAAGGTAGAGCTACTAAGATCATCAAGGATTCTAATCACCCTGCAAACCTTCATTTCACGCTGCTGCCATCTGGTAAGATGGAGGAGGAGCTTCTTCCCCCAGGCCATCAGACTCCTGAACTCAGTCACTTAACATCACGTGACTTCACTTCAGGATAAACATCGACATATTGACATTGCACTGCACTTTCTGTTCTCGTTGTTACTGTGTAACAACCTGTTATAAACCTGTTTGCACATTATACTTCTTTGTACATTTCTGTTAACTGCATATGTATAAGTCTACAGTTTACTCACTGCACAGTCTACTTCACTTATTTTATTCCACTTCTTTATTTTATTTTTTTTTCTACTTGATTTATTTATAATTCTAACTGTCACCTTATTGTGGTGGAGGGGTTTGAGTACCCAAATGACCCTGGGAGCTATGTTGTCTGGGGCTATATGGGTCTCCCAAGGCAAACAGGTCCTTGGTGACGGGCCAGACTAAGAGTAGTTCACAAACCCAATATGAGTCTAATTAAAACAAGGACCGAGACGTCGCCTGGCATGGCGCAGCCAGGTCCCCACCCTGGAGCCAGGCCCGGGGTTGGGGCTCGTATGTGAGCGCCTGGTCAGCCCGAGTGAGCAACGTGGGGCCACCCTCCCATGGGCTCACCACCTGCAGGAGGGATCATATGGGGCCGGTGCATAGTGGATCGGGCAACAGTCGAAGGCTAGGCCCCCGACGACCCGATCTCTGGACACAGAAACTGGCTTTAGGGACATGGAATGTCACCTCGCTGGCGGGGAAGGAGCCTGAGCTTGTGCAGGAGGTTGAGAGGTACCGGCTAGAGATAGTCGGGCTCACTTCCATGCACAGCTTGGGCTCTGGAACCACACTTCTTGAGAGAGGCTGGACTCTCTACCACTCTGGAGTTGCCCATGGTGAGAGGCGGCGGGCTGGAGTGGGTTTGCTTATAGCCCCCCAGCTCAGCTGCCATGTGTTGGAGTCCAACCCGGTGAATGAGAGGGTCGCTTCCCTGCGCCTTCGGGTAGGAGATAGGTCTCTCACTGTCGTATGTGCCTACGGGCCAAACGGCAGTGCGGAGTACCCGGCCCTAATGGGGTCTCTGGGAGGGGTGCTGGAAAGTGCTCCAACTGGAGACTCCATCGTTCTACTGGGGGACTTCAACGCACACATGAGCAGTGACAGTGATACCTGGAGGGGCGTAATTAGGAGGAACGGCCCCCCTGATCTGAACCCGAGTGGTGTTTTGTTATTGGATTTCTGTGCTAGTCACGGCTTATCCATAACAAACACCATGTTCAAGCATAAGGGTGTCCATCAGTGCATGTGGCACCAGGACACCCTAGACTGGAGGTCGATGATTGACTTTGTGGTCGTCTCATCTGACCTCTGGCCGTATATGTCTTGGACACTTGGGTGAAGAGAGGGCCGGAGCCATCAACTGATCACCACCTGGTGGTGAGTTGGATCCGATGGTGGGGGAGGAAGCTAGACAGACTCAGGAGACCCAAACGTACTGTGAGGGTCTGATGGGAACGTTTGGCCGAGCCCCCTGTCAGAGAGATCTCCCACCTCCGACAGAGCTTCGACCAGATCCCAAGGGAGTCTGAAGATATTGATTCCGAGTGGACCATGTTCTCCACCTCCCTTGTCGACGCGGCTGCTTGGAGCTGTGGCCGTAAGGTCTCTGGTGCCTGTCGAGGTGGAAATCCCCGAACCTGGTGGTGGACACCGGAAGTAAGGGATGCCGTCCTATCGGGCCTGGTTGGAAGAGTTAGAAGAGATTCTGGCAAACCGTTTGCCGCCTCAGGAGGGGGAAGCAGTGCCCTACCAACACTGTTTACAGTGGAGATGGGCAGCTGTTGACCTCAACTGGGGATATCGTTGGACGGTGGGAGGAATACTTTGATGATCTCCTCAATCCCACCAACACGTCTTTCATTGAGGAAGCAGTGGCTGAGGGCTCAGAGTTGGATTCATCCATCACACGGGCTGAAGTCATCGAGGTAGTTAAAAAGCTCCTCGGTGGCAAGGCACCGGGGGTCGATGAGATCCGCCCTGAGTACCTCAAGTCTCTGGATGTTGTGGGGCTGTCTTGGCTGACACACCTCTGCAACATGGCGTGGCAGTTGGGGACAGTGCCTCTGGACTGGCAGACCGGGGTGGTGGTCCCTCTTTTCAAGAAGGGGAACCGGAGAGTGTGTTCCAACTACAGGGGGATCACACTTCTCAGCCTCCCCGGGAAAGTCAATGCCAGGGTACTGGATTCAGGAGGAACAGTGTGGTTTTCGTCCTGGTCGTGGAACACTGGACCAGCTCTATACCCTTTCCAGGGTGCTGGAGGGTTCATGGGAGTTTGCCCAACCAATCCACATGTGTTTTGTGGATTTGGAGAAGGCATTCAACTGTGTCCCTCGTGGCGTCCTGTGGATGGTGCTCTGGGAGTACGGGGTCTGGGACCCCTTGCTTAGGGCTGTTTGGTCCCTGTATGACCGGAGCAGGAGCTTGGTCTGCATTGCCGGCAGCAAGTCAGACTTGTTCCCGGTGCATGTTGGACTCCAGCAGGGCTGCCCTTTGTCACCGGTTCTGTTCATAATTTTTATGGACAGAATTTGTAGGCACAGCCAAAAGCCAGGGTGTCCGGTTTGGGAACCACATGATTTCGTTGCTGCTTTTTGCGGATGACGTTGTCATGTTGGCATCCTCAGACCAGGACCTTCAGCGTGCACTGGGGCGGTTTGCAGCCGAGTGTGAAGCGGCCGGGATGAGAATCAGCACCTCCAAATCCGAGGCCATGGTTCTCAGTCGGAAAAGGGTGGCTTGCCCACTTCAGGTTGGTGGAGAGTTTCTGCCTGGTGGAGGAGTTCAGGTATCTTGGGGTCTTGTTCACAAGTGAGGAAAGGATGGAACGGGAGATTGACAGACGGATCGGTCTGATTTACTAGAACAAGGAAGTACGACCATATTAGCCCGGTTCTGTCAACACTGCACTGGCTCCCTATTAAACATCGTATAAATTTAAAAATCTTGCTTATTACTTACAAAGTACTAAATGGTTTAGCTCCCCAGTACTTGAGCGAACTCTTAACGCATTATACTCCATCACGTCTATTGCGGTCTCAAAACTCTGGCCAGTTGATAATACCTAGAATATCAAAATCAACTGCAGGCGGTCGATCCTTTTCCTATTTAGCGCCTAAACTCTGGAACAGTCTTCCTAGCATTGTTCGGGAAGCAGACACACTCTGTCAGTTTAAATCTAGACTAAAAACGCATCTCTTTACTATGGCTTACACATAAAACATTATCAATTTCTATTATTCAAATCAGTAAATGATTGTTAGGCTGCATTAACTAGGTCAGCCGGCACCTGATGTACTCGTTACATCATAAGAATGGCATCTACGCTAATGTTAGTCTCTCTGTTTATCTCGAGGTTTACTGCAGTCAGCCGGATCCGGGCCGTATCCAGATCAGATGGTGGACCTGCACCTGAACATGACCAACGCATCCCTGAAATGTCTGCAGAGAGCATGTCAAATAAACTCCCCACGTAAATGCTGCATCGACACGACATCCTCATTAAACCCGTCTTCGGCGTGATGACTCCAATCTTTCGAATAATCTTACGAATATCTATTTACCTAATATGAATTAAGACCTGCTATGTTGCCAGAATTATAATCATACACTGTTTGTTCATCGGCCAGAGGAGAACTGGCACCCCAACTGAGCCTGGTTTCTCCCAAGGTTTTTTTCTCCATTCTGACCCTGAAGGAGTTTTGGTTCCTTGCCACCGTTGCCTCTGGCTTTTGGCTTGCTCAGTTGGGGACACCTAAATTTCATCTATATTACCGATCTGCCCGCATTGACACTATATGATACTTGAAATTAGCTGGATAACATCACCGTTTCACCAGAACGGCTGTACAAATTCTGTTGCATTATTTTCCTGTTAACAATGTGAAGCTGCTTTGAAACAATTGGACTTTGGAAAAGTGCTGGAAAAGTGCTATATAAATAAAGGTGATTTGATCGGTGCAGCTTCTGCAGTAATGCGGTCGATGTACCGGTCTGTCGTGGTGAAGAAGGAGCTGAGCTGTAAGGCGAAGCTCTCGATTTACCGGTCAATCTACGTTCATACTCTCACCTATGGTCATGAGCTGTGGGTCATGACCGAAAGGACAAGATCCCGGATACAGGCGGCCAAAATGAGCTTTCTCCACAGGGTTGCTGGGCGCTCCCTTAGAGATAGGGTGAGAAGCTCAGTTACTCAGGAGGAGCTCAGAGTAGAGCCGTTGCTCCTCCACATCGAAAGGAGCCAGTTGAGAGGAGGGGAGGTGTTCCGGGCATGTCCCCGGGGCCCCGGGGAAGACCTAGGACACGCTGGAGGTATTATGTCTCCCGGCTGGCCTGGGAACACCTCGGGGTTCCCCCGGAAGAGCTGGAGGAAGTGGCTAGGGAGAGGGAAGTTTGGGCGTCTCTGCTTAGACTGTTGCCCCCGCGACCCGGCCCCGGATAAGCGAAAGATAATGGATGGATATATATATAGTACTTTTCTTATTCTATAAGAAATATTCTAGTCCTATATAATTAAAAAATATCTATATAATTATTCTAGTCCTATTTCTATAGGATTTCAACCCTCTCATTCACCGGGTTGAACTCCAACACATGGCAGCTGAGCTGGGGGGCTTTAAGCAAACCCACTCCAGCCCGCCGCCTCTCACCATGGGCAACTCCAGAGTGGTAGAGAGTCCAGCCTCTCTCAAGAAGTGTGGTTCCAGAGCCCAAGCTGTGCGTGGAAGTGAGCCCGACTATCTCTAGCCGGTACCTCTCAACCTCCTGCACAAGCTATATAATTTCCTCCTTGTGTTTTTAACTGTGAATTTGCACTGTCCATGGAGTGGACCTGTTTACATTTCACTGCCGGTTGTATATTCTGTATATAACTGTGTATGTGACAAATAAAACTCTTGAATCTTGAATCTTTTGGGCAACCCCTTTTTAAAAAAAAAAAAGTTGGATGGAAACTCATAGCAAGCAACAAAGTAAAAATACAGTGTAAAAGCAACAACAACGCAAGTAAAAACTCAAAATAAATGAGTACAACTAAAGAAGTATGACATAAAGCTGTACATAAAATAAACCATGTGCATTAATCCATATATGCAATTCTAAAAGATGGGTTAATAATTTATTTAGACAGCTTAAAGTAGTAGCATATCTAATTGTAAAAGGCAATTTATTCCATAACCATGGGACTTTGAAAGTAAATGCTCTTTGTCCCATAGTTTTTAATCTACGGGCAGGCTGCTGTAGATCAAAAGATCCAGCTGAACAAAAAGACCAAGAAGGTGTATAGTAATAGTAACTAAATATAGGAGTAATCATCTCACATAGATAAGAAGGAGCTGTCCCAAGAACTGCTTTCTATGTTAACACCAGAGTTTTAAAATCAATATGTGCATGGACTGAAAGCCCATGTAACTGGGAGCGCACAGGGGTAATGTGTTGATGTAGTGAGTGATAAGAAAAACCATGCTGAGGTGCACAATGTGCAGAAGTCACCAACTTTCTGCAGAGTCAATAGCTACAGACCTCCAAACTTCTGTGGCCTTCAGATGAGCTCAAGAACAGTGCGTAGAGAGCTTCATGGAATGGGTTTCCATGGCCGAGCAGCTCATCCAAGCCTTACATCAAGTGCAATGCAAAGCGTGGGATGCAGTGGTGTAAAGCATGCCGCCACTGGACTCTAGAGCAGTGGAGACATGTTCTCAGCAGTGGCCAATCCCATGGGAGAGTCTGGGTTTGCCAGGAGAACAGTACTTGCCTGATGCCAAGTGTAAAGTTTGGTGGAGGGGGGATAACAGTGTGGGGTTGTTTTTCAGAGATTGGGCTTGGCCCTTAGTTCCAGTGAAAGGAATTCTTAATGCTAAGACATTTTGGACAATTTCATGCTCCCAACTCTGTGGGAACAGTTTGGGGACGGCCCCTTCCTGTTCCAACATGACTGCGCAACAGGGCACTTGGTCCATAAAGACATGGATGCGTGAGTTCGGACAAAACTTATAACCTTTTTTACAAAGCTTTGTCCGAACTGCTTGCACTTTATTTCATATGTTTCACTTTAACCCTGTTTTTATTTTTGCATAAAAATATAATCTTTGCATCTTTGTACTCTTAATTCTTTTATACATGTATCATGTTCCCTTTCGAGGGAACTTCACACTGTGTCCACTAGGACTGCTTTAGGAATGCCCTCAGCATGATTATGTCTGATGCACGCATGTCAACTCAGCCAATGGCGAAACCAAATGTCACAGACGGGTGATGTCATGACCAGGAAAGAATAAACACACATCTGGTCCGACCGGCTTCAGCTTGAGCACTCTTTCTCTGCCCTCACCCAGGAGATCTGTCGCTCAATCTCTGGTGTCGGAAGCCAGCGCTGCGGCTTCTTCCATCCAGGGTGAAAGCCCGTCATTTCAACACTCCAGTTCTGAGGAGGTGGATGTGTTGAGCGTCGGACTGGGGGAAGATGATTCACCATCTCTTTCCCCAGCAGATGAAGAGCTGGTGGAGGTAATAACTTGTGCTGTTGGCGTGACAAGGCCAAGGCAACCCAAAACCCAAATTGATTAAAATCGATGGAGTTTGACGAAGTTTGAGTCTCTTTTGCATTAAGAAAAAAAAAATGAGCAGGAGGTTAAGGAAAAGCATTTACCTCAGAATCTCCAGGTTACAGTTTCTCTTCAGTCCATCAGAAAGAAGTTTTACTCCAGAATCCTGCAGGTCATTGTTACTCAGGTCCAGCTCTCTCAGGACACAGTTTGAGGATTGTAAAACTGATGACAAACTCTCACAAGACTGAGCACTGAGATTGCATATGGATAATCTGAACAAGAAAAAAAAGTAATTGCATACAAAATAAATTCAGCAGTGTGATTTTCAGTAATTAACTTAATGCAAAAAATATATTGAAAGTATTTGGAACTCAAACCTCAGTATCTCCAGCTTACAGCTCTTCAGTACATCAGAGAGTAACTTCACTCCTGCATCCTGCAGATCATTTTTACTCAGGTCCAGCTCTCTCAGGTTGGAGCTTGAAGATTGTAGAGTTGAAGACAAACTCTCACAAGACTGAGCAGTGAGATTACAGGTGGAAAATCTGAACAAGAAAAACAGCAATCAATACAGAAATTCAGAAGTGTGATATTCAGTAATTACTTTAATGAAGAAAATAAAACATTAAGAGTTTTTGAAACTCAAACCTCAGTATCTGCAGCTTACAGCTCTTCAGTACATCAGAGAGTAACTTCACTCCTGCATCCTGCAGGTCATTGTTACTCAGATCCAGCTCTCTCAGGACAGAGTTTGAGGATTGTAGAGCTGAAGACAAACTTTCACAGGACTGAGCAGAGAGATTACACCCATATAGCCTGTGTAGAGAACAAAACAAACAGTTATATCAATGTCTGTGTCAATGTGTCAGATCAGGAAGGGTTTATAATATGAACTGCATGTTTGTGCAACAACAGCAGCATCCTCCACTCCTGTCTCTACATTGAAGGCCATGGGCACCTTCCATATTCAACTTACTTACAAAAAAACATTGATTCGCTTCAGAAGGCCTTTATTAACCCTCTGAGCCATGTGAAGCACTTTTATAATGAATGGATACACTTTTTTGGTCTTAAAATTTTGGGTTGCCATTCACTGCCATTATAAAGCAGGACATTTTTAAATATAACTCAGATTGTATTTGTCTGAATGAAGAATGTCAAATACATCTAGGATGGCTTGAGGGTGAGTCAATTGTGGGATAATTTTAATTTTTGGGTAAGCTATCCCTTTAATAACTCTGTTTAACATCAAGCATATCCTGCACTACATTCATGCACGTTCTTTTTGTGAAAACCGAAACCAAGTTGTCTGCCTTGTGTGATTTGAGAAAAAGCCACTGATACATTCTTACTACAATATATACGGGGACATATCTACTAGTCATAGTTATGAAACAGCTATTCATCCACATATTTGAACATAGTAAATGAGTGAATGTGAATGTCAAACCTCAGTATGTTCAGTTGACAGTGTGAACTCTTCAGTCCATCAGATAGACGCTTCACTGCTGAGTCATTCAGGTGATTTGCACTCAGGTCCAGCTTTGTCAGATTGGAGTTTGATGATTGTAGAACTGAACATACAGTTTCACAGCATGTTTCATCGAGACCACAGCTGTCAAATCTGCCAAAATATTTTCTGATGTTCAATGTTTTGCAATAACACATTGTAACCTTCATTATCAGGACAGCAAGATATTTCACACAGTATTTTGAGATTCAGTTGTTTAATGATGTAGAATAAAAATGTCAAGGTTACTAATGTAACCCCTGTTTCCTGAAGGAAGGAATGGGGACTTTAATCATCAGTGAATGATGAATTGGGATCTTGCCTGAGAGCCAAATCACCTTCACGTGGTAACAGAAGGAGCCAATGCACGTTGGCTAGTGAGATTTGCAAACCCCACCCCCGCTTCCGGGTATACAAGGGCCTGTGTGCAATACTCAAGTTTTCACTGAGGAGCTGAGATGGTGTCCTGGCTGTCACCAGAGGTACAGGAGATTCAGGCGACGAGTATTAACCTCTCTGTTCCCTCCTTCAGATCTCTGAAATAGATCCTGCCTATTTCAGGGGTGGATTCCATACTATACAGAGATGGCAGAGGGAACTCAGAGAAAGACACAGGCTCACCAAGAGGGAAGCCGTTACCATGGAGTTTCACATATGGGATCACCTAAAGAGGGGAGTCACAACATATGGGCATTTAGTCTAATACAGGGGTTAACCAACTGGGCATACACACGAGTACTAGATGTGGCATCTGATGTCTCCGCCATATCTGACTACCGAGGATGCTGGAGGAACTCCAACAGCATGCTTCTGGTCCAGACATGTGAGGCAGAGAGTGTAGCTGTCAGATGGGGGCAGAAAACCACATCCAGAACTACAAGGGTGGAAAATATGTAACATCACACACCCGTGATTTGCTCTTTATTTGCTCTTTAATCTGAAATTTAAGCTCTTTAGTGTTGAAGCACCTAGGGGAAAAAGCCACTTGCAGTAGCCATGCACCTCCACTGGAGCATACCGTCACACCAACACTGGAACTGGTTCCCTCTTGATCCGTTGACCACAACGCTGATTGTAGAGCAGAGTGAAACAAACGTCCGCTCGGCTCCGAAGCAAAAGATTAATGTGAGTATTGCATGCAGACCCTTATATATCTGGAAACGTGGGTGTTGTTTGCGTTGCAAATATCACTAGCCAACATGAATTGGCTCATTCTGTTACCACGTGAAGGTGACTGGGCTCTCAGGCGAGATCCCTATTCGTCAGTCATTGACAATTAACGTTGAACGTGACTGACTGATAGGAAACTATAATTAAACAGCAGTCAGTTAAATTACTCACAGGGCTTTTCTGCAGCATCTCACAGCTGGAACAAGTTTCATGTAGCCGATTTGAGATGATGTGAACCTCTTTGGGTCGAACTTATCCAGCACATTCTCTGACATCAGCAGTACGTAGCTCAGCACTGTGCACATTGAAGATGAGAGCTTTCTTCCTGATTGTGCATCTAAACTGAGGTATCTCTGGATTTCCTCAAATAATGAATGATCCTTGAGCTCAAGTAAGCAGTAGAATAGGTTGACTGAAGCTTCATCTGGGATGTCCCCGTGTAGTTCTTCTTTAATATATTCAATTGTGTTTGTGATGCTCTTTGTGGTGTCTTTGGTGCTTTGGAACAGGCCATTGAGCAGGCTTTGACTGGACCCCAGTGAAATTCCCAGCAGAAACCGCAGGAAGAGATCCAGATGTCCTCTCTTGCTGTTTGTGGCTTTATCAACAGCCTTCTCTAGTAGCTCCTGCAATGTTATATTTTCTTCATGCTTATCAAAGAAAAACCGAAGCTCCTTCATGTTCTTGTCCAGGTAGCAAAGGAACACATACACTGCAGCGAGGAACTCTTGAACACTCAGATGCACAAAGCAGAAGACCTTTACTTCGTGAAGTCCACCTTCTGTCTTAAAGATCTCAGCAATCATTCCTGTGAACTCAGTGTCTACATTCACATCAATACCACATTCTCGCAGATCTTTCTCATAGAACACAATGTTTCCCTTCTTCAGCTGTTTAAACGCTAGCTTGGCTAATTTCCTAATCATTTTGCTGTTTGATTTTAAGAGCTTTGTCCGTTCTCTTTCTTCTTGTTCATCATACTTCTGGCTCTTCATGTTCATCTGTATCAGCAGGAAGTGAATGTACATTTCAGTGAGTGTTAGGCTGATGTTCTCTTCATTGTTCCCACTGAGAATATTCTGAAGTACAGCGGCTGTGATCCAGCAGAACACAGGAATGTGGCACATGATGTAGAGACTACGATACCTCTTAATGTGTGAGATGATTCTGAAGGCCTGAGTCTCATCTGTGATTCTTTTTCTGAAGTACTCCTCCTTCTGTTGGTCAGTGAATCCTCGTACCTCTGTGAACAAACCCACATACTCAAGAGGGATATTATTGGCTGCTGCTGGTCGTGAGGTCACCCAGATGAGAGCTGATGGAAGCAGATTCCCCTTGACCAGATTTGTGAACAGCACACCTACAGATGATCTTTCCTCAACATTGTTCAATGTTTCACTATAAAAATTCAAAGACAGGCGACTCTCATCAAGTCCATCAAATATAAACGCAAGTTTACATTTCTCATATAACTTTGATTTTTCCATTTCTTTAAGTGCAGGATAAAACACCTGTAGAAATTCATAGAGATTGACCTGTCTGTCTTTAATGCGGTTAATCTCTCGGAATGGAAGCAGGAACACACAGTCTATATCCCGATTGGCTGTTTCTTCTGCCCAGTCCAGGATGAACTTGTGCACAGAGACAGTTTTTCCGATGCCAGCGACTCCCTTGGTCAGCGCAATCTTTTTTTCCGTTTTTTCCTTTAGTAATTTAAATATGTCATTGCATTTGATTGGTTTGTCCTGTGTTGGTTTTCCCTTGAAAGCATCATCAATTTTCAGAATCTCATGTTCCTGATTGACATCTTTCATATCTCCCTCTGCGATGAACAGTTCTGTGTAAACCTCCTTGAGATGTACTTCATTTTCTTTCTTGCACTCAAAAATACGTTCTGCTTTTTTCTTCATGTTCGTATTGTGAGTTCTCAAGAATTTTTTCAGAATCAAATCCTCTGTTATAAAAGATTGGTGTAAGTAAATGAAACATGAGGAAAGCAAAAACATATTTCATTTTTAAAAAAGAAACCTTACAAAATTTCACATCAGAATAATCTGATCAGAATTACTTCAACATATTGTAATTAAATTACTGTCAAGAGTATTACAGAACCAGTTGCCTCAGATCTTCGCATTCACATCAGAAATCGGTTATCCTGGCATATATACTTTTTAATGCCTGATTAGTAAACTCAGTACAGAAGATAGGGTTTGAGGAACAACTGGCAGTGAATGTTCTACTTCTTGTATGCAAGGTTTACTGGTCATTGCCAGTCATATCTTGGGGTTGACTGGAGTATTTGGCTTTTGAAAAGGCCAGTGGTACTTTGTGGATACAGTACATCATCTCTCACAGTTAAACTCCATTCTAACATTAATACAGGGTGTCTATTTACACCAAGTGCAAATAGCGCAAATAGTGCTATTCATACTAGCTCTGCCTAACAATGCCTGGTTGGGCCAAACAAGATTTTAAAAAGATGCACATGGTTCAATGGCTTCAGTGGCGTAGTCAGTAAAGTGTAGGCTTAAGAATTTTAGTTTTGACGCGATCGACCCGGGTTCGAATCTGCCTTTTGCAGAGCTTGCGCTTCTCCCTTTCCCCATCACATAGGAAAGACATTTACTTTAGATAAAAATTAAGAGAATGTTCTAAAAATGGAAATAAAGTGCCTAACGAAATGTTTAATTATAATAGAAGCATTTATTGGGTAGGTTTAGGGGTCGGTGTAGGGAGGGCTTGTTTAAAAGCCCATTAAAGCAGCATCCATTTAATAATTTTAATAAAAATAGCATCTATCGCTATTTGCATTTAGTGTAAATAGCAATTATCGCTAAGAAAATATGCTATTTTTCACTTAGCCGGTGCCATATTAATAACCCTTACCTGTACAACCACTGCATGGCAGCGTTTAGATTTAAAAAGTTATAAATAAATTTACACTAACTCTGATTTATAAAGTGAAAATAGGGAAAAACATGCATTCATAGACTCTGCCTTTTGTGTGCACACAGACATTTAGGATGAAACACAGATTTTTTTGTACATTAGGCCCATTTTGTAATTTTTTTTGTACATTTGGACTCGTGTCCAAATTCAAAATACACCTGACATGTTTAAATTACTTCTGAAACACTTTAAAAAGGCTAACAAACACAACGTCAACATCTGTCTGTGCAGTGTGAACTAGCCTTAAGAGAATACAACTGTTAAGACTGTACCTTGCTCTTCTGTATGTTTCTCTGTTGTCTCTGGGAGTTTTTGTGAGCAAAAGACAAAAGAGTTCAAGAGACAAAAAAGGGAAGTGAGAAAAAATATACAGATACACAAAAGAATATACTGTAGCTGAAGCATGTCTGCCTTTGAACAATATGACCATAAAAAGATTCTTCCCACAGTCACAAAACATTAATGACTGAGAGGGTCTGAAAAACAATCTTTTCTTAATGCTACGCATTATTTCACTTATCAAGCTACTAACCGACTGCTACTAAGCAGTGTGTCTCAGTAAGCACAGCTATAGCGATAGTACCGTTTCCTGCAGTGTTGTAGTTGATGGTCACTGGGCCTGTGATGGTGTTTCCAGCAAGTACAGTAGCATTTACAGATGCTCCCGTCTGAGCATTCAGATCAACGCTGACTCCTGTGTGAGCACTGCTGCTCAGCTGGACTGGAATAGAAACAGAGATTACTGACATTTCCTAAATGACAACTGTAACATTACTGATAGAGATTGACCAATATTGATGTTTTTTTTTTATAAACAATGACTATGAATTATTTGCATGTTTATGTGCCTGATAACCAATATTGTGCTGGGGGGGCGTGGTTTAGCGAGGTCTGTGACGGAAGAGAGTTGGGAAATGAGCATGGCATAAGTGGGTTAACACACACACACACACACACACACACACAAGGAAAGGAGAGCTCTGGAGAGCAACTGGACTGTCTTTGAGATTTTGATTTATTTGTGAAATGTACTGTGTGAAGAGTGTGTGTGAAACAGAGACAATAAACTCACTCAAGTCTCCACTAAGCCGACCCTGCCTTCTTCCTTCCTTATTTATATTGAACTTTGTTACAGATATACAGAACCTATATGTATTTACTGGTTTATTTCTGTTTTTGACAATAATAACAACACTGAATTGAACAAACTGTTCTCTTTCTAAAGCTACACTTAATGCTGCGCTTGATTAAGCGCCATGGGGAAAAACGTCCTCACTTGACTGATTATGAACTCATCTAGACTGGGTAAACCCAGCCCAATCTAGCGGCGATTTGATTTCGCTCTGCAGCTCAGGCTGAAAACCTGTACATATTTCTATCCTGCTTCTGTTACAAATTTGCAGGAACCAATCACAAAACAGCTTATCCACCTGGCACGCTATTGGCGTGTTTAACATAATGACGGATAGAAAAATTCTGGATCGTTGGTCTGATTGGGTGAAGGACTGTCCAATTACGTACAGAGTCATTTGAACTATGCCCGTTGATCACGCCTCTTGTGCAGGAGAAAATACAGAGCAGACTCCCCAAACTAATGTTCAATCTTAAAAGATTAAGCTTGATCTGGTGATAGCTAGACAAGCGCTCATCACATCTTTTTGTCTTCAGACCTGTATTGTGACTATGTGCGGAACAAACTTTCTTCTCTAACTTTCCCTTTGTAAGGAGTTAGATTTGCCAGGCATTTGCCAAGCATTTTCATGTTCTTTCTCCTTCTCTCTCTCAACGAAAAGAAATATATATATAAGAAAGTAGTGAGTCATGGTGTGTGAATCCAGTAAGAGATGTGTTTGCCGCCCTGTTCGCAGCCCTTCTTTGAGCAGGACCCACATGATTACTGCATTTTGTGTCTGGGGGAATGTCACGCCGTGACAGCCCTTGAGAATGCAGTGTGAGCACTGTGAGCTTTTTTCTGTTAAAGTGCTCCGCACCAGGCTCGCATTCCTGCGGGAAGAGCTATGTCACGGGCTCGTGTGTTGATCCCGCATGATGAGCAAGAGACGGGTCTGTCCCTTTCTTGCTCTTTCACCAGATTGAGAGGTCCTTCAGCCCGCTTCTGGAGTGCATTCCGGCACTTCTTCAGACCGGGCTGCGGACGCTGGTTCTCTTGTTGACATTGATACTGAGTGTACTGCCTCCGAGCACTCATCAAGAAAAAATGGTGGTGTTACAGGCATACCAAGCTGATCTGCTTACACTATAAAAAAATATTGTTGGTTTAACTTAAAAAAGTAAGTAACCTGGTTGCCTTAAAATGTTGAGTTCATTGAAATAAAAAAATTTAGTTAATACAATGAAGGAAATGAGTTTAATAAATAGAAACTCAAAATATGATTGTATCTGAACCACATAAAATAAAATATGTTGTGATAAATCATGAAAATAGCACAATTTGGCATGTTTCACTGCATTATAACAAATAAAACACAATTGCTCAATATGCTTACAAATTTTTTTAATACTATTTGAATAAAGGGTGATGTCAGTTCTCAAAAATATTCATTGTATTAACTCAATTTTTTTATTTCAATGAAATCAAAATTTTAAGGCAACCAGGTAACATATTTTTTAAATATTTTTTTACAGTGTAAAGAGTGAGGGAAATGTCGGTAAGGAGGTTCACTGTGCTTCATTGCTGCACTGAGGGCGTGACCAGGACTTTCTTCAGACAAAAATACCTCATGAGCGCACCTGTCACACGTCTATTTATAGCCTCCGCATTCCAATGACATCATCATCGGAGGTTATTTAAGCCAAATTCTTTGGCATGTTTGCCACAGGTGTTCACAACCAGTCAAATGAAGACATTTTTCCCCATTAAAATCAAGTGCAGCATCTCGTTCCTGCTGTTTTACTCCCTCAAAGCAAACAAAACAAAACGCATCTATCAACTCTCCATAAATATAAGCATAAATATAAGCATTTGTTTTAAACTACAGTTTTAAACAGGTTTACTTATTGTTTACTTATTGGCTAGTAAAGAGAATATATCACAAAGGAATATGCAAACATTGTCAGAAATATTTACCAAATAGCGAATACATCATCACAATGATTGATTCCATCTCATCTGGCATGTTATCAGATGTATTAATAATGTTTTTGTCTGTCTCTAGATACCTGCTGACCGAGCGTGTTTTTATCAAGCCTATGCGTTTACGCAGAAATTTTCTTGCGGAGATAATTATTTCCACAGAGCTGTAATTATTTAGATGTTTATTAGCTAAATAAATGTTATATAGTAGACGTTAATATAAGGAGTTTTAAACGAGTGGATCTTGTTAAAAGTTGCATACGGTGGCCATGCTGAAGCATTTCCTGAGCATCAATCACTGTGCGTGACTTCACGAGACTAATGATGAGAACCAACAATAGAGAGAGAGAGAATTAAATTCAGCACTTTTGTTTCCAACATGCACTCATTCATGGTTCATGTTTTATCTAATTCATGTAAAGTTGGGACATGACTTGATGGATTATGTGACTCTGTGAGTTTGTCTGTTTTAATGCCTCTATGTTCTCTATGCCAAGTTTAAACTACATATCAAGCATTTATGTAACATATCTAAGTTGTGCATTAATGGCTGTTTAATAATTAAGGGAGATCACTTATTTTACATTTGAACACCATTTGATCCCCTCAGACGCTGTGCTTTAATGGCTGTCCCATTTATCGGTGAATCCGATATTACAAGACTGATACTCGATTATGGGAAATGCTTCAATATATCAAATTATTGGTCAATCTCTAATTGCTGATATTCTTTTCTTCATTACCTTCATTGTGTTTCAGCTTGTCTTCTTCCAGCTCATCTTGTGTGTCACAATGCTGCTCTACAGATGCCATCGTCCTTCACTGACTCACTGCTGTTGGACATGAAGAAAAATGTTTTGAATAGCTCCGCTGTTACCAGGCAATTTCCAAAAATAAACAAGGCACTATTTGAAAATAAATAAGTAAATAAAATATAGATGTAATATGCTGCCATGAATGAGTTTCAATTAAGAGCAAAGGGAAAGAGAACGGGCAATCTTTATTATTATTTCTCTATATGAATGAGGCACTCAACCATTGTGCAGTCCACTTGGATGATGCAACAGCAGCCACAGTACTCGCCTGGTCGCTCAGCCCAGGGCTTATGGCAGGACTGTTGTCATTCGTGGCATATAATTGCCTGGGAATGCTGGCGGTGCTTCAGGTTGAAGAACTTCCTGCCGTACTTCACGGTCCCTATGCGGTTCCTGCAGGAGAGGTTCTCCGCTGGGTTAACCCTCCACAATAAAGGTGTCTGTGGTGGCCTTAGCAGCTTACCACACTCCTTTGGGTGGTGTTTCATGTGGGCTACATCCTCTAGTTACTCCTTTCCACTGTGGCACTTTGAGGCTAAGATCTGTAGTATGCACCAGGGTGCCAGCCTGGGACTTTGTCCTCCAAGACCTTTCTGAGGCTCCTGCGAGCCGCTTGAAGTTCTGAGAAGTTTCTCCTGCTTAATGGGTTCATCCTTCTTGCTTATGATATCTGGAAGTTTAGGGGTTTTTCTAGCCCCCTCTGTGTTTGTTTGTTTTTAAGACGTCATTTTTATTGCTTTCAATAAAAACAGTGTTGTGCTTGATTTGATTTGCTCATTTTGCCCTCTTGTGGGCTTAGGAGACAATACAGTACTTTCCCCCCTCTAACATAAAGTATGTGTTTAGAATTTAAATATAATTGTATTATTATTATTATTATTATTATTATTATTAATAATAAGTAATTCAAATTTAGTTTTTTTGCCATTTTGACAGCCCTATGGTTTAGAAGTTAACAAGTGTCGTTTACAAGTGTTAGTCCATGCAGGGAACCTGAAACCTGGAAGTTTTAATTTAGAGGAAAACAGAAAACAGCCTTTGTGAAGAAAATGAGCCAACCACAGGTTTCTGAAGGGTAATGTAAATGTCAATGTCTTGAAATTGATGTGAGTAGTGACCCATAGACAGTGAAGAGAAATAAAGAGAGATATCTCGGTTTCATGATATCAATTATTGCTCACTCTCTTGTCTGTCTGTGTTTACTGCAGTAAACTGACTGTACATCTGTCAGGGTTTGTTTCATAATGTGTTTGAATATTCAGTTCTTTGAGGACAATCACTTGCTGGGATCAAAGTAAAAAAACGACTCTTAATTATTTCCCAGAAGGAATATTCAGTTGTCTGTTTCCTTAAGAATCTGCCTCTTATTTCACTGACAAAGACATTATCCCATGTTGCAGACAGATTAGCGGTAACCATTACCTGTACGAGTAATAATATGCATCATCACACCAACAACATCATTGACAGGAGGACATCTAGTGGACATATGAGTAGCGTCTGTGTGATTCTGCATTTGCATTAGACTTCAGTTATTTGCAGTTTATGTCATTGATTTGTGCTAGTTAGATATGATGGTTTAACTAGACTCAGCGTAACCATGAAGCTCTCCTGTGTGCTCCTGTGTTTGAGATCGTTTCTAGGTGTCTGTGTGAAATCCTAGATAGTTATACTGCACTAGTACACTTTACTCACATGCAGCTGTACACTAGTACACTTTACTCACATGCAGCTGTACACTAGTACACTTTACTCACATGCAGCTGTACACTAGTACACTTTACTCACATGCAGCTGTACACTAGTACACTTTACTCACACTCACATGTAGCTGTACACTAGTACACTTTACTCACATGCAGCTGTACACTAGTACACTTTACTCACATGCAGCTGTACACTAGTACACTTTACTCACATGCAGCTGTACACTAGTACACTTTACTCACATGCAGCTGTAAACTAGTACACTTTACTCACATGCAGCTGTATACTAGTACACTTTACTCACATGCAGCTGTAAACTAGTACACTTTACTCACATGTAGCTGTACACTAGTACACTTTACTCACATGCAGCTGTAAACTAGTACACTTTACTCACATGTAGCTGTACACTAGTACACTTCACATGCAGCTTTACACTAGTACACTTTACTCACATGCAGCTGTACACTAGTACACTTTACTCACATGTAGCTGTACTCACTGCAGCTGTACACTAGTACACTTTACTCACATGCAGCTGTAAACTAGTACACTTTACTCACATGTAGCTGTACACTAGTACACTTTACACATGCAGCTGTACACTAGTACACTTTACTCACATGCAGCTGTACACTAGTACACTTTACTCACATGCAGCTGTACATAGTAGTACACTTTACTCACATGTAGCTGTACACTTTTAGTACACTTCACATGCAGCTGTACACTAGTACACTTTACTCACATGCAGCTGTACATTAGTACACTTTACTCACATGCAGCTGTACACTAGTACACTTTACTCACATGCAGCTTTACACTAGTACACTTTACTCACATGCAGCTGTACATTAGTACACTTTACTCACATGCAGCTGTACACTAGTACACTTTACTCACATGTAGCTGTACACTAGTACACTTTACTCACTGCAGCTGTACACTAGTACACTTTACTCAGATGTATCTGTACACTAGTACACTTTACTCACATGCAGCTGTACACTAGTACACTTTACTCACATGCAGCTGTACACTAGTACACTTTACTCACATGCAGCTGTAAACTAGTACACTTTACTCACATGCAGCTGTACACTAGTACACTTTACTCACATGTAGCTGTACACTAGTACACTTTACTCACATGTAGCTGTACACTAGTACACTTTACTCACATGCAGCTGTACACAAGTACACTTTACTCACATGCAGCTGTAAACTAGTACACTTTACTCACATGCAGCTGTAAACTAGTACACTTTACTCACATGCAGCTGTACACTAGTACACTTTACTCACATGTAGCTGTACACTAGTACACTTCACATACAGCTTTACACTAGTACACTCACATGCAGCTGTACACTAGTACACTTTACTCACATGTAGCTGTACACTGTACACTTAGTACACTTTACTCACATGCAGCTGTACACTAGTACACTTTACTCACATGCAGCTGTACACTAGTACACTTTACTCACATGCAGCTGTAAACTAGTACACTTTACTCACATGTAGCTGTACACTAGTACACTTTACTCACATGCAGCTTTACACTAGTACATTTTACTCACATGCAGCTGTACACTAGTACACTTTACTCACATGTAGCTGAGCTGTACATTAGTACACTTTACTCACATGTAGCTGTACACTAGTACACTTCTCACATGTAGCTGAGCTTACACTAGTACACTTTACTCACATGCAGCTGTACACTAGTACACTTTACTCACATGCAGCTGTATACTAGTACACTTTACTCACATGCAGCTGTAAACTAGTACACTTTACTCACATGTAGCTGTACACTAGTACACTTCACATGCAGCTTTACACTAGTACATTTTACTCACATGCAGCTGTACACTAGTACACTTTACTCACATGTAGCTGAGCTGTACATTAGTACACTTTACTCACATGTAGCTGAGCTGTACATTAGTACACTTTACTCACATGTAGCTGTACACTAGTACACTTCACATGCAGCTTTACACTAGTACACTTTACTCACATGCAGCTGTAAACTAGTACACTTTACTCACATGTAGCTGTACACTAGTACACTTCACATGCAGCTTTACACTAGTACATTTTACTCACATGCAGCTGTACACTAGTACACTTTACTCACATGTAGCTGAGCTGTACATTAGTACACTTTACTCACATGTAGCTGAGCTGTACATTAGTACACTTTACTCACATGTAGCTGTACACTAGTACACTTCACATGCAGCTTTACACTAGTACACTTTACTCACATGCAGCTTTACACTAGTACACTTTACTCACATGCAGCTGTACACTAGTACACTTTACTCACATGCAGCTGTACACTAGTACACTTTACTCACATGCAGCTGTACACTAGTACACTTTACTCACATGCAGCTGTACACTAGTACACTTTACTCACATGCAGCTTTACACTAGTACACTTTACTCACATGCAGCTGTACACTTACTCACATGCACTTTACTCACATGCAGCTGTACACTAGTACACTTTACTCACATGCAGCTGTAAACTAGTACACTTTACTCACATGTAGCTGTACACTAGTACACACTAGTACTTTACTCACATGCAGCTTTACACTAGTACATTTTACTCACATGCAGCTGTACACTAGTACACTTTACTCACATGTAGCTGAGCTGTACATTAGTACACTTTACTCACATGTAGCTGAGCTGTACATTAGTACACTTTACTCACATGTAGCTGTACACTAGTACACTTCACATGCAGCTTTACACTAGTACACTTTACTCACATGCAGCTGTACACTAGTACACTTTACTCACATGCAGCTGTACACTAGTACACTTTACTCACATGCAGCTTTACACTAGTACACTTTACTCACATGCAGCTTTACACTAGTACACTTTACTCACATGTAGCTGTAAACTAGTACAGTGGTTCTCAAACCTGTCCTAAGGACCCCCCACCAGTGCACATTTTGCATGTCTCCCTCTTCTAAAACACCACATTTTTTTTACTAGTGTACTCTTGTGAAAAGAATGCGGGTCACAGCTCAAATAATGACACTGACACTGACATTGACGGTGACAATGCTGGGTCAGACAGTGAGATGGACCCTTCAGAATCTTCAGAGTCGTTATACAAAGAGACAGAGACAGAAATCAGTGGTGTTCACTTATGATACATTAGGCCAACCTTCTCTGGTTCAAAGGGACTGTTCGGTAGAATTAAAACAGTTACCTGCCTCTAACGTTCATTTTTGGAGACCTTGGAGCATTATGGAGAGTTGTTAAAGACTCCTGGTGAGAAACTGGTAAATATGCTTCAAGTTAGTTGTAATGTCAGGGGACATTTGATTTTGTGGGGGAGAGTGTGGCACTCTCATCCCCATTTAAATGTTCTAAAAGAGTGATACATTTCTATGTATAGGTAGTAATCTATCCAGACTCAAATGTTTGGGAGTGTTTGTGTTTCATGGACTCTTGTTTATTATTTTGATAAGAGATAAGCAGTAATGATGCATTCATTCGCATGTATGCAGAGTCATAATAGAGCCAGACCGCTAGGGGGGAGCTCTCGCCAAGATCTGCTCGAACACATGTAATGCTAGAGTTCGTGCAAAAATGATCAGAGAAACACGAGAACTGAGACACTCCATTTATGATTGACTCTGTATTTTTTATTGTTCTTTGCAGGTAAGATAAATCCTCTATATTACAAGTTAAAGGGTACATTAACACTTTTCAGTGACATTTTGATGTGTTGAGTAGTTCTTGAGTATTAAAACAATGTTTTGACTACCCGTGAATGTCACGTTAGTGTAATGGGGAATGACTGTCATGAGAGTTCACGCAGAGAACTGAGATCGCTATACTGTTGTAACAGGATTAGGTGATTGACAGCAGTATTTGCCTGTCAGCAAGTAGCATCTCCTATTTAAAGGCCGATTGGTTGTTACCTGTTACCTGGGATGCGTCACATCCGTTCCCTTTCGAAAGGGAACTCGCACTGCGTCCAGAACGCTCCAACCCTGCCATCCATGGCAGGGCATACACGTCAGCGGGTCAAGCAGGGGCGGCTTTGCACTCCATGGCGGTGCTGCAGGCCTACCAGGCGGACCTGCTGGGGGATCTCGACCAGGGGATGGGACTCTCCCCTGAGGCGGTAGCCGAACTGTGCCGCACCACAGATCTTGCTCTCCGGGCCACCAAGCAGACAGCTGCCGCGATCAGGCGGTCGATGGCGGCAGTGGTGGCAATAGAGAGACATCTGTGGCTGAACCTGGCGAATGTTGGGGAGAAAGAAAAAGCCTTTCTCCTGGATTCGCCGGTTTCGCCATCTGAACTTTTCGGCACCTCCGTGGAGACGGTGGTTGAGAAGTTCAGAGAGGCGAAGGCACGTTCGGCGGCATTTAAGTCCTGCATACCACGGAGGAGCAGGTCGCAGAGAAGGTGTGACTCCCACAAGAAGAAGAAGGACTAGAGGGAGGTGATCCAGGACAAATGCAGGCAGTGTCAGTAATGGATCCCCTCCCTGAGGGTAAATAACATTCTAACCCTTGTCTTTCTTCATCCCTCTCCCCAGGCGCTTCTTACATCAGGCTGGGCTGGGCCCATGATGAGCGGAGACGCTAGGCTGATGGCCTGCCTTGGCTTGGTTTGTGAGAGTGCCCCTTTCAGGCCTGCAATGGTGACAGACCTCAGGTTTTCTACCAAGTGGTGAGTCGTCGCTCTAGCACGCTGCAGGTTGAGCTGGTAGGTCTCTTTTTCTTTCCTTTAAAATGAGAGGAGGCTAGAGCGATATAATGGAAGCACCAGCTATTGGGGCTTTGTTGGTGAGTTGGTTGGCTCTTTAGTGTGAATTCACTGGGTTTCATACTAGTGTTTCACTGTGTGTAGTGATCAGGCCTCCTCTTGGCAAGAGAGTGGGTTCAGGCCATCACTCATTTCTCTCGTATGCAGCTCTAGGCAGGTGGCATACTCCTGGCTAAAGGAGGTTGACGCCACCACCTTCTATAGTTTCCTGTGTAGTAGAACAGGTTAAGCCTTTGGGATGTTAGCCGCCGCAGGGTAGAGTAGTGGTCTCCTCTCTATCTTTAAGGGCCGGGGAGTGTGTAATCTAGAGACTAACACTTGAGCTTCAGTAGAGATCTTATGTCTGGCCCCCGCGGCCTCGACATTGTCCTGCCTGAGTGCCTCCTCCCATGGGAGAGTTGAGGCTGCTGCTTCTCCGAGCCCAGGTAAAGATCTATACTTGCAGGTCGGCCCTCACCAGGGCCACCTCGGTAGCTGGCCTAGGCTATACTAGGGATACTAGAGGCGTTTTGCTGAGGCATTGCCACCTCTGGCCTTTCACTATGTAAAGATAGATGTTTGAGCATCCCTGATGTTGCCTCCTCTCACCGTGAGAGTCGTCCAGCCAAGGCCTGCCCCCTTCCCACTTTCCAGGGTGAGTTAGGAATGCAGGCAGGTGTAGAGGCAGTATTGATAGTGACATAGTGTAGCGTATGGATGGTGCTCATAAATGATCAACGGACCAATACTTTGATTATTCAAAATGAATAGGGGACCCGGCGCCGTGAAGTCTACAGACTGACAGATTAACGGTTCTAAAAAGGACACAAACCAGCCTCCTGCAGTCCACGAGAGACCATCATAAATAAAAGCCCCCCACCCACTCACACATACCAAAGAACACCCAAATAGGTTATATGACTTTTAACTTAGTTATTTTTCATTTTAGATGTGCTGTGTTCCCTGTATGTATGCATGCTTTTTGTTATAACCATTTTAGATGTGTTTGATAGGTTAGAAACTTATAATCAGGAAATGCTTAATGAAGAACAACATCAAGCCTCACCCTTCCTTTAATTCATAAGTTAAACTCCCCATGCTTGGTCTCGAAATCTTTGTCTCTCAATTTGTAGACCGTCTATGTGCGTTGTGTGGTACTATGATGCATCAAACTCTTTCTTTTATGCCAAAACCCCAAAGTCTGCATACCAAAACCCCAAAGTCTGCATACCTAAGAAAGCCATAAACATGTTAATGAGGCGAGACCCGAAGACAAAGGGAGATTTCCCGCTTCTGAGTTCCTTCGCTCTGATTGGCTGTTCCGACAAAAGAGGCGTGCCCCGTGAGGGCCCTTCTTAAGTGGCCTGCAGGCTCTCCTCTCTCTCCCTCTTCGCTCCTCTCTTTCTCTCTCCCTGCTTTTGACCCCCTCTCTGGACTCTTCCTCGGCGCAGATTTTCGGATTGCCAGCGCGCCATCTTCCAAAGGACATTACCACACAAAGGAACCGAATTTGAACTACCCGCGGATTCCAACGGATCCGCCCTGCAAGATTCAAAACACGGACCGGATCACGGAATTCCCCCACACGAACGAATTCGCGATCAGCCACGAAGGAAACATATGCAAGTATCCCTTAAGCTGTCGTTATAAAGTCTTGAGCTTATACCAATAAGTTGGACTGATTTCTTGCTTGTGCTCAATAGGTTGTGTCGGTAATAACACCGTTTCCTTGTCTCTCTCTCTCTCACTCTCTCTCTCTCCCTCCTGCTTTCAGTTAATTTGTGTATGTTTGTTTATTGTTTGTTGATTTATTAAAATATATATATTCACACGTGATTGTGCCTGAATTGCTCACCCATAGGTCCCTTTTACGGTGAACCGACCCTGTTACTAATTAAAAAGAAAGATACTTCTCCTGGCCAGAGAAGCCTTGTCTAAGAGTTATTAAAAGGGGAGATAGTTGGTGGACAATTATCCGTCCTTTGAACTCAATTCTAGAATCAAAGAAATTTCTAAAAGTTGAATCAAGCCCTAGATATTAATAATTGTTATAATCCGTTATACTCAACTGTTAATATCCAAATTCCCCTCTGTGCCGATTTATGCATGTTTGATCGTAACACGATTAGACGCATGCATAAATCCCGCACCATTTCCCCTGGGGCTAGATCTCGCTACAATAGCATTAGTCATGGGGCAGGGCTAGGCTGTCTTTTGCTGCGCAAGGTAGACCTGGTTGCCTGAACCCACCTCCCAGAGCTAGCTTCATGGACACAGGCCGCCAGGTAAGTCTGGCAGGCTCTTACCTTGTGTACTTCAGGGTCAGGTGGTTATACTCCTCTGCTAGGTATGTTTGAGTACTCCACTCCCAGCTCTGTAGCATTCTGCCTCCACCTTTATAGTTCCGGTCGAGCGGTATTGTAACCTTATTTCATGTCAGTCTCCAATCACTCTATTGGCAATGTAGTTAGGTTCCAAGTCTGTAGGCACTGTGTAAACAGTTCTGCCAGTAAGACTGCGCCATCAGGTAACAGGCCTCAGCAAGTCCCTATGATGGTTGGCCCCGGTAGAGAAACTAGGTTGGCCTCGGCGGTCTGGGTAGCAGACTCTCGGACAGGTGGTAGGCCCCGGTGGGCCTCCTTGGAGGAGAGTCCCAACACTGATGGGACATTGGGGGGCCCCAATATATGTATTGGTGTGGTACGCTTCCCTAGGTTGTTGGTCCTTGTAGCAGAAGACTTGTCATCAGCTTGTAGGCCTTACCAGGCCTCCCTGAGGATGAGTCCCCAGCATTGTGGGTTTCTAATTTGTCAGCCAGTAGTTACTGTCAGCCGGTTGGCCCTTTCAGACCATCCTGGGACTGGGCGAGTCCCCGGGTTCTCGGTTTCTCTGTTAGTTAACACAGCAGGCCTCACCTGGCCTCTCTGAGGTGAGCTCCCGGTTCCAGTCACTTTGACAGATAGCATGTATTGCTAGTAGGTAGTTGGCCTCTTCTGGCCACCCTAAGGCTTGCTATCAGGCAGTAGGCCTTACTAGGCCTACCTAAAGGCGAGCCCCCGAGTTTTTGACACTCCAGTAGCTAGCATGACCAGACGCCTCACCAGGCCTCCCTGAGGGCCTGCTATTGGGTAGTAGGCCTCTTCAGGCCTCCCTGAGGGTGGGCTTCCGAGTCTGGGTGCTCGGACAGCTAATGTGATCGGGTGGTAGGCCTCACGGGGGCCTCCCCTGGGGCTTGCTATCATGTTGCAGGCTTTGCCAGCCCTCCCTGAAGGCGAGTTCCTGAGTCGGAATGCTCGGGCAGCTAGCTTTCTTGCTAACAGGTGGTAGGCCTCATCCGGCCTCCCTAAAATCTTGCTATCTGGTGATAGGCCTCACCAGGCCTCCGTGATGATGAGTTCCTCAGACCAGATGCACGTGCAGCTAGCATGACTTGTGGTCAGGCAATAGGCCTCTCCGGGCCTCCCTGAGGCCTTGCTGTCAGGGAGCAGGCCTCACCAGGCCTCCCTGGAGGCAGGCTTCCAAGTCGGGACACTCAGGGCAACTAGCATGACTTGCAGTCAGGTGATAGGCCTCTCCGGGCCTCCCTGAGGGCCTGCTATCAGGTAGTAGGCCTCACCAGGCTTCCCTGGAGGCAGGCTTCCGAGTCTGGATGCTCGGGGTAGCTAGCGTAACTTGCAGTCAGGTGTCAGGCCTCTCTAGGCCTCCCGGAGGGCTTGCCACCAGATAGCAGGCCCCACCAGGCCTCCCTAGGGGCAAGTGCCTAAGACTGCAACTAGCTTAATGTTGACAGCTAGTGGATGCTTGTGGCCTTAGCAGGCAGCACCTGCAGGCGAGCTCACTCCCAAGCACGACAGTGGTGTCACTTTCTGCTACTGGTTCCCTACAGAACGGGACCCATTTTGCCTACAGCTTGGTCTACCTACCAGGCAGGCTCGGTGCTCCCTTCATCAAAGGTCGCTTGTGAGTACGCAGCCGCCTGAGCCTGGTCATCGGTCGTAGGCCCCCAGTGTGGCCTCTCAGTCAGATCAGTCCGTAGGCCTGTCCGGCCTCCTTAGCACCTTGAAACATAGGGGCTTTGTAGATCCTCGGATCAAGCAGTTAGACTCCCCTCGCTAGCAAGGGTCATAAAGCACTATGCTGAGGTCTGCTTTCCAGGATATCCCATCTCTGAGATCCGGTCCGTGTTGGTCACTGCCAGCTTCGCAGTCCCTCCAACTGGATGCCTGACTGAGGCAAGTATCCAGAGGCTCTGTTTTCGAACAGATAAGGTTGGCCAAAACGCAGTGTCCATTATAGGCGGCACCAGGTCAGGCCTCCCTGGTGGCTTTCGGGTGAATATGTTCCCTGAAAAGTGACTTGGCTGGGGCTCCCTCGGGATCCCTAGCCACATTCCCTTAAAGGGACCCCTTCTGTTTAAGTAGTTGGTCCCAGGCCTTTGAGCAGCCTGGGTTACAAGACCTCATGTTATTCATTAAGGTCCTTTCCGAGGCGGTTAGCTTGAGCTATGACCGTAGGGAATTCCCTTTCGAAAGGGAACGTGTCAGGTTATGTATGTAACCTATGTTCCCTGAGAACAGGGAACAAGATACTGCGTGCCGTTGCCATGCCTCGGGGCCTGCCTGCCAGACAGTCCCTTCAGACAAAAAGGTGAATGTCATGTTGCGAGGTGCCCATATATACTTCCAGGTCACACTTTGATGACATCAGGGGCTGTCGCACACTGAGACGTTCCCCATATGTGACCAATCACGGAAAGTAGGGATACAAGTCGGTTCTGGTGCATTTTGAGTTATACAGATTCTGAAAGTGTAGTCTCCAAGACTACACTCCAAGTGTAGTCAATAATTTATCTCTTTTGACTTTTATAAAAATGATTTAGAGGCTGAAATATGTGAGTTCTATCTTTTTATAAAACCTTTTTTGTCAAAACTCAATTTGAACTTGTGCATTGTAGATAACATGTTGCAAGACACTCCTTTAAAATCTGGCCATCATTTTTAATGTTATTTTAAAGTTTATGTAAACAAAAAGTCCATATTGATGCTAATTTGCTGGTTTTCTACATAAAACCTGGTGAACTGATTTCATTGTGTAGCATTAGGACTTTTTGAACAGGATTCTGTGATAACCGTGATCATTTTGGTCACTATAATCATGAAATGAAATTTTCATGCCATTTCATCTCTAGTTATGATCAACTATGATAAACTAAAATCAACTATAATTATGTGTTTTTATAGTATAATATGCAAAGTACAATTTTCTATAAAAAAAAAGAAAATTCTCTGATTCTGTTCTTTTCTCTGACATTTAAGGGTAACCGGCCTACAAAGACTCTTTTAGGTCTAAAACAGTTTGGATAGATGTTAATACAGCGTTCCCACAGCTTGGTTAACTTCAAATTCGAACGCGCAAATTAGTTACTTTTCGTGTGTATAGGACAGAAAGAGTCATGAAGTGCGGCATGTGAGAACATGATAATTATCAAGACTGATTCAAAGCATGTAATCTATGCTTTATCTGAAAATGTACATATTCTAAAATGGTTTAACAGGCAAAAGAATTGTTTAAGAGTGCAAATTAAGTTACATTTTGTTTCTTTTGTGTTAATTGAGCAAGTTATGTTTATGTGCTTGATTAGGAAAATGCAAGTGAATGTTTATTGTGACACTTAGTTTAAGACAAAAAGAGTTTGTGCAGAAATTATCAGAGAAACACGAGAACTGAGAAGCTCCATTTATAATTGACTCTGTATCTTTTATTCTTCTTTGCAGTAAATCATTCTTCTATTAAATGTGTTGCACTCTTTTTATTACAATAAAAATGTAATACTTATTACATTATGTGCAGTTTTTACATTATGAGTTACACAGTGTTACATCAAAACTGTCTGCAGAAGGCATGAAGCTGCTGAGTGATAGTTTCTCTCTCAAAGACTGAAGAGCACATGATAAGAAATACTGTTTGAGAATCACAGACTCGCTAATAAAGAGTAAAATGAAAAAACGTGATTTCACACCATGTCATATCTCACACCATGTTCACACCATGACAATATCAGAACATGCAGCTTTCTGTGATTTCACTTGCAAAGACACACTTGATCATCTGTTCAATCATGATATAAGGAGGTTTAAATAAATCATAATGACTTCAGCACAGCATTAAAGCCTCTGATGCATAAAATGACCAATGACACATCATAAAACAACACGCATACATGAAAAATAACCAAAGAAAGATGAAACACTCACCTTAATGTTTGTCTTTTTCTTCCTCTGATAATGTTGTGTTGAACAGCAGCTCTGAAATCTTTCACTTCTACCAGGAAGAGATGTGAGAATGAGAAGAAAAACCATCAGTCAGTTAAACTCATCTGATTTGTTCTTCAGTCATTTACAATGACAGGTTCATTGTCACAAAATGCTGCTGAATTTGAAGTTTGTGAATTATAAACGACGTACGGGACACTCCCCCATCCCTTTGGCGGGCCCCATAGCGAGACATTCTATAAGGCATTGACACGGAAGGTTTTTTTTGCTTTTAAAATGCAAGACGTTGGCAGTAGAATTTTGAAGACAGGCAAGTTTTAAAAACTTTTGAACTTCTTTGAACTTGTTTTTATCTTTTGCACTGAGACGCAAGCACAAAGGTTAAACAAAATAGTAGTATATTGGAAAAGTAGTGTATTGGAATGGAAAAGCCCTGAATGAAACACCCTGAATGTGGCTTAATGTTCTAAAACAACCATGCAGTGAAAACCACTTTTCTCTCACGGTTCACTTGTCATAAACACTAGCCACATTTATAACACATTTATAAATGGCTAAAAAATCAATTATTCACTCTATGCAGGGGCTGTTTAATTGTGTTATGTGAGAAAGCGGTGTTCTTTATAATAAAAGTATTTCAGAAATATTTGAATTTGCATTTATCAGCCACTGCAGAAATATATCTTATATCTTCAGAACAAGTTAAACCGGTGCCATTTCAGGAAAACAGATTTCATAGATATGAAAGTCTGTTTACAGCTTTAGGGGGTTTCGGAAAATAATTTTTCAGGGTTACTGTACTTCAGATAAACATCTCTTCAGAGGTTTTCACAAGGTATAATTCACCCAAACTTGTCAATTCTGTCATCATGTACTCACCCTCATTTCGTTTCGTTTAACTTCCAAACACAAATGAAGATATTCTTTTTGAAACCTGAGAGATTTCTGTCACTCCATTTAAAGTCCATTCCTCTCAAAATTAAAAGATGCAAAAAAAACCATAAAGGCATCGTAAAAATAACTAATCGAGTGTCTAATCCAAATTCAAGTCTTCTGAAGAGACACGATGGCTTTATGATGAACAGATTTACTCTAGTAAACACAGATGTTCATATGATGGCTTGACGTGCTGAAAATGTATAATAATGCAGTGGGGGAATATTTGTGGGTCCTGATAATAATACAATAAAAATTATATTTTAATAATAAAAAGAATAAAAACTCTTCTTTATTTTGGCTTAAAATATCGCAATATATATCGTATCGTGAGTTCAGTATCACAATTTGTATCGAATCATGACACAAGTGTATTGTTACACCCCTAATAAATATAGTGCCACATGACTTGATTTGATAAAGTTGATTTAACAATTTTACATTGTATCTATCCATCCATCCATCCATTATCTTCCGCTTATCCGGGGCCGGGGTCGGGTCGCGGGGGCAACAGTCTAAGCAGAGATGCCCAGACTTCCCTCTCCCAGCCACTTCCTCCAGCTCTTCCGGGGGAACCCCGAGGCGTTCCCAGGCCAGCCGGGAGACGTAATCCCTCCAGCGTGTCCTAGGTCTTCCCCGGGGCCTCCTCCCGGTGGGACATGCCCGAAACACCTCCCCAGGAAGGCATCCAGGAGGCATCCGAAATAGATGCCCGAGCCACCTCAACTGGCTCCTCTCGATGTGGAGGAGCAACGGCTGTACTCTGAGCTCCTCCCGAGTAACTGAGCTTCTCACCCTATCTCTAAGGGAGCGCCCAGCAACCCTGCGGAGAAAGCTCATTTCGGCCGCCTGTATCCGGGATCTTGTCCTTTCGGTCATGACCCACAGCTCATGACCATAGGTGAGAGTAGGAACGTAGATTGACCGTTAAATCGAGAGCTTCGCCTTACAGCTCAGCTCCTTCTTCACCACGACAGACCGGTACATCGACCATATTTCGGATTTTAAGCTTTAACAGATCTCACGAACTGAAGTGCATCGCACGGAGTTCGGTTTGTCAGTGTGTGTGTCAGTGTGAAATGACGTTTTTCCAGCTTTGCCGGGGGTGTTTCCTCCTTGTCTGTGTGGGAGTGTATTTGTCTGAAATGTGTTGCTGGAGGTATCAAACAATAAAATTAGTCAGGATGTGGACAAACACCTCTAAACTATTATTTGATGATCAAAGATCAGATCTCTCTCCCTTCCTTCCTTGCTTCTTTCCTCCCTTCCTGGGTGATTCTCCAAATCTGTGCGATTTGACACTCAGTATGTCGGATAAATATGACACAAAATGGCACCGCCGTGTTCGGTCGCCGTTCAGGTCGCTCTGCGAAGACTGTGCTTTTATTTACTATTTTACTTTCTTTTACTCTCAATTTTTACAAACTTACCAACTGCATTGATCTGCTATAACAGCAAAACTCTTTTGGACATTGGTTACCTCTACACTGGACTGTTTCAGGACACTTTCGCCGATCCTCTGTGGCCATCTGAGATTCTTCATGGATGGACAGACGAGTCAACGGCGAAGAATCAAGAAACACCACGGGAAACGCGCTGGGATCCGAAACAGACTGAGGAAAAGGGCATTCAGCCCTCCTCTCCCGAGCATTCTGCTAGCAAATGTTCAATCCTTGGAAAATAAGATGGACGATCTTAGAGCCAGGATAAGTTTTCAACGGGACATGAGAGACTGTAACATCTTTTGTTTGTCCGAAACATGGCTCATGCCCACGGTCCCAGACACAGCTGTGACGCCGTCGGAGAACTTCTCTGTTTTTCGGATGGACAGAACAGCCGAGGCCGGTAAATCCAAAGGCGGTGGAGTATGCTTCATGATCAACAAGAAATGGTGCGACCCCAGGAACATCACCATTCTCTCGCGGTCCTGCTCACCTCATCTGGAACATTTAACAATCATTTGCCGCCCATTCTATCTGCCGAGGGAGTTTTCCTCTGTCGTTGCGACTGCCGTTTACATTCCACCACAGGCAGACACAGCACTGGCTTTATCTGGCCTTCATGATGTTGCCAGCGGCGTCATAAACAAACACCCCGATGTTGCTTTCATCATCGTGGGCGATTTTAACAAAGCAAACCTAAAGAAAGTCTTGCCAAACTTTCACCAGCACGTCTCCTGTCCTACACGAGGAGCAAACACACTGGATCATTGCTACTCTCCGTTTAAGAACGCCTATAAAGCGCGGTCACTACCAGCCTCTGGCAAATCGGATCATGCCGCCATTTTCCTCACACCTGAATACAAACAAAAGCTTGTTCAGGAACCCCCGGTGAGGCGGGAAGTTAAGTGCTGGTCCCCCGATTCAGAGACCGCGCTACAGGCAGCTCTGGATGACGTAGACTGGGACATGTTCCAGGCATGTTCAGCTGACATGTTCAGCTGACGTCAGCGAGTTCACAGATGTGGCGCTTTGCTTCATCAACACGCTTACAGAGCAAGCCAAACAAACAATAACAATAACGTCTTTCTCAAATCAGAAACCGTGGGTGGAGAATTCAATCCGCGCTGCAGTGAACACACGCACTGCCACTTACAACGCCGGTCTCCTAACGGGGAATATGAATGAATACAGATCGTCCTGCTATGCTCTCAGACTCGCAGTTAAAACCGCAAAATTCCGTTACAAAGAGTCTCATTTCCAACTCAACGACTCCCGGCGCATGTGGCAGGGTCTGAGGTCCATCTGCTCTTTTGGATCTAAATCCTCTGCAGAGGTCAGAGCTGATCCATCGCTTGTGAATGAGTTAAACTCTTTCTACGCTCACTTTGACTGTAACCGCGGCAACGCGACTCCGCCAAGTGGCGCGTCAGATGGAATTACTCAGCAACAGCAACAACCACGTGATCTCTGTCTCGGAGGATGAAGTTCGGAGAGCACTCAAGCGTGTGGACGTCAGGAAAGCTGCCGGGCCAGATGGTATTTCAAGTCATGTTCTGCGGTCCTGTGCTGATCAGCTCGCCGTGTTGTTTACATCTATATTTAATGAGTCCCTCGCTACATCTGTGGTCCCCACCTCCTTCAAAAAATCCACCATCATCCCTGTCCCTAAGAACAGTAAACCCTCTTGCCTAAATGACTATCGTCCAGTGGCTCTCACATCTATAGTCATGAAGGTCTTTGAGAGACTCATTTGACCATTTGTGCCTTCATTCCTGACACTTTGGACCCTCTTCAGTTTGCCTATCGTCCCAATAGATCGACTGAAGATGCCATCTCTCATGTCCTCCACTCCTCCCTCACTCACATCGACAACAAAAGTGGGAACTACGTAAGGCTGCTATTTATTGACTATAGCTCAGCCTTTAACACCATAGTTCCCATTAAGCTAACCGCCAAACTCCTGGATCTCGGCCTGAATTCTTCTCTCTGCCACTGGATTGAGGACTTCCTCACTGGCAGGCCTCAGGTGGTGAGAATAGGCCAGTCCACCTCCTCCTCCATCACCCTGAGTGTGGGAGCTCCACAGGGCTGTGTCCTGAGTCCCCTGCTCTACTCTCTCTACACGCATGACTATTTGTCCACACACAGCTCCACCTCTATCATCAAATTTGCTGATGATACTGTTGTCCTGGGCCTCATTTCCA
The DNA here is from genome assembly GCA_018749465.1 of Paracanthobrama guichenoti. Classification (NCBI taxonomy): domain Eukaryota; kingdom Metazoa; phylum Chordata; class Actinopteri; order Cypriniformes; family Gobionidae; genus Paracanthobrama; species Paracanthobrama guichenoti. Next base: position 8,183,655 of record CM031955.1, read on the forward strand.
ACAACGAGACGGCATACTTGGACGAGGTGGAGCATCTAACATCATGGTGCCAGGACAACTGTCTCTCTCTGAATGTTGGCAAGACCAAAGAAATGATTGTGGACTTCAGGAAGAGACAGCAACGGACATACTCCCCCCTCATGATCAGTGGGTCACCAGTAGAGAGAGTGAGCAGCTTCAAGTACCTGGGTGTAAACATCTCAGAGGACCTGACCTGGACTGCTCACATTCAGACACAGGTGAAAAAAGCCAGGCAAAGACTGTACCACCTGCGCCAGCTGAGGAAATTCAGGGTTTCACCAGCTATCCTGAAAACTTTCTATTTAGGGGCGATAGAAAGTGTATTAACTCAGTGCATCACAGCGTGGTATGGGAACAGCACCAGTCATGACTGCAAAGCCCTGCAAAGAGTTGTGCACTTATCCGAGCGTATCTCAGGGTCAGCTCTCCCGTCTCTGCAGGACGTCTACACCAAACGCTGCAAAGGTAGAGCTACTAAGATCATCAAGGACTCTAATCACCCTGCAAACCCTCATTTCACGCTGCTGCCATCTGGTAAGCGCTTCCGAAGCCTGATGGCCAAAACTGAGAGACTCAGGAGGAGCTTCTTCCCCCAGGCCATCAGACTCCTGAACTCAGTCACTAACACCACGTGACTTCACTTCAGGATAAACATCGATACACTGACATTGCACTGCACTTTCTGTTCTCGTTGTTACTGTGTAACAACCTGTTATAAACCTGTTTGCACATTATACTCTTTGTACATTTGTTAACCACATATTTATAAGTCTACAGTTTACTCACTGCACAGTCTACTTCAATTACTTTATTCCACTTCTTTATTCTTATTTTTTTACTTTTTTACTTGACTTGATTTATTTATAATTCTACAGATTGTGCAAACAATAATAAAGTTTTTTAAATAATTTTAAACTGTTTCTAAATGATTTTATGTTTAATAGTAATGAGTTAATAGTGATGAGTAAATGACTCAATATTGTTTACATAGAAAATAGTAAAACTATATGCTTTTGACTTTTGATCATCTAAAATTACATGACAAGTTCTTATCAAACATTTCTTACAGTCTTACAGGTTTAAAATGCTCACACGGCCCTCAATGAAGTGACTCACTCGTATACAAATCGTAACAAAAACGTTTTTATCCTTTACATAAAAGCATATGTATTTGTAAAACAAACTTTTGCAAACCGCTAAACACAGTTTTTCTGCATTAGACACATCACACAAAAACTAACAGCACTTTCATTACATTACATTTAGAAAACACAGCCATTTAAATTCCATGATCTTTTACTGACTACCCAACGATCATGTGTGAAAACACTGATCATAGATTAATTGATCACTTAGAAAATCTAAACTCAATGTTTTCAGAAAGAAATGCATTATTTTGAACCCTCTAGCAGTTCTGTTTATGGTGTAAATGTATACCTAATGTGATCACTTAGATATCAAAACTCAATGTTTTGAGAAACAAATTCTCAACCATGCATTTCTGTTTATTACTGTAAATATATGCCATCACCTTTATTTTCTGTAGCATTTATACAATGCAAATAGTTTAACAAATTCAAATCATAATGTAAAGTAGCTCTAACATTATTCAGCTCAGCTCAAGTCAGTTCAGTCTTTGTTGATTCAGTTCAATAACTGTAAAGGTATAATGGCATATGACTAAACATTTGAGGCTTATAGGCAGTTACTATATAAAATACAATTTTTAGAAGAGTCAAAAATGGTGTGTGTGTGTGTGTGTGTGTGTGTGTGTGTGTGTGTGTGTGTGTGTGTGTGTGTGTGTGTGTTTTGTATGTTTGTTTGTGGATGTTTGAATGTTTATGGGCGTGTGTGTATGATTGTTCTATTTGTTTGTGTGTTTGTGTTTGTTTGTGTCTGTTTGAATGATTGTGTATTTATTTGTTTGTGTGTATGTTTGTTTGTTTGTGTGTCTGTTTGAATGTTCATATGTGTGTATGTGTGTTTGTTTATTTGTTTGTGTTTGTTTGTGTGTCTGTTGAATGTTCATCTGTGTGTTTGTTTATTTCTCTGTGTGTGTGTGTGTGTGTGTGTGTGTGTGTGTGTGTGTGTCTGTTGAATGTTCATATGTGTTTGTTTATTTCTCTCTCTCTCTCTCTGTGTGTGTGTGTGTTTGTGTGTCTGTTGAATGTTCATATGTGTGTTTGTTTATTTCTGTGTGTGTGTGTGTGTGTGTGTGTGTGCGTGTTTGTGTGTCTGTTGAATGTTCATATGTGTGTTTGTGTGTTTGTTTATTTGTCTGTGTGTGTGTGTGTGTGTGTGTGTGTGTGTGTGTGTGTTTGTGTGTGTTTGTTTGTCTGTTTGAATGTTCATATGTGTGTTTGTGTGTTTGTTTATTTGTTTGTGTGTCTGTTGAATGTTCATATGTGTGTTTGTTTATTTCTCTCCGTGTGTGTGTGTGTGTGTGTGTGTGTCTGTTGAATGTTCATATGTGTGTTTGTGTGTTTGTTTATTTGTCTGTGTGTGTCTGTCTCTGTGTGTGTGTGTTTGTTTATTTCTCTGTGTGTGTGTGTGTTTGTGTGTCTGTTGAATGTTCATATGTGTGTTTGTTTATTTCTCTCTCCGTGTTTGTGTGTGTGTGTCTGTTGAATGTTCATATGTGTGTTTGTGTGTTTGTTTATTTGTTTGTGTTTGTGTGTCTGTTGAATGTTCATATGTGTGTTTGTGTGTTTGTTTATTTCTCTGTGTGTGTGTGTGTGTGTTTGTGTGTCTGTTGAATGTTCATATGTGTGTTTGTTTATTTCTCTCCGTGTGTGTGTGTGTGTGTGTGTGTGTCTGTTGAATGTTCATATGTGTGTTTGTGTGTTTGTTTATTTGTCTGTGTGTGTCTGTCTCTGTGTGTGTGTGTTTGTTTATTTCTCTGTGTGTGTGTGTGTGTGTGTGTGTGTGTGTGTGTGTGTGTGTGTGTGTGTGTGTCTGTGTGTTGAATGTTCATATGTGTGTTTGTGTGTTTGTTTATTTGTCTGTGTGTGTGTGTGTGTGTGTGTGTGTTTGTTTGTGTGTGTGTTTGTTTGTGTGTTTGTTTGTATGTTTGTTTGTCTATTTGAATGTTCATATGTGTGTTTGTGTGTTTGTTTATTTGTCTGTGTGTGTGTTTGTTTGTGTGTTTGTTTAATTGTCTGTGTGTGTGTGTGTGTGTGTGTGTGTGTGTGTGTGTGTGTGTGTGTGTGTGTGTGTTTGTGTGTCTGTTGAATGTTCATATGTGTGTTTGTGTGTTTGTTTATTTGTCTGTGTGTGTCTGTGTGTGTGTGTGTGTGTGTGTGTGTTTGTGTGTGTGTTTGTTTGTGTGTTTGTTTGTATGTTTGTTTGTCTATTTGAATGTTCATATGTGTGTTTGTGTGTTTGTTTATTTGTCTGTGTGTGTGTTTGTTTGTGTGTTTGTTTAATTGTCTGTGTGTGTGTGTGTGTGTTTGTTTGTGTGTTTGTTTATTTGTCTGTGTGTGTGTGTGTGTGTGTGTATGTTTGTGTTTGTTTGTCTGTTTGAATGTTTATACGTGTATGTATGTTTGTTTGTGTGTTTATGTTTGTGTGTTTGTTTATTTGTCTGTGTGTGTTTGTGTGTCTGTTGAATGTTCATATGTGTGTTTGTTTATTTCTCTCCGTGTGTGTGTGTGTGTGTGTGTGTGTGTGTGTTATATTGAATGTTCTGTATGTGTGTTCTGTGTGTTTGTGTGTTTGTTTATTTGTCTGTGTGTGTGTCTGTGTGTGTGTGTGTTTGTTTATTTCTGTGTGTGTGTGTTTGTTTGTGTTACGTTTGTGTGTGTGTGTGTTGTGTGTCTGTTGAATGTTTCATATGTGTGTTGTGTTTATTTTCTGTGTGTTTGTCGTGTGTTGTGTGTGTGTGTCTGTTTTGAATGTTCATATGTGTGTTTGTGTGTTTGTTTATTTGTCTGTGTGTGTGTGTGTGTGTGTGTGTGTGTGTGTGTTTTGTTGTGTTTGTGTTGTGTGTTGTGTTTGTTTGTGTGTGTTTTTTTTCTGTTTGAATGTTTATGTGTCATTTGTGTGTGTGTGTTTGTTTGTGTTTTGTTTATTTGTCTGTGTGTGTGTTTGTTTGTGTGTTTGTTTGTTTATTTGTCTGTGTGTGTGTGTGTGTTTGTTTTGTTTATTTGTTGTGTTTGTGTGTTTGTTTGTTTGTCTGTGTGTGTGTGTTTTTTTCTGTTTGTTTGTTTATATGTCTGTATGTGTGTTTGTGTGTGTGTTTATTTGTTGTGTGTGTGTGTGTGTTTGTTTATTTGTCTGTGTGTGTGTTTGTTTGTGTGTTTGTTTGTTTATTTGTTGTGTGTGTGTGTTTGTTTGTGTGTTGTTTATTTGTCTGTGTGTGTGTTGTTTGTGTGTTTGTTTGTCTGTGTTTGTTTGTGTGTTTGTTTGATGTTTATGTTTATTTGTCTGTGTGTGTGTGTGTGTTTGTTTGTTTGTCTGTGTGTGTGTGTGTTGTGTGTTTGTTTGTTTGTTTGTTTGTTTGTGTGTGTGTTTGTTGTGTGTTTGTTTGTCTGTTTGAATGTTTATATGTGTATGTTTATTTGTCTGTGTGTGTGTGTGTGTGTGTGTGTGTGTTTGTTTGTGTGTTTGTTTATTTGTGTGTGTGTGTGTGTGTTTGTTTGTGTGTTTATGTTTGTGTGTTTGTTTGTGTGTGTTTGTGTGTTTGTTTGTTTGTGTGTTGTTTGTTTGTGTGTTTGTTTGTGTGTGTGTTTGTTTGTGTGTTTGTTTGTCTGTTTGTTTATGTTTGTTTGTGTATGTGTGTGTGTGTTTGTGTGTGTGTTTGTTTGTTTGTTTGTTTGTTTGTTTGTTTGTTTGTGTGTGTGTTTATTTGTGTGTGTGTTGTTTTTGTTTGTTTGTTTGTTTATTTGTTTGTGTGTGTGTGTGTGTGTTGTTTGTGTGTTTGTTTGTTTGTTTGTCTGTGTGTGTGTTTGTTTGTGTGTTTGTTTGTCTGTGTGTTTGTTTGTTTGTTTGTTTGTTTGTTTGTGTGTGTGTGTTGTGTTTGTTT
>CM031955.1:8196198-8298698 GCA_018749465.1 Paracanthobrama guichenoti
CCCTATAATTGTAAACGTTTAAACATTTATACTAAAGCAAAGGCCTGTTGACGACTCTCTTTAAACAATACTTTGATTTATTCTTTAATGAATTTAAAACAGCACACATGAAATCTCTTTGGCTGTGTTTGTAACAAATACATAATTTTTACTTAAGAAAACATTTTAAATTTTACATTTTAATCTTTTGTCAAACCTACATTTCAAACGATTCACCTCATCAGGTGTTTAATAACACAAGGAAAATGTGTTTGGCAGTACTCATGAAATTGTTCGTACCAAACAAGCCCTGTTTTACACATTTTGACTATTTGAATATTTTTGTAGGTATCTTTTCATTTTTAGAGGATTTACTAAAGTTGACCAGAATCACAATGTTCTGTAAATTAGTTTTCTTTAGATTTAGTCATACTATCATGAATTCAGAGGACTGTTCACATTTTTTTAATTAGTTTTTCCCAACTAGATTTATTCTTCAGATTTAGATTATTTTAAATGCCCTGGCGTACTTCACATCAGCTGTATTAAAAACCTTTTACAGTTGTAAATAGATGTGCTAAACTTGTCAGATTGTTAGTGGGAGTTGTACCAACATCACTGTAATGCAATCACATTCCGAGATATTGAAGTTCTGTAATGCTGATTGTAAAGCACACCACAACAGTAGACAACAATTTGACATTTTGTTTCTTTGTGCAGTTTAGCTGAAGCCTACTCTCTGAGCATGGTCAAACAGACAGAGGAGTTAATGTACAAATAAAGTCTGCTACATATACGACTGTTAAAAACAAGTCAATGATATCACGGACACAGTATTTGACAATTTTGTCTTAATAATTTGTAGCTCTTTAAGAAAAACATGTATTTATTTTATTTAAAAAGTTTGTTTAGCATGTCTTAATTTTGAACATTTTGTAAAAAATGTGCATAGCTTACAGTAAATATTAGCATTCAAGATTCAAGAGTTTTATTTGTCACATACACAGTTATATACAGAATATACAACCGGCAGTGAAATGTACACAGGTCCACTCCATGGACAGTGCAAATTCACAGTTAAAACACAAGGAGGAAATTATAATAGAAATAGAGTAAAAAAAGTACTATATATAAACTCACCTATAGGATTATTAGGAACACCTGTTCAATTTCTCATTAATGCAATTATCTAATCAACCAATCACATGGCAGTTGCTTCAATGCATTTAGGGGTGTGGTCCTGGTCAAGATAATCTCCTGAACTCCAAACTGAATGTGAGAATGGAAAAGAAAGGTGATTTAAGCAATTTTGAGCGTGGCATGGTTGTTGGTGCCAGTCGGGCCGGTCTGAGTATTTCACAATCTGCTCAGTTACTGGGATTTTCACGCACAACCATTTCTAGGGTTTACAAAGAATGGTGTGAAAAGGGAAAAACATCCAGTATGCGGCAGTCCTGTGGGCGAAAATGCCTTGTTGATGCTAGAGGTCAGAGGAGAATGGGCCGACTGATTCAAGCTGTTAGAAGAGCAACTTTGACTGAAATAACCACTCGTTACAACCGAGGTATGCAGCAAAGCATTTGTGAAGCCACAACACGCACAACCTTGAGGCGGATGGGCTAGAACAGCAAAAGACCCCACCGGGTACCACTCATCTCCACTACAAATAGGAAAAAGAGGCTACAATTTGCACGAGCTCACCAAAATTGGACAGTTGAAGACTGGAAAAATGTTGCCTGGTCTGATGAGTCTCGATTTCTGTTGAGACATTCAGATGGTAGAGTCAGAATTTGGCGTAAACAGAATGAGAACATGGATCCATCATGCCTTGTTACCACTGTGCAGGCTGGTGGCGGTGGTGTAATGGTGTGGGGGATGTTTTCTTGGCACACTTTAGGCCCCTTAGTGCCAATTGGGCATCGTTTAAATGCCACGGCCTACCTGAGCATTGTTTCTGACCATGTCCATCCCTTTATGACCACCATGTACCCATTCTCTGATGGCTACTTCCAGCAGGATAATGCACCATGTCACAAAGCTCCAATCATTTCAAATTGGTTTCTTGAACATGACAATGAGTTCACTGTACTAAAATGGCCCCCACAGTCACCAGATCTCAACCCAATAGAGCATCTTTGGGATGTGGTGGAACGGGAGCTTCGTGCCCTGGCTGTGCATCCCACAAATCTCCATCAACTGCAAGATGCTATCCTATCAATATGGGCCAACATTTCTAAAGAATGCTTTCAGCACCTTGTTGAATCAATGCCACGTAGAATTAAGGCAGTTCTGAAGGTGAAAGGGGGTCAAACACTGTATTAGTATGGTGTTCCTAATAATCCTTTAGGTGAGTGTATATCTGTAGCATTATAAATAAATCAAGTAGAAGAAATAAATAAATAAATAAATAAATAAATAAAGAAGTGGAATAAAATAAGTGAAGTAAACTGTGCAGTGAGTAAACTGTAGACTATAATGTAAAGAGTATAATGTGCAAACAGGTTTATAACAGGTTGTTACACAGTAACACCCCAGGAATGTTGTCTAGTCCTGCTGCTTTGCGTGGGTTGATCTTCCTCAGGGCTATGTGTACTTGGGTTGTTGAGATGGTTGGTGGAGGGGAGGGGGGTTGGGTGGTCCAGGTGTGTGTGAGCTCCCTCTCTGCAGTGTCGCTGGGGGCCTCAAAGCGGGTGTAGAAAGTGTTGAGGTCATCCGGCAGGCTGTCTGTTGAGGCGATGATGTTGGTGGTGGTCCTGTAGTCTGTAGTTATTATGAACTTTGAACTTGAATGTGAGTAAACTGTAGACTTATAAATATGTGGTTAACAGAAATGTACAAAGAGTATAATGTGCAAACAGGTTTATAACAGGTTGTTACACAGTAACACCCCAGTCACAGAGGGTGGGGTGCAGACCAAGTGTGGACAGTTTGTGGGTGAGTTTGTGTGGGATGACCGTGTTAAAGGCGGAGCTATAGTCTATGAAAAGTATCCTTAGGTAGAAGTCCTTGTTTTCCAGGTGAGAGAGAATAGTGGATGGCAGCAGCGATAGCATCCGAGGTGGACCTGTTGGTCCGGTAGGCATACTGCAGGGGGTCGATGGTGTCCGGTATGCTGCTCTGAATGTGGGCCAGCACCACTCTCTCGAAACACTTCATGATGATAGGGGTGAGAGCCACTGGCCTGTAGTCATTCAGGCAGGTGGGTGGGCTCTTCTTAAGCAGGGGGACGATGGTCGTGGTCTTGAAGCACGATGGTACAGTGCGCTGGCTGAGGGAGAGGTTGAAAATGGAGGTGAAAACGTCAACCAGCTCGTTGGCACATGCTCTGAGGGCCCGCCCAGGAATGTTGTCTAGTCCTGCTGCTTTGCGTGGGTTGATCTTCCTCAGGGCTATGTGTACTTGGGTTGTTGAGATGGTTGGTGGAGGGGAGGGGGGTTGGGTGGTCCAGGTGTGTGTGAGCTCCCTCTCTGCAGTGTCGCTGGGGGCCTCAAAGCGGGTGTAGAAAGTGTTGAGGTCATCCGGCAGGCTGTCTGTTGAGGGGATGATGTTGGTGGTGGTCCTGTAGTCTGTAGTTATTATGAACTTTGAACTTGAATGTGAGTAAACTGTAGACTTATAAATATGTGGTTAACAGAAATGTACAAAGAGTATAATGTGCAAACAGGTTTATAACAGGTTGTTACACAGTAACAACGAGAACAGAAAGTGCAGTGCAATGTCAGTGTATCGATGTTTATCCTGAAGTGAAGTCACGTGATGTTAAGTGACTGAGTTCAGGAGTCTGATGGCCTAGGGGAAGAAGCTCCTCCTGAGTCTCTCAGTTTTGGCCATCAGGCTTCGGAAGCGCTTACCAGATGGCAGCAGCGTGAAATGAGGGTTTGCAGGGTGATTAGAGTCCTTGATGATCTTAGTAGCTCTACCTTTGCAGCGTTTGGTGTAGACGTCCTGCAGAGACGGGAGAGCTGACCCTGAGATACGCTCAGATAAGCGCACGACTCTTTGCAGGGCTTTGCAGTCATGACTGGTGCTGTTCCCATACCACGCTGTGATGCACTGAGTTAAAACACTTTCTATCGCCCCTAAATAGAAAGTTTTCAGGATAGCTGGTGAAACCCTGAATTTCCTCAGCTGGCGCAGGTGGTACAGTCTTTGCCTGGCTTTTTTCACCTGTGTCTGAATGTGAGCAGTCCAGGTCAGGTCCTCGGAGATGTTTACACCCAGGTACTTGAAGCTGCTCACTCTCTCTACTGGTGACCCGCTGATCATGAGGGGGGAGTATGTCCGTTGCTGTCTCTTCCTGAAGTCCACAATCATTTCTTTGGTCTTGCCAACATTCAGGATTGAATTCAGCTATCTTTTGAGTGGGGGAAATGTTGTTTTTAACAATAGACAAACTGTTTAAGTTGAGTTATATTTTGAGCAATACTGAATGATCAATCAGTATTAATCATGGTTAAGTCCATTTGTATTGAAAATATTAATACATTACAGTAAAACCAGTATTTGTACAATTATATTGTAATGTATTGAGTTCTTGCGTCTGTTTATGTGTTACTTGACATTATCCTTGTCCGTTGGTTTCTTTAATGTGTTTTTAATTTTTGGAGCCAATTTCAAACCCTCTAAGAATCTGTATGTTACAGACTTCATAATGTTTCATCCACATTGTAGAATATTGTTTAAAATTGTTTGTATTTTTTTAAACATTAAAATTATTATTGATGTGTTACATACAATGTGTATTGCTGGGATCAAAGTAAACAAACGACTCTTAATTATTTCCCAGAAGGAATATTCAGTTGTCTGTTTCCTTAAGAATCTGCCTCTTATTTCATGGACAAAGACATTATCCCATGTTGCAGACAGATTAGCGGTAACCATTACCTGTACGAGTAATAATATGCATCATCACACCAACAACATCATTGACAGGAGGACATCTAGTGGACATTTGAGTAACTGCGTTTGTTTGATACTTCTACTTATGTAATAGACTTTAGTTTCTTGCAGTTTACATCAGTGATTTGTGCTAGTTAGATTTAAATGTCCGGGTCTGTCCCCGGAAAATGGGGATGTTTGGTCACCGAAGATAGAAAGCTATTCAGCCCTATCTCACACTTCTTGATCGCAACAAGTGTCCAAAGTGACCACTGATGGTATGGTTTGTCTACCTGCAACCTATGTTAATTATGTTAATAATTAATAGCTGCACTGTACATCAGTGTGTTAAATTATGTCCCCAGTGTTATGTACCAGGTGGTACAGTCTTTGCCTGGCTTTTTTCACCTGTGTCTGAATGTGAGCAGTCCAGGTCAGGTCCTCGGAGATGTTTACACCCAGGTACTTGAAGCTGCTCACTCTCTCTACTGGTGACCCGCTGATCATGAGGGGGGAGTATGTCCGTTGCTGTCTCTTCCTGAAGTCCACAATGTTAGATGTATGCCGCTCTAGTCAAGAGAACCCTTAATGGATAGCATCCACCTGGATGATGTCATGATTGAATGTCCTGAAAATGAAAGAATGCAAAGTTAATTACCTACAATGTTTTATTCTGAAAACAACCTTATATCAACAAAGTCCATGAATGACATCACTCCATTCTTAAATGGCACAATTTACATATTACTATTTGTACATATTCATCGAGTATATGTATGTGCAGTGAATAAAATGTTGTCTGTGAATGAAAATACTTATGTTGATACAGCTGTGTGTGTGTGTAGCTGTAGAAACGACTGTCAGTGTGTATGAGTATGTAAGTCTGTGTGTATGTGCATGTTTGAGTGAGTGAATGTACGTGTGTGTGTGTGTGTGTGTGTGTGTGTGTGTTTGAATGAGTATGTTTGTGTGTATGTGAATGTGTGAGTGTATATGAGTGTGAGTGTATGAGTGTGTAGCTGTACACACATCTGTGAGTGTATATACAATATATTTGTGTGTGAGTGTGTATGTTTGTTTGTGTATGTGTGAGTGAGTGTATGAGTGTGTGTGTGTGTCAATGTATATGAGTGTGTAGCTGTACAAACATCTTGTGAATGTACCATATATGAGTGTTTGCATGTGTGAGTGAGTGTCTATGATCGTGAGAGTGTGTATGATTATGTATATGTGTTTGTATCAGTATGTATGTGTCTGTGACAGTGTCTGAGTTTGTGTGAATGAGTGTACAAAGTGTGCGAGTATGCATGTTAGTGTGTTTATGAGTGTGTGTGTGTGTGTGTGTGTGTGTGTGTGTGTACGTACATAAATAATACATTGTAGTTGAAAACCACATACTTACCAAGCATAATGAGCCTGGTGTGTGTGGTATCACCTGCTGTGCCTCAATGTATGCATGGGTTGCAGTGACCTAAACATATTAAAACAACATGAAACAGTACAGAATATGAATTAACTCCTGTACATAAAATAAGAGTATAACGAGTACAACTCATCAAATATTGTCAGTGATATTGTTCTCTCTTAAAATATGTTACACATCTAAGTTAACTAAGTTAACAGTGTTTTTACAACGTTCACTAAACTTACACACTCAAAGCGATGTACACTATAGTGTAAAATCCTTAAACCTAATTATAAATTAAAAATGAACTTACCAACCTTCCAGATATCCACCGACTGAGACATCCAGATTAGATAGTGAGCTGCTGCAGTTGTGTTCTGATGTCAGTCAGGTGCGGTTTCGCTGTTGTATATGGTATATAGCCTGGTATATTGCAGCCAAGTTACAGCTAAATTACAGCAACACTAAAATATACTGTAAAATATTCCCGCTCAAACAAAATTACCCAGAAGGCAATACAAATTACAGTATTTTACTGTAATATAAAAATGCAGTATTGTACTGTAGGTTTTACAGTAATATGCTGCTAAATCTACAGCGACATTTAACAGTGTAGAGACTGTGTCTGTTCCCCTGATTTAGTAAATACAAGAAACCATCAAAAGATTCAAGATTCAAGATTCAAGAGTTTTATTTGTCACATACACAGTTATATACAGAATATACAACCGGCAGTGAAATGTAAACAGGTCCGCTCCATGGACAGTGCAAATTCACAGTTAAAAACACAAGGAAGAAATTATAATAGAAATAGGATATAAAAAAAGTACTATCTATATATATATATATATATATATATATATATATATATATATATATATATGTCTATATCTGTAGAATTATAAATAATCAAGTCAAGAGAAAAAAAAGGTAACAAATAAGGATAAAGTGGAATAAAGTAATTGAAGTAGACTGTGCAGTGAGTAAACTGTAGACTTATAAATATGTGGTTAACAAATGTATAAAGAGTATAATGTGCAAACAGGTTATGACAGGTTGTTACACAGTAACAACGAGAACAGAAAGTGCAGTGCAATGTCAGTGTATCGATGTTTATCCTGACGTGAAGTCACGTGATGTTAAGTTCAGGAGTCTGATGGCCTGGGGGAAGAAGCTCCTCCTGAGTCTCTCAGTTTTGGCCATCAGGCTTCGGAAGCGCTTACCAGATGGTAGCAGCGTGAAATGAGGGTTTGCAGGGTGATTAGAGTCCTTGATGATCTTGGTAGCTCTACCTTTGCAGCGTTTGGCTGCAAAGGTAGAGCATTCAACTGTAAAAATTGTATTGATGTCCAACAAGTAAACAACAGATACACACTCACCTAAAGGATTATTAGGAACACCATACTAATACTGTGTTTGACCCCCTTTCGCCTTCAGAACTGCCTTAATTCTACGTGGCATTGATTCAACAAGGTGCTGAAAGCATTCTTTAGAAATGTTGGCTCATATTGATAGGATAGCATCTTGCAGTTGATGGAGATTTGTGGGATGCACATCCAGTGCATGAAGCTCCCGTTCCACCACATCCCAAAGATGCTCTATTGGGTTGAGATCTGGTGACTGTGGGGGCCATTTTAGTACAGTGCACTCATTGTCATGTTCAAGAAACCAATTTGAAATGATTCGAGCTTTGTGACATGGTGCATTATCCTGCTGGAAGTAGCCATCAGAGAATGGGTACATGGTGGTCATAAAGGGATGGACATGGTCAGAAACAATGCTCAGGTAGGCCGTGGCATTTAAACGATGCCCAATTGGCACTAAGGGGCCTAAAGTGTGCCAAGAAAACATCCCCCACACCATTACACCACCACCACCAGCCTGCACAGTGGTAACAAGGCATGATGGATCCATGTTCTCATTCTGTTTACGCCAAATTCTGACTCTACCAGCTGAATGTCTCAACAGAAATCGAGACTCATCAGACCAGGCAACATTTTTCCAGTCTTCAACTGTCCAATTTTGGTGAGCTTGTGCAAATTGTAGCCTCTTTTTCCTATTTGTAGTGGAGATGAGTGGTACCCGGTGGGGTCTTCTGCTGTTGTAGCCCATCCGCCTTGGGATGTGCGTGTTGTGCGGTTGTGGCTTCTCAAATGCTGCATACCTCAGTTGTAACGAGTGGTTATTTCAGTCAAAGTTGCTCTTCTATCAGCTTGAATCAGTCGCCCCATTCTCCTCTGACCTCTAGCATCAACAAGGCATTTTCGCCCACAGGACTGCCGCATACTGGATGTTTTTCCCTTTTCACACCATTCTTTGTAAACCCTAGAAATGGTTGTGCGTGAAAATCCCAGTAACTGAGCAGATTGTGAAATACTCAGACCGGCCCGTCTGGCACCAACAACCATGCCACGCTCCAAATTGCTTAAATCACCTTTCTTTCCCATTCTGACATTCAGTTTGGAGTTCAGGAGATTGTCTTGACCAGGACCACACCCCTAAATCATTGAAGCAACTGCCATGTGATTGGTTGATTAGATAATTGCATTCATGAGAAATTGAACAGGTGTTCCTAATAATCCTTTAGGTGAGTGTAATACAGATGAACAAATGATAAAGCTCGGGCTGCTGAATATTCGATCCCTTTCCCCAAAAGTGCTTATTGTTAATGATAATTACAGATTAGTGATGTTCGGTTCTTGAACGAATCGTTCTTTTGAGCCGGTTCTCAGCAAGTAACTGGTCGAGCCGGTTCACTAATCGAACTGAATCGAACAAAGTTCCGGTTTGATGACGCAAAAGCCGAAGTAGCACGTCCGACTAAAAAAGAACCGAAAGAGTCTGTCGAAGTTTGCCGAGGATTGCAGAGAACGTTTGAGTTGGTGACGCAAGTCTGAGGCACGTACTGGAAATATTCTTATTATGACTACTGTTATTAAATAACATTTTATTAAAACCTGCAAAAACCTTTCTGTCAAGAGATTTAAATAATTTTTGCTGTAGTTTATAAAAGTAAATTGTAGTAAATTGTTAAGTGAAATGTATAAGTTTATAAGACTGGTTTATTATATAGGCTATTTTAGACATATATTTTTAGACAGAACAAAGAATCATGTGACAAATGAAAACAGGAAGTCCATTTAACAAAACTGTGACTACATTACTTTAAATGAGTCCACCCCACAAGATCATTGTTATAAACACGAGCCGCGTCTGAAAGGTAAAGGGGGAGGGGTTGCTGTAATTTATAATAATATCTTCAGTATTACTCAGAAGTCTAGTTTCAAATATAATTCTTTTGAAGTTTTGGTGCTTTATGTAGCATTATGTAGTGTAATTGATAAATCCCGTTTTACATTTGTGTTGGCTACTGTATACAGGCCACCAGGGCACAGTACAGACTTTATCAAAGAATTTGCTGACTTTCTATCCGAGTTAGTACTGGCTGCAGATAAAGTACTAATTGTTGGTGATTTTAATATCCATGTAGACAATGAAAAAGACGCATTGGGATTAGCATTTAGAGACATTCTAAACTCTATTGGAGTAAGGCAACATGTGTCAGGACCCACTCATCGCCTTAATCATACGTTAGACCTAATATTGTCACATGGAATAAATGCTGATACCGTTGAAATTCTGCAGCAGAGCGACGACATCTCAGATCATTACCTAGTATCATGTATACTTAATTTAGCTAAGGCTGCAAAGCCGTCTCCTCGCTTCAAATATGGCAGAACTATCCCTGCCGCCACTAAAGATTGCTTTTTAAATAATCTTCCTCATCAGTTTCATCTCCTCAGCATCCCAGATAGCCTAGAGGAACTCGATTTTGCAACAGAAACTATTGACTCTCTTTTTTCCAGCACTTTAGACACAGTTGCTCCCCGGCGCTTAAAGAAGATTAAAGAAAATAGTCCAACGCCGTGGTACAACGAGCACACCCGGGCGCTTAAAACAGCAGCCAGGAAAATGGAGCGCAGCTGGAAGAAAACAAAATTAGAAGTTTTTCGTAATTCATGGAAAGAGAGCATGATCGCATACAGAAAGGCCGTAAAAACTGCTAGATCTGCTTATTTCTCGACTCTCTTAGAAGAAAACAAACACAACCCTAGCTATTTATTTGATACAGTGGCTAAGTTAACCAAAAATAAAGCTTCAACTTCTGATGGTTGTAAACAGCACAGCAGTAATGACTTTATGAACTTCTTTACATGTAAGATTGACAATATTAGGAAGAAAATTATAACCATGCAGCCGTCTACTACAGTGTCACATCAGACAGAGCATTGTTGTGTCACTGAGAAAAAATTACATTCATTCACTGCTATAGGAGAGGAAGACACACACCCACACACACACACACTCATTCACCGCTATAGGAGAGGAAGACACACTCTCTCTCACACACACACACACACACACACACACACACACACACACACATTCACCGCTATAGGAGAGGAAGAATTGGCTAAACTCGTTAAATCATCTAAATCAACAACATGTATGCTCGACCCTATACCGACTAGGCTATTAAAAGAGATGCTACCAGATGTTATTGATCCCCTTCTTAATATCATTAACTCATCTTTGCCATTAGGATATGTACCAAAAACTTTTAAGTTGGCTATTATCAAACCACTTATTAAAACACCTCAACTTGATCCTTCAGAATTAGTCAATTACAGGCTGATCTCAAATCTACCCTTCCTGTCAAAAATACTGGAAAAGGCAGTGTCTTCACAATTATGTTCCTTTTTAGAAAGAAATGGTATCTGTGAGGATTTCCAGTCAGGATTTAGACCGTATCATAGTACTGAGACTGCTCTCATCAGAGTTACAAATGATTTACTCTTATCATCCGATCGTGGTTGTATCTCTCTATTAGTGTTACTCGATCTTAGCGCTCCATTCAATACTATCGACCACAACATTCTTTTGAATAGACTCGAAAATTATGTTGGCATTAGTGGAACTGCATTGGCATGGTTTAAATCATACTTATCTGACCGTTATCAGTTTGTAGCAGTAAATGAAGAGATGTCACACCGATCACAAGTTCAGTATGGAGTACCGCAGGGCTCGGTGCTAGGACCGTTGCTCTTCACCCTGTACATGTTACCACTGGGAGATATCATTAGGAAGCATGGCGTTAGTTTTCATTGTTATGCTGACAATACTCAGCTCTATATTTCTTCACGCCCTGACGAAATTTACCAATTCACAAGATTAACGGAATGCATAGCTGATATAAAACTAATAATTTCCTGCAACTTAATTAATTATTAATTAAAAATTTTAATTATTGGACAAAAAAACTCTACAAGTAGTAACCTAGAATACTGTCTAACACTCGATGGCTGCTCTGTCAAGTCCTCGTCGTCACTGAGTAACCTGGGTGTGCTCTTTGATACCAGTCTTTCATTTGAAAGCCACGTTTCTAACATCTGTAAAACTGCATTCTACCATCTTAAAAATATATCTAAATTACGGCACATGCTTTCAATGCAAAATGCTGAACAGTTAATTCATGCGTTCATGAGCTCAAGGCTAGATTATTGTAATGCTCTACTGGGTGGTTGCCCTGCTCGCTGAATAAACAAACTCCAGCTGGTCCAAAACGCAGCAGCTCGAGTTCTTACTAGAACCAGGAAGTATGACCATATTAGCCCGGTACTGTCAACGCTGCACTGGCATTGTGCATTGAAGCAGACACACTCTGTCAGTTTAAATCTAGACTAAAAACACATCTCTTTACTATGGCTTACACATAAAACATTATCAATTTCTATTATTCAAATCAGTAAATGATTGCTAGGCTGCATTAACTAGGTCAGCCGGAACCAGGAACACTTCCCATAACACCTGATGTACTCGTTACATCATAAGAAGAATGGCATCTACGCTAATGTTAGTCTCTCTGTTTATCCTGAGGTTTACTGCAGTCAGCCGGATCCGGGCCGTATCCAGATCAGATGGTGGACCTACGCCTGGACATGACCAACGCATCTCTGAAATGTCTGCAGGAGAGCATGTCAAATAAACTCCCGTAAATGCTGCATCGACACGACATCCTCATTAAACCCGTCTTTGGCGTGACGACTCCAATCTTTCGAATAATCTTACGATTATCTATTTGCCTAATATGACTTAAGACCTGCAATGTTGCCAGAATTATAATCATACACTGTTTGTTCGTCAGCCAGAGGAGAACTGGCACCCCGACTGAGCCTGGTTTCTCCCAAGGTTTTTTTCTCCATTCTGGCCCTGAAGGAGTTTTGGTTCCTTGCCACCGTTGCCTCTGGCTTTTAGCTTGCTCAGTTTTGGCTTGCTCAGTTGTTTCTTGTTTTATTGTTATTATACAACCTAATTCCAAAAAAGTTGGGACACTGTACAAATTGTGAATAAAAACAGAATGCAATGATGTGGAAGTTTAAAATTTCAATATTTTGTTCAGAATGCAACATAGATGACATATCAAATGTTTAAACTGAGAAAATGTATCATGTTAAGGGAAAAATAAATTGGTTTTAAATTTCATGGCATCAACACATCTCAAAAAAGTTGGGACAAGGCCATGTTTCCCACTGTGTGCATGGCAATCTTCCTCTTTATGATGCTCAAATGTTTTCTATGGTGAAAGATCTGGACTGCAGGCTGGCCATTTCAGTCCCCGGATCATTCTTCTACGCAGCCATGATGTTGTAATTGATGCAGTATGTGGTCTGGCATTGTCATGTTGGAAAATGGGATGGGAGCATATGTTGTTGTTGAACCCCATCCCATCAGAGATGCAGGCTTCTGAACTGAGCGCTGACAACAACTTGGGTTGTCCTTGTCCTTTTTAGTCCGGATGACATGGCATCCCAGTTTTCCAAAAATAACAAATTGACCACAGAACAGTTTTCCACTTTGCCACAGTCCATTTTAAATGAGCCTTGGCCCAGAGAAAACGCCTGCGCTTCTGGATCATGTTTAGATATGGCTTCTTTTTTGACCTGTAGAGTTTTAGCCGGCAACGGCGAATGGCACGGTGGATTGTGTTCACGACAATGTTTTCTGGAAGTATTCCTGAGCCCATGTTGTGATTTCCATTACAGTAGCATTCCTGTATGTGATGCAGTGCCGTCTAAGGGCCGGAGATCACGGGCATCCAGTATGGTTTTCCGGCCTTGACCCTTACGCACAGAGATTGTTCCAGATTCTCTGAATCTTTGGCTGATATTATGCACTGTAGATGATGAGAACTTCAAACTCTTTGCAGTGTTTCTCTGAGAAACTCCTTTCTGATATTGCTCCAGTATGTTTGGCTGCAGCATTGGGGGAATTGGTGATCCTCTGCCCATCTTGACTTCTGAGAGACACTGCCACTCTGAGAGGCTCTTTTTATACCCAATCATGTTGCCAATTGACCTAATAAGTTGCAGATTGGTCCTCCAGCTGTTCCTTATATTGTACATTTAACTTTTCCGGCCTCTTATTGCTCCCTGTCCCGACTTTTTTGGAATGTGTAGCTCTCATGAAATCCAAAATGAGCCAATATTTGGCATGACATTTCAAAATGTCTCACTTTCAACATTTGATATGTTATCTATATTCTATTGTGAATAAAATATAAGTTTATGAGATTTGTAAATGATTGCATTCCTTTTTTATTCACAATTTGTACAGTGTCACAACTTTTTTTGAAATCGGGTTTGTATTCAATTTCCTCTTTTTCCTTTTGTATGAATTTATTTTGGGGATTGTGTTGTTAGCTTAATCTTTGTAAGTCATTTAATTTGTGGATCAACTGTGTGAATGAGGGGTGGGGTGGGGTGATCTTTATTCCTACCAGTGCTATTGTGACAATTCTGAGTGTAGTGTGTAATCTACCTCTGTTTGTTACAGGAGCTGAGTGCCTAATGCAGGGGTGGATTTCTGGTGTCTTTCCTTCATGAGTGCTGTGTTGTAAATGGTGGTGTGTGTATGTGTGTATGTGTGTACACAAGAGGATCCATATTATTTGCACCCACTTAATGAAGTATTCTCCAAGGCCAAGTTTTTCTAAGGTATAAAATAAATAAGGCCACTCCACGGAGTCAAAAGCTTTTTCCACATCAAGGGACAGAATGAGAGAACAAAAACTAAAATTATGGGAAAGCTCAATAATATTTAAAAGCCACCTAACATTATGAGTGGAACTTTGTAATAACTCAGGATGGTGTCAAACATTTCTATTATTTTTCAACTCTTCTATTTTGTAATGCCCACTTATCACAATCCAATCAGTTCCCCATGGTCACATCTTACACTGAACATATTTTCACACAGACTAAAAATATATGCCAAACAATGCCAGAATGGGTGTTGACCAAGACATCAGTTTATTGTTCTGAGTCGAATTAAATAATTAAGACAACAAAAAATCATAATAACGATAAGACACAGAATAATAGGGACAACTAAATGTATAAAGTACATTCCCTCATTAAAAAGATCATATCCAACACTTGAATTTGAAAAAGTCTTGCAGCTGCTCATCATCCACTGACTTGTCATGAATTCCAGCGTAAACCGTCCTCAGAAGATTGGTCATGAATTTCCCTTCAAGTGCTTCAATATATTTTTCAAGGCAACCTTTTAATACAAAAGCAGAATTCAAAAATTAGCGTTTCAGCACTAATGTTGCCCAATTGGAAAAGTGATGGATGGATGGATTAATGGATGGATGGATGGATAGATCTCAGAAACTTACCGAGTCCCATGACTTTTCCATATGCTATCAGGTTGGGCAGTAGCTGAGGATGCTCATACAGTTCTTGTTTCATCAGAATATGAACAATCTCTCCTGTTATGAAGGCTTCTACCTTTAAATAATCCTATCTGGTCTTCATTAATAATAAACGGTAGAACTTTTTCCAATTTTTGTGCTAAAATATTAGATAACAATTTGAAATCTGAGTTCAACAATGCAATGGGCCTATAGGACCCGCAATTTTCTAGGTCCTTGCCTTTTTTAAGGATAAGAGAGATATTCGCCTCGCAAAGAGAGGGGCAAACTATCAGTCAAGAACAAATGGTTACGCATGGCTAAAAAAAGGGGTCTAATAGCATATGATCAAGTTCTTTATAGAATTCACATGCAATACCCTCCAACCCAGGGGATTTGCCAGATTTTAAGCAATGGAGTGTGGTTTCTTCAGCAATAACAAGAAGAGTTAGTTGATCAAAGAATGATACCATGGAATCATGTCCTTGAGAAAGATAATTAGATTTATATAACGTAGAGTAAAATTGTTATTTATAATATCCATTCAATGTACCCTTAATGATAATATGTCTGCCATGTTTGTCCTTAACACTGTCTGTGACCCTAAAAGGTATCCTTTTATTAATTAAGATAGCTACTCCTCTGCTACTCTTTGTAAAAGATGAGAAGTGAATCTGACCAATCCATTTGTGTTTTAGATTCAAATGTTCGCCGTCTCGCAAATGAGTTTCCTGCATCAAAGCTACATCTATATTATCCCAACAGAGTCGTGTGAAAACTTTCCGTATTTTTATTCATCCATGTAGACCTCAGTTTTGGAGCGACGCGCCCTTTCAGTCTTAAAGCAACCGCCCTTGGTATGCAGATTGAGAAATTCGGGGCTCCACGTTTGAAGAAAGGTAACAGCATCAGTACCTTCCACCTCTTTGCAAAGGCCTAAAATTCTGATGTTCTTACGCCGGTCTCTATTCTTCAGGTCGGCGATGTGTTCAGTAAGCATAGCGACTTGTTTTTCAAGGGTTAACGCGTGGGCCTGTACATCTTCTGAAGATGCCTCCACCGCCATAATTCTACGCTTTGCCTCATCCAGCCTATTATTTGCGCTCTCCAATTGCTGGGTATGGTTATGCACTGTTTCTGGCAGCGGGCTAAGTTTCTCATATTTTGTATAAGAGATTTTCTCCATCAAAATTTTAAGTGCTTTTGGAAGCGCAGGGCTGAGAACTCTGCTTAGGCTCTTCGGTCGATGCGTCCGTAGTTTTTCTACGTTTTCTTAGCAGGTCTTGGCATCTTTGGAAAAGATTGTGACCAAATAGTCTCTGGCTACTACAAAAGATTTATTACTGAAATTGATATCTTGTATCCTTCATTTAACAAGTATATGAGAAAAAAGGAGTGGGTGATGCAGGAGCCTCTGAAAACTACTGCTACCTCCGAGCTGCCATCTTTTTTTAACATCTAAAGAGTTCTTCCTCATTACTCTTTAGTGGGCCGTTTTTGTTCTTCATTACTTTTCTATTGTTCCAGTGAGTATCCAGCCCAGAGGACTAAAAAGGACAACTTTGTAATAACTCAGGATGGTGTCAAACATTTCTATTATTTTTCAACTCTTCTATTTTGTAATGCCCACTTATCACAATCCAATCAGTTCCCCATGGTCACATCTTACACTGAACATATTTTCACACAGACTAAAAATATATGCCAAACAATGCCAGAATGGGTGTTGACCAAGACATCAGTTTATTGTTCTGAGTCGAATTAAATAATTAAGACAACAAAAAATCATAATAACGATAAGACACAGAATAATAGGGACAACTAAATGTATAAAGTACATTCCTCATTAAAAGATCATATCCAACACTTGAATTTGAAAAAGTCTTGCAGCTGCTCATCATCCACTGACTTGTCATGAATTCCAGCGTAAACCGTCCTCAGAAGATTGGTCATGAATTTCCCTTCAAGTGCTTCAATATATTTTTCAAGGCAACCTTTTAATACAAAAGCAGAATTCAAAAATTAGCGTTTCAGCACTAATGTTGCCCAATTGGAAAAGTGATGGATGGATGGATTAATGGATGGATGGATGGATAGATCTCAGAAACTTACCGAGTCCCATGACTTTTCCATATGCTATCAGGTTGGGCAGTAGCTGAGGATGCTCATACAGTTCTTGTTTCATCAGAATATGAACAATCTCTCCTGTTATGAAGGCGTCATCAAAGGTTTGCTCACAAACGGGCTTCAGCGGGAATCTACTGTAAGTGTCCACAGCAGCCAGAGGATCGTCCTTCACCAGCAGATTGGCCAGCTCAATGTACGCATCATGCACCTAAAATTCATGTAATAGTAGTGAATTGCACTATTATGGTGTGAAATGAGCACCATTGCATGGTAATCAAGTTCTCACCTCTGGATCCATGTCAATGACTTCCTGGTACAAATGACATGCCTGTTTCTGTGAGTGTGCGGTTCGCGTCAGCGCCCTGGCTAAGCCTAGCCGTGGCCAATAGGACTTCTCATTCAGAGCTGTTAAGACTGTACCTTCGTTGTCTTGCTTGCCAGCCTCCACCGAGAAAATATTGACTGTCATAAATTCAAGAAGAAGTAGTTCTATTTATATAGCGCCTTTCCACAAGCCCAAGCATGTTTAATTCAGAAGATATGTTTTGTGTTAGCCATTGAAGTTGATCCTAGCGTTTGGGCAAACCTGCTGGAGTCGATGGTTTATCTTCACGAGGTTTGTGCTCCTGCCCAGATTTACAAGACGTTTGAGCTTTGATGGTTGATTTGCCTGGTGCCTTCCCACCACCGTTACTCTTGGCACCTAAAAGCCCTAATTTTCTCCCTCTGATGAAAGAAAAATTAAAGTACCAACCATTTGTGAATAAGAACATCACGGCCTCTTGTGTAAGGTACAAGAGGCCATAATGTATTGCAAATGTAGTGACAGCAATTGTTTCCCTGTCATTCCTAAAAATTCCTGTCTTTGGTCTAGACATAGTATTTGCAGATATTTTTAGCCCAGTGCAATTAAATCTTGTGCTCACCTTGCAGCGTGTGGAGTCTGTTTGTCTCCAGTGGCTGTCTTGTTGACTCGTGTAGGGGCAGGGATCTTCGCTGTGGATGTAGGGACCCCTCGGGCTGGAGCTACTCTGCTAGTCTTCTTCCCATCTGCAGTAGCCTCAGATGACTCAACCGTTGGTTTGGGCTCAGTAGCTTCATGCTTGACTGTTTTGTCCTTTTCTCCAGCCACATGATCCTTCCACCATGTCTGCTCTAATTTAGACAAAAGACATTCTATGATTTAAAAGTAAAATACTCATGCATTTACTAAAGAGTTATGAAGTACATTCCCTCACAAACATACCCAAAGTCTTGCAGCCCCTCGTGATTTGGCTTTGTGTTGTATTTGTCAGCATACAGATCACATTTCTAAAATTCAAATCCCTTAAGGGATTGTTAGGCTACATTAACTAGGTCAGCAGATCCAGTAACACTTCCCATGAACTTGTTACATCGAAAAAGGAATACCATCTACACATGTACTAGTCTGTCTGTTCCATCCTTATCCTGAGGTTACTGCAGTCATGTAGTCACTGTAGTCACATACCGAATCTAGTCCAGATCCAGACCAGATGGTGGACCTCCACTCAGGAGCAACCACTTCACAGCAGAATTTGATTGATTGCATCATATTTTCCTGTTTATTACTATGAAGCTGTATTGTATAGAAAGTGTTAAATAAACAAAGGGGACTTTATTGAGCAAAAGTTCACAAGATGATGCAATTTGCATTATAGGTGTTGAAGTTTTGGTCCAAAGGGAACACCACAGCCCTTGCTTCCTTGCTTCAAAAGTGTCTGTTGAGGTGGTTCAGGCATCTGGTTAGAACATGTCTAACTGGGAAGAGATCCCAGGGCAGACAATGTTAGAGCCCTGCGTGGGACTGTTTTCTTAAACCCGTACCTGCCCGTTCCCGCTGAATGTATGACCAGGACCGACCGCAACCTGTGTTCCACTCCCGCCCGCGCCCGCAATGTTTGTGTTCACTCCCGCCCGCTCCTGCGGACTTTATCTCACAGCTTGTGAAAAATTTACACATATTCAGCCTAAATATTCATTAAAGTTAACTTCCAGAATAACAGACTTTAAACATGATTGCATTTAAATAAGATTAAGTAACCAACGCTAAACCAAAGCACCACACATGACAAAAACATTGGGTAGCCTATTTATACAAACTCACCAAATGAGTAACTTGGAAATAACTAACCCTAACCTAACACAGAGAACTTTGAAAATAGGCTATATAATTTTAACAAATTAAATACAAAACGAAATAAATAAAATGCTTTAAAAAAAATCACAGATTACACATTATAGCTTGCTTAACAGCCTATTGCAAAAATTTTTTTAAAAAAATAACGTAGACTACTTAAAGGTGCTATAAGAGATGTCACACATTTTTTAGGCCAAAACATTTTTTGTCACAAACAGCAAACATCTCCTCACTATCCGCTAGCTGCCCGTCCCCTGAACACACTGTAAAAAAACACGGTTTCTGTAGTCAGCACAAGCTCCACAAACAGCAACAAAAACAAACGTGGGCAGTCTGGACAACGAAACATTTCTCCAGCCAATAACCGACAAGAATGACTTGGGGGTGGACATGAAGGGGGGTGTGTAGAAGAGAGAAGCATAAAGAGGGAAGTTCGAATTATATGATTTTGATATGGCCGACACACGACCAAAGAGACGACGTTCTGATGAACAACTTTGCAACGAAAAGGGAAAAAGAGAAGGAACACGCAAAGTCCCGAATTTACATCGGAAAAGCCTTCAAAAGGTGGCGAGAACTCCGGCGACAGAAGGGCTGTTTCAGGAAGCACGGAGGGGAGGGGGAGGAGGGAAGGTCTAGCTAGCCATCAACAAAGTTACTCCACCCAGGATCGCTTAGAGCACCTTTAACAAACAAATGAATTTGATCACTGGGCCTTGCTTTGATTACTCCATATTAATATGAAGGAAAAGTATATTGCTGACTGACTGCGGTCCCAGACTTGTACGTCTTTCTTCCAAGATCATTGCTTCATTTCCTCATGTCTTAGCACCATCCCGTTAGTATGTGAGGGAAGGATACACCTGTGTATCCTCGCTCATGACTCGCTCATGAGCTTCCTCGTTCCTCGCGGTGCAGTTAGAGAATTGAGATGTCCTTCAAGATGGTTGAATTTGATTGGTTTCCGGGTCACAAGCTGGAGGATGGAGGAGCGAGAAAACGAGGAAGCATTAATTTGAATATTGCGCTGGAGAGATTATATATACCAGCTGGCCTAGGAACGGCTTGGGATCACCCAGGAAGAGCTTGAGGAAGTTGTCCGGGAAGGACATGTTGTCAACCCTATTTACCCCACTGCTACCGCAACTCGTACCAGATAAGCAGCAGTGGAATGGATGGATGGAAACAAAAACACCCTGCTGAAAAATCCAGCATTGTCTGTCATCAGAGAAAGGTATGTTTTGCATTGGATGCTGCTCCCCACCATGGGAAGCAGGCGTGCATCACCACAGTGGGGTGTAACTAGTTACTAAGTAATTAGTTACTGTAATTTAATTACTTTTCCCTTGAAAGAGTAAGGGATTACTCTTATTTTTTTGTATAATTTAATTACAGTTACTTCACAAGTAATTTAACTAAATATTGTGTATAGACTGTAGAATAATTATATATAATACAATAGTAAAAAATTAACATAAAAAAATGTTATTCTCACATTTGTAATAACTTGGTCAGTTAATAAGAATAATTGATGTAGTTTTATATTATGTATTTGAATGAATTAAAAGAGCCATTTCATGTCTATTCTTGAATCGCTTAACTCAAGGTTGATATAGGATTTGGAAAGTAATTAGTAATAAGTAATTAAATACTTTTTGGAGAGAGTAATTTGTACAGTAATCTAATTGCACTATTGAAGATGTAATTAGTAACTAGTAATTAATTACTTTTTAGAGTAACTTACTCAACACTGTGCATGACTATGCTGGTCCACCAGCTAGACCAACACTAAACCAGCAAAAACCAGCCTGGACCAACATGGAATCCAAGCTGGTTTATGGTTAATTTTTCAGCATAAAAAATTAGGTTTTAAATAATACTGGTCCGGACCAACAAATAACGACAGTACTTACTGGCTAGCTGCTCGGGTGGATCTCCGGCCTGATGGGAACCTTCTAACTCAATGCTGGCTTGGAAACTGAGGCAGGCATTTGCAAGTGCTGTCTGATCTCCTTCGGTTGCTGCATCACTATCGCTCTGAGCCAGTTGAGCCAACCCCAGCAGATACAGAGCACGACTGCAGCGGGGCGCTGCCATTACTCCCATCTGACAGACCTAGACAGACCGGAACCAGAATCATGCAAACTCTTTCTCTTAATGCATACAGTCAAATTTTACCATATATTTATTCCCCAAAAACACAAAAAGAAATAGAAACGTTAAAGAACCGGAATCAGAACCAGAGTCCTTGAACTCTACAGTAGTGTCTACCTTCTCCTGCATGTCCAGAAGCTCCCTACAGAGGGCGATAGATGAGAGCCTTATCAAAGCTGTGAGAGCCTGGCATCTCTTCACTATCCAGGGCTGTTTGCCTTCTCTGTCCTTCTGAATGAGGGCTTGTAGAAGAGCAAAATGAGCGTCCAGCAACACCCGCTCCAGCTGCTGCACCACCTCACCGTGATTCACACACCTGCTGATCCCCTGTGCCGCGAGCCCACAGCTGCTGTTGGAACACCAGAGAGATTGGGAACTGTTGTTATTATTTAGACAGAACAATTAAAGGGGTCATAGCATAGAGATAAAAAAAAAATTCAGTGTACCCAAGGGTCTTTGATTATGTTCATAAAGGCCAAGAAATGTGCTTTTATTGTCAAAGATACTACTAGTCCTAAACGCCAGAAGAACTAAAATAAAGGGCCCTATTTTAACGATCTGAGCGCATGGTCCGAAGTGCATGGCGCTGGTGCACTGAGGGCATGTCCGAATCCACTTTTGCTAGTTTAACGATGGAAAAAACGGTCAGCGCCAGGCGCATCAGGTGCATGGTCCAGAAGGGTTGTACCTCATCTCTTAATGAGTCATGGGTGTGTTTTGGGCATAAAGTGAAATAAACCAATCAGGGTCTCATCTCCCTTTCCCTTTAAAAGCCAGCTGTGCTTGTGCGCCATGGCAGATTCACTATTTACATGAGACTGAATGCTTCTCCAGAAAGAAATCCTTTTATTTTTAATATTTAAAAATGTGTGTGTGCTGCTGCACACCCTGTGTGTGTAATAATCAGAGTGTATGCGTGTTGTGCACCGCCTATAGGCTCATATTACTAACACACCGTTTAAATAACACACAAATACTGCACTACTGACTTTAGAGCAGGTTTGTGTTGGTCAATGGTGCAGTGGTTTTCAGTTCCTCACAATAGCAACGCTCCAACAATGCTCCTGAACACACCTGGTGTTCAGACCAGACGCCCATGGGTGAACAGATGCGCCAGTGCATTTGATATTTAAACACCGTGGAGCTGGACGTGAACATGAGAACTGCGTCGGGCTGGAACTAGCAGAACACACTTGCATTGCGCCTGGCGTCACATTGCGCTGGGTGTATAATAGGGCCCAAAGAGTCAAATGTTACAAAGTGCTTTTAATGCGTTTCTTGT
This sequence comes from Paracanthobrama guichenoti, assembly GCA_018749465.1. Classification (NCBI taxonomy): domain Eukaryota; kingdom Metazoa; phylum Chordata; class Actinopteri; order Cypriniformes; family Gobionidae; genus Paracanthobrama; species Paracanthobrama guichenoti. The sequence goes on from CM031955.1 coordinate 8,218,937, forward strand.
TTGTCTCTGCAACACACATGTGATAGACTTGCTCTGGACTCATGGCCTGGTCAGAGAAGGAGTTCTTGGAAAGCAAAGCTGCCAAACTGAGACAACCGCGTAGAAACTGAGCGTTCAAAACAGACAAATGACATCCAGTGTCCCACTGCTCCTGTCTGAAAAAAATAAGTGAAATTAAAAAACAAATCTTGAATAAAACATAAAAAAATAACTGAATGTCCCAGACAGCAACATAGTGTCAGCCCAGATCTGGTATGCGTTGAATCCACATGTACCAGATGTGGCCCAGATCTAGGGCGACACTATCTTGCTGTCTGGGGTGAATGTGTATTCTCCTTTTACATACTCTTTGTGATCATGTGGGACAAAGAATTGGCTCATGACGTACTCGAGGCCTTGTTGTAGGAACAATACAACCTGCTGCTCATTGGACATGGTTTCCTCTTTCTGCTGCAGCTGAGCCAAGCCCGTATAAAACCTGCCGTTAAAAACATGTTTGTGAAGGACTGACAATAAACACTGGCCTGTCCTGAAATCATCCAGACCCACATTAGACTTTGAATAGGCATCAAAGGGCACTCAAGATATAAGAGTACATGCAATAATGCATTGTGGAACAGACAATCCCATAATGCAGTTTGTCCTGTGGATGTTGCAGATGTCTCACTAATTAAAACACATCTCATAAGCTTGTTATGTACTAAATAGGGTGATATTCTGGGAGGGACTGGGGTTGAGAAATAGTGCCATAAAGCATTGCATAAAAATTCCTGTGTTGAATAAAAAGTGTTGAATAAATAAAAAAATTGACCCATTTATGTCCTGAACTCATAACTCTGAACTCAAAACTGAATGTTTTTTTGTTGATGTTAAATGTCTAAAAAAGGGTTGTGGTGAACACACTCTCAAGATATGTGTTTATGTTTTATTCTATGACATAAAATGCATCAGTTTTGCAAGATTTTTTAAAGCTTTAACTTGAAAGTCCTGAAAAAGGCGGTTGCTAACGAATTCCCTTTTTGGCAATCCTAACTAGTCGCTTTCACAGCCTGGACGTGTTTATAATCGCGCAAAACTATAGACCCATTTGGAGCAGACGTCACAGTTACGTCACTGGCAGCTGCGTGTGCATAGTGGCTGCAGAAAAATTTGCAAAATCCACAGAATAAGAGAAAAAACTGAGTTGTGTCTTCATTTTTCTAGAATTCTATCATTAAAGACCCTTTGAAGCTAAATGCAGACGTTTATGTTGCTAGTCACAGACTGGACTTATGAAACCTGCAATGATTAGTCTACTATTAAAGCATGCATTTGATGTAAACAGCGCTACAACCAGCCAGAGCAACGAAGAAGGTGAAGCGGAGCTAGTTGATAGATAACATTTTTACCATATCCAGTCGGCAAAACTCCGAACACATCTTCCTTTTTTAAGAATGACTTCAGTGCTGTTCTTTTTTCTTTTCTCAAAGAAAAGCTTAACTCCAAGTCTACTAGAGTCGCGGCCAAAGCCGATTCGAAAGACCGCTGTTCGCCAGCTTCTTTGTTTTCAAGTAGCACGCGGAACCGCGGCAACTCTGCCGTCATTATGTCGAGCCCGCCCACCGACTCTATACACGATGTGATTGGCCTGACCAGAGTTTGTTTTTTCCAGCTCGCAAGCCAACGGAGAGTCGCTAGACTACACTCGCGGCAAACAAAGTCTATGTAATATTTCCTGTAGCTCAAGCAATAAGAGTGTGGCGCTAGCAACCACAAGGTCATGGGTTCGATTCCCAGAGAAAGCAAGAACTGACAAAATGTAAAAATGTTTACTTTGAATGCAATGTAAGTCGCTTTGGATAAAAGCGCCTGCCAAATGCATAAATGTAAATGTAATATTCACACATATGCAGTTCATAGCGGACATACATACATAGCAGTTACAGCATGAAATAATATTTAAATATTTTACATAGATAACTTTTAAACATGGCCTATAACATTTTTATCTCAGAATTCATGACTCTTTTTCTTGCATTTGCGTGTTTATATCTCCTAGTTTGGACTGACTATAACTCTAGTCAGAATTGCGGGATATAAAGGCACAATTCTGAGGAAAAAAGACAGAATAACGAGTAGGCCTATATCTCACAATTCTGTTTATCCTTCTAAGAATTGTGAGATATAAACTCGAAATTAAATCCCACTCACTATAATGTCAATTTTGTTGGATAACAGTGCTTATCTCTGGGTGACAAGCTGTTGTAAAATGCAGAGAACATTTTGAAAATAACATCTAATCAATATAAACTATAATCTTTTTAACTCTAACTATATTGTATACCGTATCTGTGTAATAGCCGAGGCGATCAGGTTTTCAGCAACCATGCGCGCGCATCACAAATGTTTATTAGGGATACCTAACTTTCAGGGAAAATGATTTTTAAATAAACACTGAAAGAGCTCATGTGACCGTGATGTAGTTTGTTTATAGTTTTTACTTCTGCCGACTGTATTTAGGCTTCAAAATTCATAAAAGTTGCATTTGTAAAGATTATCATGATGAACACAATGTGTAATAATCATAAAGTTTTGTTGATTACAGATCTTTTTTTCTGCAGTGATCCAAAAGCCAATGGGAAAATCCTATTGGGTTTTTGTTGAGGGAAGCAGGGCAGTGTGAACTCTAATCTTAGAAATGAGGACAGCTGTTTGTACAGTATATGGGAATATAGGAATTCTGGTTCTAAAGCTACATAGGGACATCCATTTCCTCATTGATTCAATTCATTATAATTTTTGCCGTTTTGAAAAAGGTCTGAGGTATCTAGTAGGCTTAACCCTGAGCAACTGCTCTAATCAAAAATATATTTTTGGCTGTCATCAAACTATATTTGTCTAAAATGCTGTAATGATTGGTAAAACCTGATCATTGGATGACCGGGTCGAAGGCCCAGTGCAGTCTGAAGGTGTTGCAATGCCTCCTTGCTTCTCTCCTGTAGCAGCAGCAAACGTCCGACGTGTAGGTTATATTCCCAGCTGTCGGCATTCAGCGACCAGGCGTCTAGATACTTCAGCAGGGCTCGAGAGAGCCAACACTTCTCATCAGACACAACACTACTGCCGTCCTATGACAGACCACACAATGAATGAAAGCTTTAACTTTGATTTAAATAATTTACTTTAGCACATAATGGTAATTTTTCTCCTAAAAAAGGCAGCAGTTTCAATCGTTTTGGACAATTCTGATATTAGAATACAACTACATCCCAGCAAGCATTTTTGCATTTAAAAGATGTCTAACAGCCGTCCAAACAAAGCCCTGACGTCTAGGCTAAAACAAGGCAACATATGGGCTGCCAGTGAAAATGTAATAGACGTCTAACCATAGCCCAAGAGACTAGTCATCTAAAACATGAACATGTCAAAGAAATGAAACCTTGTAATCACTGTTGACTTTGCTTACGTGATGGAATGTCATATATCTCGCAAGTTATTTTGGCAAAAATGACATTTAACCTAATTCAAGGTAATTTTGGCTAGAAGTGGCTTACTCGTAGCCGGACTATATCAGGTCTATAGTTAACAGACACAGTGAAATGATGGCTATTGCTTGCTGGGATGTTTAGCAACATTCTTTCAAAAAACAACACCAATGTCTATGGTAACATCCTAAACTGTAAAATGATCAGAAAAAATAAACTTTACAGTTAAATTTAACTGACATTACACAACATTTTATAAAATGATTAACCACATTTCAGCCTTATAAAGGATTACCTATGTTATATATACACCGATCAGGTGATCGTTAAGTGAATAACACTGATGATCTCTTCATCACGGCTCCTGTTAGTGGGTGGGATATATTAGGCAGCAAGTGAACATTTTGTCCTCAAAGTTGATGTGTTAGAAGCAGGAAAAATGGGCAAGCGTAAGGATTTGAGCGAGTTTGACAAGGGCCAGATTGTGATGGCTAGACGACTGGGTCAGAGCATCTCCAGAACTGCAGCTCTTGTGGGGTGTTCCCGGTCTGCAGTGGTCAGGATCTATCAAAAGTGCTCCAAGGAAGGAACAGTGGAGAACCGGCCACAGGGTCATGGGCGGCCAAGGCTCATTGATGCACGTGGGGAGCGAAGGCTGGCCCGTGTGGTTCGATCAAACAGACGAGCTACTGGAGCTCAAACTGCTCAAGAAGTTAATGCTGGTTCTGATAGAAAGCTGTCAGAATACACAGAGCATCTCAGTTTGTTGCGTATGGGGCGGCATAGCCGCTGACCAGTCAGGGTGCCCATGCTGACCCCTGTCCACCGCCGAAAGCACCAACAGTGGCACGTGAGCATCAGAACTGGACCACGGAGCAATGGAAGAAGGTGGTCTGGTCTGATGAATCACGTGTTCTTTTACATCACGTGGATGGCCGGGTGTGTGTGCGTGGCTTCCCTGGGGAACACATGGCACCAGGATGCACTATGGGAAGAAGGCATGCCGGCGGTAGACAGTGTGATGCTTTGGGCAATGTTCTGCTGGGAAACCTTGGGTCCTGCCATCCATGTGGATGTTACTTTGACACGTACCACCTACCTAAGCATTGTTGCAGACCATGTACAGCCTTTCATGGAAACGGTATTCCCTGGTGGCTGTGGCTCTTCCAGCAGGATAATGCTCCTGACACAAAGCACAAATGCTTCAGGAATGGTTTGAGGAGCACAACAACGAGTTTGAGGTGTTGGCTTGGCCTCCAAATTCCCCAGATCTCAATCCGATCGAGCATCTGTGGGATGTGCTGAACAAACAAGTCCATGGAGGCCCCACCTCGCAACTTACAGGACTTAAAGGATCTGCTGCTAATTCTCCTCTAAAGCACTAGATGGCACAGAAACTTGCCTCAGCACTTTCCAAAACATCCGCTTTTCAAGATGCACGTGGAAATGTGTCTGATCCTTGACGTGATCTCGGACAGCAGCGCAAACATGATTCTGAGCTGATCTGAGCTAATATTTGAGGAGCAAATGAGAATCAATACACTTACACTAGTTAATGATTTTCAGTTTTGCTCAAGGTAATTAAAGCAACAGTTTATCAATAACAGAAGGATATGTAAAAGTATGGCGTCTGGGGCGAAAGACACAATAATTAACATGATAATAAACTTTAACATTTATGACATGATTCAGATGGGAGATATCATATATTAAGTTGAGTATCCACCTTAGAGATAATCACCGTATTATAATGAAACCATCAGATTTAAAAATGTGATATAATCATATCATATAATAAAATATAATTTGTCACTACTGTAAATCTATATTAAATTATTATTATGGGATCTCCTTCAATGCTTTCAGAATCTTTACTTTTTATGATTTTGTTTCTATATTTTTCAGATATATTTCTACATTAACATATTTTAATGACAGCATATTTACTGATCAAAAATGAATTCTTTTATTCATTAAAATAAACAGAGAATAGTTCAAACTTTTGCTAAAGTGATTGTTTTGAACAAGTATTAACTTAGACATTATTAAAACATATTATTTTAGCTGAAGTATTTGTATTAATACTGTGAGCCTTTACCCCGTGTGTGGGGTAAGAGTCCCCATTGGATAAACTGGCATCTGCTACATGAATAATTACAAAATGTAAATGTAGATTGAGAAAAAGGCAACATAAGGACCTTTCCAGCTTTTTTTGATAGCCAGAGGAAAAGTGTCTGGATGTAATCAGCCTTTGCTGACTGGCCCTGCTGTTTCAGATCTCTTAACTCCATGTCAAGTGCCTTTAGCTGGTTCTCCGTTGTCGGTGTTCCTGGAAAGCCATGAAGCCTGCAGATGGCCAAGATCTCTTCCTGCCTCCCGGCAGACTTGGCCTGGCCGAGATCCTGGTCACAGTCCTCAGCCTGTGGGATTTCAGACAGTCAGTTACCGCATTATAACATATGGCTCTTTTATTTGAGAACAATTTAAGCATATGTGCACTGCTGATTCAAATCTGGTGTAATAACTGGTGTTCCTCGTGTGGCGGTCAAAAATGACACATTTTTGTATTATTATTATTTAAATAAAATGACTGTACTATATTTTAGTTCTATATTGTTATATATTTTATGGAATTCAATGGTAATAAATGATATTTATTTATTACCTGTTAAAGGGATAGTTCAGCCATTGACTACCTTTTAGCGGCTGATCTTATTGCCTATGCATTTGTAAGAGTTTCCCTGTCAGACGCAGTATTTATGGGAGGAGAGTATTTAAATGAATCATGCAAGGTGATTTACTAAGGTTTGTGCTCATCAATTTATTTACCGCCCAAAAAAGCACATCTTAAACCAGACGGTAATTTGCACAGCTCTTGGTAAATTGACCATAATGGTCATTATGGAAATGATCCAGCTGCGTCTGTGTTCTTTAATTTGTGCGTCATCATTAGATCACATGCTGTCATTCAATCCCAGCAACACTTTTTTGGGATTGCACGCTAATATGCCCTATTTAGTAAATCTGGTCCTACTTTTTTTATGAAAAATACATTTTCAAATTTTATATGATATATATTTTACAAAAAAATTTTTACTCTAAAACTGTGGGAAAATCAAAGCCATAAATCTAAACAGATTTAGTTCCAAATTTGAGATTAATATCTCAGAAAATGAGCTTTCAGTAATATTTTGATTGGGTGCAGTACCAAACGTTTCCACTAGATTAAAATTAGTTTCCCATTCGCTTCCAGTGTGGTCAATTTTGACAGCGAAGAGTACAAGTACCATTTAACCTTTTCGGATCATGTCCATGATATTTGTTTATGTTCACATAGCAAGTGCCAAAACCTTTACCAAGTTATGAAGTAAAAAAAATCGAAAAAACCAAAACGTCAAATGTTTTGGTAAAAAATGACTAACAAGGGCACCAGAGGGTTAAAGAATTAGTTCACTTCAAAATGAAACATTTCTGATATTTTACATCCATCTCATCCAAGATGTTCATGTCTTTCTTCAGGCAAAGTTTTTTGAGGAAAACATTCCAGGATTTTTCTCCACATAATGGACTTCAATGGGAACCAACGGTTGAAGGTCCAGATCAATGCGGTTTCAGAGGAAGGGCTTCAGAGTAGAGGGCTGCATAGGGTTTGGGCTCCCGCCGGACCCAACGTAAATCTCGTGGGAGTGGGCAGTTTTACCTTTGCTGTGGCGGGAGTGAGCGGTCAGAAAATTTTGCGGGAGACCCGCGGGTAACGGTGAGAAATGGAGTCAACGCAATAAGTTGAGAAGAAAATGAAAGCGGCTGTTTTGTGACGAAAGCATCTAGTGCGCCGTCAGAGAGGGCATTCAGTGTGTGTGGGATCTGGGAAGAAAGACGCACAAGTCTGGGACCGCAGTCAGTCAGCAATATACTTTTCCTTCATATTAATATGGAGTAATCAAAGCAAGGCCCAGTGATCAAATTCATTTGTTTAAGTAGTCTATGTTTTTTTTTTTTTTTGGTATTATTTATTTTCTTTTTTACAATAGCCTGTTAAGAAAGCTATAATGTGAAATCTGTGAGGTTTTTTTAAATGTTTTTTTAACCATTTTGTTTATTTCATTTTGTATTTAATTTGTTTGAACTATATAGCCTTTTTTCAAAGTTCTCTGCGTTAGGTTAGGGTTATTTATTTCCAAGTTACCCGTTTGGTGAGTGTGTATGCAGTAGCCTAAAAACTGAGGTGCCACTAGTTGCAGTTTTGTTTTAAGGGTTAATGTTTTATTACACTCATAAATAAATAGGCTACCCAATGTTTTTGTCATGTGTGGTGCTTTGGTTTAGCATTGGTTACTTCATCTTATTTAAACGCAATCATGTTTAAAGTCTGTTATTCTGGATGTTAACTTGAACGAATATTTAGTCTGAGTATGAGTGGAACATATAGGTTCTGGTCATACATTCAGCAGGAGTGGGCAGGTGCGGGTTTAAGAAAACGGGCTCTACTTCAGAGGCTCTGCACGATCCCAGAGGAATAGGGTCTTATCTAGACAAACCATCAGACATTTTCAAAAAAACATAAACATTTATATACTTTTTAACCACAAATGCGCGACATCACGTCAGAAAGGTCACGTGTGACGTAGGTGGAAGTGCCGACCTTATTGCCCACTATTCCTCGGCTGGGATCGTGCAGAGTCTCTGAAGCCCTTCAAAGCCCTTTGAAACTGCATTGAAGTCCATTATGTGAAGAAAAATCCTGGAATGTTTTCCTCAAAAAACGTAATTTATTTTCGACTGAAGAAAGACAGGAACATCTTGAATAAGATGGGGGTGAGTAAAATCACCTAAGGAAATTTTCATTTTGAAGTGAGCTAATCCTTTTAGGCCTATAAATGCCCAAGCTCTTTAAAGCAAGATGGATTCTGAATAGCTGCCGATGTTTATATCGTTCACCAGCTGGAAATTATTGTGAAAGTGATTCCAACGATATCTTTCCTCTATGTCATTATAGTTGAGGTGTGGACTCTGCTATTTGGAACGATTTGTAAAACTTTATATCTTTATCGTTAATGTTATAGTTATTGCTCTTGTTGTACACATGCATCACTAGCACTATTGAGTTTAGAATTTTCGGAAAATGTGTAATATGTTTCACCTCCTATTATATTGTCCAATTGGAATAACCTTAAGTTTGACATTGACTCTCACAATTCCAAACCACTATTTCCTACCTTCTTTCTCAGACCATAAATCTCTGTTGCGAAATAGTGCTCTTCTAGTGTCTTCCCAAGAAGAAAATGCAGTTTAGCATCGTGGGGTTTAATCTTAACAGCAGTAGCGTAGTGGACGGCAGCCTGATCCAGATGATCCAGAGGAGACTGTCCAGAATCACACTGCATCACGTCGCCTGAAGAAACAACAGCACACAAACCGCTAGTAAGTTACCTAGAGATTACCATATCATAATGTGCACCATTATTCTTAATAATGCTATTAAACAGGTCATGAACTGAGAAATCAAATTTTCCTTGAGCTTTTGACATATGAGAGGTCATCATACTATGAGAATATCGTTTAAGTTTCAGGAATGAAAACTTCCTTGTTAGTCTAAAACCAGCTTTTATTGTAAACAAGCCCAGAGAACGACTCGTTGTGGAATGAGCCTATAATAGATGATGAAAGACCGCCTCTGCAGGTGAAGATCAACGCTTACTTCATCATCACAACTTTGGCCCCGCCCACTGGAGTGTTAGTGAGATGATGAGGAGAGAAAAGCAACACAGGATCACTGGACTAAAAATAACATTACCTTCCAGAGGATCCTAATGCTAGGAATGTGCTTATTTATTATCAACAATGTGAATGTCTCAGTTGAGCATTATTTATTTGTATTCGCTACATTTCACTAAGGATTCTTTGGGAAATCAGTCACAATTTCACACAGCAGCCAATCACAGCAGTGGGCGTTTACACTGAAGTCTCACAGCAGCCAATTACAGCAGTGGGCGTTTACACTGAAATCTCACAGCAGCCAATCACAGCAGTGGGCGTTTACACTGAAGTCTCACAGCAGCCAATCACAGCAGTGGGCATTTACACTGAAGTCTCACAGCAGCCAATCACAGCAGTGGGCGTTTACACTGAAGTCTTACAGCAGCCAATCACAGCAGTGGGCGTTTACACTGAAGTCTCACCGCAGACACGCCCCTTCAAACAGAGCATTCAAATCAGAGGCTAAAATCAGGGTGGGAAAAATGCCTCTATTTTCTAAATTATGACGATTTTTGATGTAAAAATCATACTAACTAAAAATCATACATATGTGCACCACAGGAAACATTATAAAAAATAAAACAATGCAGTTCATGACCCCTTTAAAATCAATTCACAACCCAAACTTATGATAAATGCCTAACGTTTTTTAGTTTATGTTAATCATGTGTTAGGTGAGTAGGTGGTCTTTCGATCACAACAAATTATCCAGGTGCATTTTTAACAGCCAAATGTTGTTTCAGTGAACCCTATATTTGAGAGAGGATCAATCCCAGACTTTACCAGGTGGAAACTTAGTATCTCTCTTATTCTGTGTGTGCACATGAGGATCTACCTGGATTAGGAAGCCATTTCTTGTAGAGTTTTAAGTGTTCCTCAGCATGAGCAATCAGATTATCTACACCGTGTTCTCCAAATGCTGTCTGCAGTCTTTTCTCCCAGTTTCTAATCTGTTTGAACAGGAAGAGCAAGGTTACTTACAGTTTCCCAGCAAACAGAAATATGTTCTTAGATCATTTTGCTAACATTCCCATTAAGTAATGAAAATATTTTTGGTAACACTTTATTTCAATGGTCCACTTTAGTAGGAATGCACAATATATCAGCCACCGTAATTGCTTGAAATATTGTAATCACTTCAAAAAGGAAAATATAAATATGAAATGAATATACTATAACTAAACTATAAAATGAAAACATTATAATTGTGTGCTTGGGACATGGCTTTAATGCTGAGACTTTTGTTTTTGTAATCAGGCTCTTAAAAATTATATAAAAATCAGCCAATATATCGGTTATCGGCTTTCAAATATAAAGAATCATCAGTTATCGGCCAAAATACACTCACCTAAAGGATTATTAGGAACAGCATACTAATACTGTGTTTGACCTCCTTTCGCCTTCAGAACTGCCTTAATTCTACATGGCATTGATTCAACAAGGTGCTGAAAGCATTCTTTAGAAATGTTGGCCCATATTGATAGGATAGCATCTTGCATTTGATGGAGATTTGTGGGATGCACATCCAGGGCACGAAGCTCCCGTTCCACCACATCCCAAAGATGCTCTATTGGGTTGAGATCTGGTGACTGTGGGGGCCATTTTAGTACAGTGAACTCATTGTCATGTTCAAGAAACCATTTTGAAATGATTCGAGCTTTGTGACATGGTGCATTATCCTGCTGGAAGTAGCCATCAGAGAATGGGTACATGGTGGTCATAAAGGGATGGACATGGTCAGAAGCAATGCTCAGGTAGGCCGTGGCATTTAAACGATGCCCAATTGGCACTAAGGGGCCTAAAGTGTGCCAAGAAAACATCCCCCACACCATTACACCACCACCACCAGCCTGCACAGTGGTAACAAGGCATGATGGATCCATGTTCTCATTCTATTTACGCCAAATTCTGACTCTACCATCTGAATGTCTCAACAGAAATTGAGACTCATCAGACCAGGCAACATTTTTCCGGTCTTCAACTGTCCAATTTTGGTGAGCTCATGCAAATTGTAGCCTCTTTTTCCTATTTGTAGTGGAGATGAGTGGTACCCGGTGGGGTCTTCTGCTGTTGTAGCCCATCCGCCTCAAGGTTGTGCGTGTTGTGGCTTCACAAATGCTTTGCTGCATACCTCGGTTGTAACGAGTGGTTATTTCAGTCAAAGTTGCTCTTCTATCAGCTTGAATCAGTCGGCCCATTCTCCTCTGACCTCTAGCATCAACAAGGCATTTTCGCCCACAGGACTGCCGCATACTGGATGTTTTTCCCTTTTCACACCATTCTTTGTAAACCCTAGAAATGGTTGTGCGTGAAAATCCCAGTAACTGAGCAGATTGTGAAATACTCAGACCGGCCCGTCTGGCACCAACAACCATGCCACGCTCAAAATTGCTTAAATCACCTTTCTTTCCCATTCTGACATTCAGTTTGGAGTTCAGGAGATTGTCTTGACCAGGACCACACCCCTAAATGCATTGAAGCAACTGCCATGTGATTGGTTGATTAGATAATTGCATTCATGAGAAATTGAACAGGTGTTCCTAATAATCCTTTAGGTGAGTGTATTGACCAGGGGTGTAGCACCAAATGTTGGGCCCTGGTCACAGAACCAACAAAATGTCATTTTAATATTATGGATTATCAATATATATTTGTTTATGTTATACAAGTTAGTTATACAAGTTATTTATTTATTTGTCATTACACATGTACAAGTACAGTATAACGAAATGAAGTTTGGAGCAAGCCTCCGGGCCGCAGCCGATTAGTCAGGTGCCGCCACACGCTCTCCAGAAATACAAGAATGCAGTTTAGCAAGCATTACATAGCAAAACACAACAAAACATCAACAAAACATAAACATAAACATAAACATGACACAGTACACACGGTCACGTGATGGGATTTTTTGTATGGACTGGGGGAGGAGATAGATAAAGACAGGCAGACGGTTGTAGTGGGGGGGGGGGGTAGGTAGTGTATGGTGCGAGTGAGTCTGAGATTGTGTTGTGTGAGAATGTTAGCCATAACTTCAGATGTTTTCGAGTTCAGTTCTATGGTTTGTCCTTGAAGGGAGATAAGGCAGTGCACAGGGGAAGATAGCAGACAGCTGCCCGGCTGACCTCCCAACCGAGAGATAGGGACAAGTGAGGTTCGTTGGGCTAGTTGATTAGGTCAGGCAAATACAATTTATTATTTTTTAATCCATTTGATGATCTTCGGTAATTTATCCGGATCATAATCAATCAATCAGATCTGGTCCTCAGCGTTTCGCGTCCGGTCTGTGCAGTTTCCCTAGACATTACGTCCAGCCTCATGGCCAGACCGGTTACAGTCCGTAAAGTTCACCGATCTGACCCCGATGGAGCCCACTCTCCCCTGCGTATCTGCAGTCCGGACTGCGTTGGTTACGGTTCAGTTCCTCAATTCCTATCACTTTCTGATCTAATTCCTTCAAACGGTCACACACAGCCCCGAAGCATTCTTTAATTTCCACAGACAGCGGCTGGGTGAATTTGCTTGCAGCTGTCTTACCAATCTTCCGATAGGTCAGGGCAATCCCAAAGCCAAAGAATAGGAACCCCGCCATCAATAATCCAATCATGTATAAATCTTCCGCATCCTCCACGGACAGAGCCTCCAGGCACAGGACTTGCCAGTTGTTCCATGCGTCCCTCACGTACCCTGCGGCAAAGGTCCCGTCCGGGCAGGTGGGTTCTCCCGGGGCACCCTTCCTTTGTGAGAAAATCTTGTCGATCGCGCATATTGACCAGTTAATCAATTCCATTTCAGTATTTTCAGGAGTCCAGCAAAGCAGCAGTCAGAGAGAAAGAGAAGAGACGAAACACTAGACAAAACAAAACAGCGCAAGAGCACAGCGGGAGCAGAGAGAAAACACGTCTGCACGGATTGAAGGACAGAACAGGAACAATATAAAAGGTTTTTTTTTCTGCATGTTCTCTTCACTTTCAAAACATCCAATTTGTTTAATGTTTTGAGTCCAGATAACTCTTAACAAACGTTCTATTAATGTTACTGGAAGAACGATTGTGTGTAAATTTTATTCAGAATTTTATCATTCTGCAAATATTATGTTCTCTGAACCTTCTTAAACTAGCAGTAACAGTTAAACAAACATTAGGCAATAGTTCAACTAGTTTAGAAATAAAATGTTTCATGAACAGTGTTGGGGAAAGTTACTTTTAAAAGTAGTACATTACAATATTGCGTCACTCCCTAAAAACGTATCTAATTGCATTACTTGGGTACTTTTTTATGGTAAGTAATGTTCACACGTTACTTTTGTGTTACTTTTCCTCATCTTAGCTGGGCTTGCTTGTTTGTTTTTAATAACAAACAAAAAAAAGTTCTATTTTTCTATCACACACCTGGTGCAATGTGACGGCAGTTCTCATGTTCACGTCCAGCTCCACGGTGTTTAAATATCAAACGCACTGGCACATCTGTTCACCCATGGGCGTCTGGTCTGAACACCAGGTGTGTTCAGGAGCATTGTTGGAGCGTTGCTATTGTGAGGAACTGAAAACCACTGACCATTGACCAACACAAACCTGCTCTAAAGTCAATAGTGCAGTATTTTTAGTTTTTTGTGTATAAGTAGGTGGTGCACAACACGCATACACTCTGATTATTACACACACAGGGACGCGCAGCAGCACACACACATTTTTAAATATAAAAAATTAAAGGATTAAAATGTGAAAGATTATTATTGTGTACATAAATATAAAAATGCTTGCATGTCATATGCTCAGGGAGAAGCGTTCTTAGAGAAGCGTTCAGTTTGTCCGCTTGCAAATTTCACCATGTAAATAGTGAATCCGCTACGGTGCGAAAGCAACTGGCTTTTAAAGGGAAAGGGAGATGAGACTCTGATTGGTTTATTGCACATTACGCCCAAAACACACCCATGACTCATTAAGAGACGAGGTACAACCCTTTTAGATCATGAGCCGGGCATGTCGACCGTTTTTACCATCATTAAACTAGCAAAAGTGGTTTCTAACACGCACTAAGTGCACTTGCGCCATGCGCTTTAGACTGAAAACCAGGTGTGCTCAGGCGCATTGTTGGAGAGTTGCTATTGTGAGTTCAAATTCCGCCATGGCCCATGCATGTTCACATTAGTGTAGAACTACAATAAGCATCATGTTTACACACAACGCCTCTGCACTTACGATTCCTCTCAACATGGGAAGAGCTGTCAGTCAATACATGGAAAAACAAAGTTAAAAAGTAACTCTTGTTACTTCTTGTAATCTTTTTTTTTACGTAACTCGCGTTACTTGTAATGCGTTACCCCAACACTGTTCATGAATAATGTATAAAAAAAATTTGTGCTATCATCTTGAGAATATTAATTGATTTCAATAACGTTACTAGATAATGTTTGATCATAACTTTGAGAAAACGGCCAGAACATTAACTAAAGATTAGAGAATGTTCCCTGTTTGCTGGGTTTAAATCTTGTGTGTGATCACATACTTCCAGAAAGCATGTCCTGTCCATACCTCAAGTGTGTGATTAGTCCTTATTTCCAGCTTATTTGAGGATGCAAAATATTTTCTGTACCAGTCTGTTTGTGTAACTTCCTGCAGTGATACAAATGATTTCATAAGCAACATGAACGAGGGTAGAACTATTCAGTAACCAAACTACCAATGTGTAAACCTGGACATGAAGAAAAACTAATTCAGACACAGCGAATCTGTAAATGCATCACACTGACCACAGAATCTAGATCTGATGATGGTTTGTGACGACACTCTTGAGCATGTGCGCCGATCTCTGCATATCTCATCTGCTTTCTGCACCCTATGAAAAACCCATTGCAGAAATAATAATAAAGTCAGTTCAATCAAGACTTGAAGTCTGAGCATTATTTAGGTGTGGTTGAAGAGAGTTTTGAAGGTTGGAAGCTCTGTGATTGCCAGATTCATACCACGATGTGAGAAGAAACATTTGACGTGAGCGTTTGACATCCTATGCTCAAGCTCTGAATCCCGAACCTTCCACCCCTGTCCCAAGGGACGCTCCGTAAAGGGGTCTACTTTTGACCTCCGAGTTAGCATGTCAATATACGGGTCGGAAAATACTGTCTTTGGTTCACTGCGTACAAACATGACAGTCAAATATATGATAATCAGAATGTCAGAATGCATGAAGGGGTTTGACCACAGAAAAATCACTCTCACCTCTGATGTACTGATACTGGTTTGTATAGAGCACTTAAAGAGACAGGACACTCGAACTCAATCTGGTCTCTCACATCACAGAACGTCACAGCTAGAGGAATGCGCTCTCTAGTAATGTTTACAGTATACACCTGCAAAAGAAAAGGTCAAGTTTCTTGCATTTTCTCAGAAATTGTTTTGCTTTTCATCCGGCCTACTTTAATGAAAAGAGGATGGTTTCAAACTGACTTTCAGCGAAATCTAAGCACTGATATCAACAAAATATCATGTTTACTGTTTATAGTATGCATATTTATAGTCTACACTCTAAAAAAATGCTGGGTTGTTTTAAGAAATCCAACCATTGTGTTAAAAATATAATTTAAAAATTGAACACAATGACTGTGTTTGTCCATATTTGAGCCAAATTTGAGTTAAAACATCCCAGAATTATTTAGAGCCTACCATTACAAAAATTATTGTTGTGTTTATGTCAGACGATAATGTTATGGTGGGAGAATAATATACCCCAAAATATAATGGACATACTATGGTTTGAAATTGCTAGTAGTTTGTATAACTACAAAGAAGCAGCGACAACACGTTGAGATAAATGTGGCATTTTGAAGTAGAAAGACAAAAATGGAAGCATGTTTCCGCCACAGAATATAAACAAAATTAAAAAGGTAATTGTGACTTTTTACCTTTTTTTATCAGTTGCGAGATAAACTCGCAATTCTTACTTTTTTTCCTCCGAATTGTGAAATATAAACTCGCAATTCCGAGTTATAAACAGCGTTGGGGCAACACATTACAATTAACTGAGGTTATGTAATCAGATTACTTTTTAAGTAACTTGTAAAGTAATACTTTACTTTTAAATTCACAACAGTTACTTTTATGCAAGTTACTTTGTTTTCCCAAGTATTGACTGACAGCTCTCCGGACAGATCCAGTATTACTCAATATCAATAAACAGTGAGAAACTGAGAATATTATGCAAACCTGCAATAATTAAATATAATAAATTACATGAATATACTTTATGTATTTAATCTCACTTTATTACCCATTTTCTTTGCTGCTGATATTCGATGATCCACTTCAACCAAGCAAAAAGTGACTTTAGATAAACATCACATTTGTGTTTAATTTTTTTATTGCTGAAGTAAGCATGTTGAACTATTTTTCTTCAATCCAGAATGATAGAATGGCTTTGAAATGAATTAGCATTTCTTTCAGCCTGAGGCTTATTCATGTCACTTTCCATAAAAGTAATTAAAATAACGCAATATTGTAATGCCTTACAATATTCTCGCAATTATAAGAAAAAATGTCTGCTCACAATTCTGACATTTCTTCGCAATTACGAGTTTATATCTCGCAATTCTGAAAAAGTCAGAACTGCAAGATGTAAACTCACAATTGCAAGAAAAAATGTCTGAATTTTTAGATAAAAGTAACAATTACCTTTTTTATTTTTTATTAAACAAGCTTCCATAGAAAAAACATGGTGGCACCAACTTCAGTTCTTTTAGGAGTTTAAGGCTGCATCCGAAATTGCATACTCTCTTAAATAGGTACTTGTTATGAATAAGTAATTACTTCACAACCCCAAAAAACAAAAACAAACAAACAAAAAAAGTTCTATATAGTATGAGTGTGTGTAATATGAATGTAATCCGGAAGTACTACATTCGCCATGTGGTCATTATCACCTGACCTACCAGCATCCGTTGCGTCGCTTCACTGCCATTCACAAATTCTCTCCCGTTGCCTCATGGGATAGTGAAGTGTGCACACTTCAGAATCTCACAAGTAGTAGTAGGTCATCCGGGGACTTTTGCCTACTCTTTTATGAGTACTGTGAATTCGGACATACTAATTTTGTCACTTACTGTTTTGTGCCTACTATAGGGGAGACTGGGGAGAGTTGTAACACTACCAATTCCACAAATCACAGATAAGATAGGAGTCATATTATGACAGTTTCAGTTTCCTCTGGCTTCCTTTACAATCCCACATGGAGGTTTTCCAGTCTGTGTTGCTATCTCTCCTGAAGCTACAGCAGAAAATCTAATTCTGAGGTAATAAAAAAATAACAAGATAATATTTTGTTTAGTACTTCTACTGTTGTAGATAATGTTGTATGAGTTATAGCAGGTCAAAGTGTAGTTTCTCTAGTAAAGAATGGTGTATGAACCTCCTGCTAATGTCAAAGCACCATGCTAATACAGCTAGCTAAACAATGGGTGACAGTGGTGGGGTAGGTTGTAACAAATGACCAATTAGTATTTGTCATCATCTCACAAAGTCTGTGATATAGTTGGAGAAATTTAAATTGTTGCCATTTGTAGTAGACAAATGTGGGTACTTTGCCTAAAAGTTTCAGACGTGTAGCTAAAAAACAAGGGTAGTTTTAGGTGCTGAAGAAAAAAAGTGTTACAACCATTCCCGGTCTCCCCTATAGTAGGGAAGTTTGCGATTTCAGATGCAGCTGATTTATATTTCTGCGTCGAACCTGCAGTGTAGCCTCTACGCTGTGGGCTATGTGTCGATTTTCATTTATACTTTTGCGTCGCTGTCTGCGTCGACGTGTAATTATACATGCAGAGGGAGCATGTGTACCCCCTGAGGGAGGGTTTATGGTGGACCAATCACAGCGCTTGCGGTCCGCATAGAATTGACGCTTTGTTACATTTTTGCTACACACAGCCTATGATGTACACTCGACGCAGAAGTATATACTTGGCTTTATTGTGTTTTGTTGTGTAGTGGCAGGTCTTAGTTCTTACTTGAGAGTTGGTGCCATCTGCTGATGTCACCTTTATAACAACTACTGTTTCTCCTGCATTTAACATGACGGGTTGAGAGCAAGAAGCGTCGCTGACAGCAGTCTGCATGCTCTTGTCTGGTGTCTGAGGATTCATTCTCACCTCACAACAGTCAAAATGTACGACACCTAAATCTCAGAAACAGAATGACCTGAATAAACTGAAGAGCCATGGGAATGGTGATTCTCATAGAATGCAAGGCCTGAAATAACTCACATGAGTAGTCGTAGGTGGTTGGAGAGAAATCAGGCTGAAGTGAATGTCCTCCCTGTACGGTCAGGTCACTCAGCTCTGCTGCGCTGGCACAGAGTTTGGTCACCGCGATACTATACATCTTTGTTGTGCCATCTTCAGAAACAACCTCAATCTCTACTTTATTTAATCCATCCTCTAGTTTAAGGGTTTTTGATCCATCACCAAATAACTGGGAACATTCAGCACATACATATGTTTTTTATATATAGATATATCTCCGTGTACAGTATATGTATCTTTATATAGACCCAGCTAACAAAAAAATGTTTTAAGAAAGTTTGGCTACTTTATGAAAACATTATTTTTGAATGTTAAAGGCATAGTTCACCCAAAAATGAAAATGTCGTCATCATTTACTCACCTTTATGCTGTTTCAAACCTGTATGAGCCTCTTTCTGCTGAACACAAAAGAAGATATTTTATAGAATGTTGGTAACCAGACAGTAGCCATTGAGTATTTTTTTTCCTACAATGGAAGTCAGTGGGTGCTGTCTATTGTCTGGTTACCAACGTTCTTTAAATGGGTCCTATAATGCCCCTTTTTATGAGACATAAAATAAATCTCTGATGTCCCCAGAGTGTGTATGTGAAGTTCTAGCTAAAAATACCCCACAGAACATTTATTATAGTATGTTGAACTTGTCACTTTTTGAGGGTGAGCAAAAATGTGCTGTTTTTGTGTGTGTCCCTTTAAATGCAAATGAGCTGCTGCTCCCCGCCCCCTTTCAGGAAGAGGGCGGAGCTTCAAGAGCTCGTTAGCAGCTCCGATTACCTCACACACACACACACACACTGAAAATGTCAGAAACTGTTCCGCTTTTTATGTTCAAACCGGAGTCGGACAATGATGGAGAGACACACGAAGATGTAGAATGAGACGTTTCTGAATGGATAGTTGATGAATTTATGAGTTAACTATCTTCAAGTCATTGATTAGCATATTCTGTCATGATAATCTATAAACCGCTCATGTGGGAACTGATGAGGCAGAGAATAGAGAACAGTTATAGTTTAGATTAATTACGGTTATAACTTATGTTGTCATGACATGCTATTGCATTTGTGTTCGTACTGTATTGCAGTAAATGTGAAAGACGGGAATGACAGCTTGAGTGGCTCCCAAATGTGCATGACTAAAACAACTCTTCCTCTTCCCAACATGGCCTTTGTTGCGTGTTCCCGGGGGTGGGGTTTATGTAAATTTTAGGGTTTGTGATGTCACTAACCCGTGAAGAAACTTGTTGTAGTCCCTACCAGCCGTTTGTTGTAGTCCTTAAAAAGAGATTTCTGTAAAAGAAAATATCTCCCTTTGCATTGAACTTTAAATGTCGTAACTTTGCAGATGTTGTTTATGCTCAAACAGCAACATTACACACTAACTAAAGTAAAAAAAGTGAAATCATAATCAAGGACTCCTTTAACATATATTCTTTTGAGTTCAACAGAAGAAAGAAACTCTTACAGGTTTGGAACAATTTGAGGGCAAGTATTGACAAAATAAAATTTTTGGGTGAATATCCTTTTTTTTTTTTTTTTTTTTTTAATGTTCCCAAAAGGTTTTTTCTTCACTACACAAATGTTAAGGGCACATTCCATTTTAGAATTTTGCAAACATTACAGGAACGTTACTTTTGAATGTTCTCTGGGTGTTCTGAAACTAGTAGCAAGACGTCAAAAGTCATACATCAACATTCTGTGAACCAAACAACACCATTTTTATTTGGATACTTAAGGCATACTTAAAAAAGTAATTCCATTAGAAACAAAATATCAAAGCAATTGAAACTTTAACGTGTTTTAAATGATAAATAAAATACTGTTCAGAATGTGACACTTTTTGGTTGTCAAATGTGTTATATGTACAAAGCTGATGATGAACGCATGTTGGGATACCTGATGCACACATGATATTAGTCACACTTTAACATGTAGATGTAGCACTAAAGACATTGCTTTTCATACTTACAATATTACACGAAGCACCACAGTCACTTGCCTGTAGATGTAGTGTTGTGGTTTGGACACTGCTCTCAACTGTTGCTGTGTACTGTGTAATATCTGATCTAAACGAAGGGTTTAGTTTTCCCTCAGACATTGATAAATTATCTAAATCACAATTATCCATCTTTCACAGCTTACTTATTTCGACGTCAGGAGGTGGAATGCAGGTTTGTAAGTTTTGTTGCAAGCGGTGTTATTTTGGCTTGAGTGAACAACAGCGTTTCAGGAGTTTAGGTGCCACCTTGTTGCCATGGAAGCCAAACAGATTAATCTCTATGTAAATGGAGATCATGCAAGTGAAACTGAACTAAAATTAACTGAATTGTTCAATGAATAATATGAAAATGTGTTTGTTTATCCTGTAGACAAAGACATTTTTAACAAGACCCAAGTTTATTATTTTAATGTTTTTTTAAAAATAGATCTAAAATATATTATATTAAAGGTGCACTATGTAACTTTTCCGTCCGCTAGAGGTCACCTATTCAAAACAAAGGCGTAGTTCGGTGACGCCAAGTTTGAGCACAGAATCTCGGGACATGTGGTCTTCACCTCACAGCTGGTGAAAAATAATCAGGATAGGACTCGGGCAGAGATCATGTCCATGGATGTGATTATTAACGTTACTGTAGTGTGAAGCAGGACCGAGTGTTGTGGAGCTGAGCGAGGCTGCTGGAGCGATTGTTAATGAGATGAACGCGACACACGCCTCGCGAGAAGCGGGACTTTTATTATGCCACAGTAACCGGCGCCATTCCCACTTTCCCGGTCATGAATATGAGGGAACGCAGCTCTGTTGATCATATTAGACACATCTGAGTGTGTGGAGAATGATGTGATGACGTTACTCTGTGCATTCACTCCCGGCTGCTATGACACTCGTTCACACCACAGTGAGAGTAAAGCGCTTCTGCAGAATAAAACCCATAAACCCAAAAAGCCATTTAAGAAAAATTGTATTCCGCTTAAGTAACCTTTAATGGAACCAGCTTGAAGGCTATTGACACTGATAAGGTGAGAGATAAATGAAGTAATAGTGAGAAGAGGAAAGTCAGGAAAGGGCAGTTAGAGATGGTGAAGAAAAAACAGGAGAAGTACAGGTCGTAAAGCTGGGCTTTGTTCATTCTCCTTGCTGCAGGCATTTTCGGTCAGCAAATTGTGTCTTGAGTTAGGGCCGGCCCTTTTTAACATGATCCTGGTACCCCGGCCTGTATGGGTGCCCAAAGTTCCCACTACTCCTTTTCAGGAACAGGTGGTAAATTTGCAAGTGCTGTCCCAGGAGGAGGCATAGCCAGCCCTTGCTTCGCCCTGTCCCATTCACGCCCTGCAACCTTTAAGTGTACAGCACACAGAGCTTCAGAAGCTCTGAGCAGCTGTTTGTCTGCTTTGGAGGTCAGCAGAAGGGAAAGGCTGTCTCCAAACAGAGGTTGGCTCACTGGTAATGGATACCATCACCTTGGCGTACCAATCCCAAGGAGTGCCGTGCCCCCTCGGAGTGACATCTATTCCTGGGCACTGGCCTCTTTGGCAGACATTTGTAGAGCTGTGGGCTAGACGACACCTAATACCTTTGCGAGATTCTACAATCTCCAGGTGGAGCCGGTTTCTTCCCGTGTGTTGGGTACAAACCGGTAAAGTAAAGAAAGGTTGGTTCCTTTTCTCACTTGCAGCGCCGTTCCCCTTTGAGGGTGGAATACATGCGTATTCTTGCTCTCCAGGCGAACCCTGGATTGAGATGTGGTGGAGGCATCTGACACCAGGTCCAGTACTTGAGATGTGATTAGGATGTGATTGGGGCTCCCAAGAGAGACCCCATTTGTCAGTCAACATAATGTCCCCGTTCCCTCCATCAAGGAATGAGAGCTACATCAGTAACCAAGACGTTTCATATGGACTATGACTATGGCTTTTTTTTTTGTTGATAAAATGTCTTTTGTGTTTCCATAAGAAGTCAAAAAACATTCTGTCAACCTCTACACAAACAGATTTGACCACATGCAAAGAAAGAGCAGGGTAGGTCAATCTAGAAATACCCTCAGCTTATGCAAAGAGGCTCTTCCTCTTGGAGAAGTCTTTTTGGGGCAAGGAATTTGACTTTGCAATCGCAGGATCAATGTTTAGTCTACCTCTCGCATTGCCATCTTTGCAAATAGTTACACCCAAATTACTCACTTGAGACATAACAGGAATATTGTACAGGGATGGGTCAGACCAAGACTTTATAGGAAGCAGTTCACATTTATCCAAACTCAAAGTTAGACCAGAAGCTTCAGAGAAAACTGATATGATCAACAGTGTCATCACTTAATTGGTTTATGAGAATATGTTTATCAGCTATATGAATCCCTTGTAACTGACTATTCAACAAAAAAAGAGGAGAGCAGCGATACCAGGCAAACTCATCTAAACACATCAAACCTGGGAGAGGTTCCAGATTTAAGATTAATTGAGCAGTTGCCATTTTTATATAACATTTGGACAGTTTTGCAAAATAAAATCACCAAGGCCAGATTTGTGCAGGGATTGTAAAATAAATTCATGCTCAAGGGAATCAAAGGCTTTGTAAAATCTAAAAAAAGATTAAAGCTATCCTCCTTAATCAGCTCAGCTTGGTCTAGCAAATCTAACACAAGGCCTATATTGTTAACATTATGCCTCTTTGGGATGAAACCAGACCTAACTGATCTGTTATTGTGTTCAAAACACTTTTAAGTCTTTTAGCCACTAACAAAGCTGATATCTTATAATCACAGTTTAACAGGCACATTTGGCAGCAATTGCCGATCAAAAGAATGTCTTTGTTAGGTTTAGGTATTAATGTGAGTAACCCCTGTGATAAGGCACCTACCTGAAGTGTTTCAGAGTCAAGATAGAAGTCTTTATTGACATTTGACCTCCATGTACCAAATGTTGTAAAGAATCAAAGATCAGTATCAGTACAGATAAGAGGTGTTTGACCAGCTTCATGGAGCTGATGAGGAGAACCAATAAGCATGACCTCAATTTCATTACTGTTTAAACAAAGAAAATTATTAGCATCCATGATTTTATCTCAGAAATACATTTAGTGAGCAATGAAACAGCCTCACTATGTTTACAATGAATATAAATCTGTGTGTCATTGGTATAAAAATTATACTTAACATCTAGAATTCATAAACACTGGCCAAGCAGGAATAAATAAAGACTAAAAAGTAAGGGTCCTAAAACTGAGCCCTGTGGAAACTGGTCCAATATCAGTCCTGTATTCCCTTAAAGCAACAAACTGTCTGGTCAAATAAGATCAGGTTAAAAGTGCCAGAAATACCAAAAACTATTTCAAGACAATTAGGTAAAAGATTGAGATCCACAGTGCCAAATGCAGAACTAATGTCTAAGAGAATAAGGATAGTAGGAGATCCAGCATCAGAAGCCAGAAGACATTAGTCACTTTAACCAGGGTTGTTTCATTGCTGACATTTTCAAAACCTGCTCAAAAACATTATTAACAGAGAGGAGGTGATTGTGCAACTGTAAAGCTTCTGAAATTTTTGCAGGGAAGGGAAGATTTGACATAGGTCGGTAGCTATTTAAATGATCCAAATCTAAGTTTCGATTCTTAAGTACGGGGTAACTGCAGAAATGTTAATGAAGGTGGAACAACACCAGTACTTAAGGATTCATTAGTTAAGCACTGCTGGGCACAAATGCTCAAAACAAGACTAAATCAGCAGGAAGGGGATCAAGCATGCCAGCAGTAGTTCTTTGATATGCAAATGTTGAAGGAACATTCCATTTTAAAGAGCCCCTATTTTGGATTTTTGAAAATGACCTTTCGACCCAAGCTCCTACCCTGATCAAACTCACCTGAAGCTAATCAAGGTCCTCAGGATTACTAAAGTTACAGGCAGGCGAGTGTTTTTTTTTTAGCGTGGCCCTCCAGGATCAACGTTCCCCACCCCTGATGTAGTGTGTAACACAGCTCTAAGCAAATTAAAACATCCTGCAAAGTTTTAAATCTGAAAGTGCACCGTATATAAAGTTAATGTCTCTCAAAAGTAAGAGTCGAGTCAATTAAACAAAATGTTTTTTAAGCGAGTCCTAAGCCGCTTCGTTGTGACGTCAAGACGAAACATTAGCATATTGCCCATCCACTTATTGTGGACGGGCACAATATGTGCACAATATGAAACACAATTACGCATTGTGTTTCATATTGTGTAGGTTTCTGGCTAACCAGCGAACTCATAAATCAGCTGTGGGCTGCAGTATTACCTAAAACTGTGTCTATTAATGCAGATTGTCTGTCATTCTTACTACTTTGAGTAAAGATAAAGGATGGAGCAAGATTTGTTTTGCAAACTTTAATGTTACATCGGTCATTCACGTTAGTGCTCGGCTAACATATGAGCCGTTACTGATACAGTTCTTGAATGTGAACCGCAATACATTAGAAACACACACACACACACACACACACACACACACACGTTAATGCTGATGGTGAGGAATTAGAGTTGAAACATCTCCTAATGTACCTTAAACTGAATAGCATCACTGAGAAACGTCCTGTTCAAGGTTCGGGTTGAATAACTAGTTCTTCCATTGTTTCATCATCGATTCGGACTCGCGCTGAGACTGGTGTCGACATCCTTAACGGTCTTTACAGTGTGTACAATCACTGAACTTTAGGAACAGGAAGCCTCCGGACAGAGCTAGAGTTCATTTATGGTTTTGGGTGTTTGTTTCCGAAATACACGCTGTACAGGGTAGACCAATCACAACAGACTGGGCCATCTGACCAATCAGAGCAGAGTAGACCAATCACAACAGACTGGGCCATCTGACCAATCAGAGCAGAGTAGACCAATCACAACAGACTGGGCCATCTGACCAATCAGAGCAGAGTAGACCCATCACAGCAGACTGGGTCATCTGACCAATCAGAGCAGAGAAGACCCATCACAGCAGACTGGGTCATCTGACCAATCAGAGCAGAGTAGACCAATCACAACAGACTGGGACATCTGACCAATCAGAGCAGAGTAGACCAATCACAACAGACTGGGCCATCTGACCAATCAGAGCAGAGAAGACCAATCACAACAGACTGGGCCATCTGACCAATCAGAGCAGAGAAGACCAATCACAACAGACTGGACCATCTGACCAATCAGAGCAGAGAAGACCAATCACAACAGACTGTGCAATGTGACCAATCAGAGCAGAGTAGACCAATCACAACAGACTGAGCCATCTGACCAATCAGAGCAGAGTAGACCAATCACAACAGACTGAGCCATCTGACCAATCAGAGCAGAGTAGACCAATCACAACAGACTCGGCCATCTGACCAATCAGAGCAGAGTAGACCAGTCACAACAGACTGGGCCATCTGACCAATCAGAGCAGAGTAGACCAATCACAACAGACTGGGCCATCTGACCAATCAGAGCAGAGTAGACCAATCACAACAGACTGAGCCATCTGACCAATCAGAGCAGAGTAGACCAGTCACAACAGACGGTGCAATGTGACCAATCAGAGCAGAGTAGACCAATCACAACAGACTGAGCCATCTGACCAATCAGAGCAGAATAGACCAATCACAACAGACTGGGCCATCTGACCAATCAGAGCAGAGAAGACCAATCACAACAGACTGGGCCATCTGACCAATCAGAGCAGAGAAGACCAATCACAACAGACTGGGCCATCTGACCAATCAGAGCAGAGAAGACCAATCACAACAGACTGGGCCATCTGACCAATCAGAGCAGAGTAGACCAATCATAACAGGCTGGGCCATCTGACCAATCAGAGCAGAGTAGACCAATCACAACAGACTGAGCCATCTGACCAATCGGAGTGGATCAGGCTCGTCGAAAGGAGGGATTTAGAGAGACTGATTCATCCATCAAGTCGTTTGAAAATCATTGTGGTGATGTTCAGTATATAGTATGAGAAAATTAAACAGTTTTTTGACCTTTGACCTCTGAAGCAATAAGTAACATTTAAAAGACGTTTGACTAAAACATTTCAGAAACAAAAGTTCCGTGAACAATGTAATGTTTTTGTGCTAACGCTTCTGAAGTCAGTGGAGTGCACGTGATCCATCACTACATCCTATGGTGGAGAGTATCGGTGGCAAGATGGATTAGTTATTTAAGTGGTCAGCAGCTTTCCTATGATTCACGAATGTCTCTGTACTTACAGTGGTACTTGCTGTGCTGACTCTGAGCCTGAATGGTTTCGTGAACCCAGATGGACCAGTGCTTGCTCTTTTGCTGCAGATGAAATGCAGTGATGGCAAAAAAGCACCCGCTGTTTCTCGTTCATCTTTATTAGTAAGCATTTTATTTACTGATTCCATTTATATTGAGTCTTTTCCAGGGCTTGACATTAACACCGGCCAACCTGCCAAATGCGTGTGTATTTCAGCAGTGGCGTGTAACACAGTCACTCCTACTAGAATTTAATTATATATAATAAATACATTTTGCAATTCTAGTTTTTTAAAAAGGCATCTGAAATAATAAACTAAGTGCAATGGGGTGTTGTCAAAAATATAGATTTTTTGATACTGAAATATTTTAAACGCTTCCAATACTCATGTTCCACAGAACAGACACGCGATACCAGCGTCTCTTTCTCTCTCTCTCATCTCTCCGACAGTAAGTGACACACAAACCCGTCACTCACTCGCTTCATTCGCACCGGATGAATATTGTTGCTGTTACAGGGCTTGAATTTCACTGTGGGATTGTGCATATTGCACATAATTTTACTCATTCCCACAGATTTTGTGCTCAGACCCACATCGAGCTCTTTGTCGCTGCTTTTTGCACTTAAACAGTCAAATACACAAAATAATGTCCAAATGGCGGTCTGGGTGAGTATTCACATAAACACAGTCAGTTCTGTTTTAAGTGAACATAAACAGTTGAGAAAGAAAACACGCGTGTAACAGCATAATGGATCCGTGCGTCAGCTCTTAAAGTGACAGTGGCCTAATAAACCCGCTGACAAATTATGAGATAATATTAAACATATCTAAATGGAAGTTTTCCCCCATGGTATCAATGTCCCCCATTATATCGATGACCAGTGAAAATGCTGAGTGGCTAGTAACTTTGGAAAACCACTAGCCACAGTGACTGGTGAGCAAAAAAGTTAATGTCAAGCCCTGGTCTTTTCCTTTAAAAAAAACGGATTCAGTGTCTACAACATGAAATAACACACATGAATGTCATTCATAAACGTTACTAGTGACCTCACCACCAGCCACTGGTGACATGCTGACCCTGTTATCAGCAGGATTTGTTTTGTGATTTTGTCCGGCTCAATCAGACAATAGTGGGCGGAGTTAGTGTAAATAGCCTCTGCCAACAAGGCGGACTAATTGCACTTGGTTTACTGATTGCATTTATTTGTAATTAGAATAATAGCTGTCGGCAAGAGGCCATTTATTATAGTAGAATTCACAACCTTTCAATATTCAAATATTCAAGTGTCAAATACCTTAAATCAAACACTGGCACAAATTTAATCATCACCAAATAAAAATCACTTTATTGGTATTTTTTCAGTTAACGGTCATGGGACGTTCTACTTCCTGTGTTAATAGTTCTGTGAGACACCTCATTAATTATCTTGCGTTAATGGCAAATTGTATCTTGAACATCGGATGGGTGGGTCTGTGTACCTGCACCGAAAGCATTAATTAACAGCAGTATATATTAACATATTTATCAGGGAATATTACAATTAATGCAAGATATTATTACTTATCCAACTAGACTGGACACTAGCAGAGAGAATGGCTTGATAATTATTAACAGCAATAACTGAGAAGGATATATTAATGACAAATCAATGCTACACAAGTCGTATTAATTGTTTTCCTGTAGTTCTATGCTAATGGTTCAACTTTCACCTAAATGGCAAAGTAACAGCAGGCTAGATTAAGGAGCTGTTCAAACAAAAGGACAACATGAATGTTGCTTGACAATGTCTGGAATGCTGGCACAGAGAGCAGTGCGCTGTCGAAACATGCCGATTTCACGTTTCAGGTGACTCAAGACATGACAGGCTCATTTCCTTCACTAACTCACACGGGTTTTCAAGGTTCCTCACAGAAAGGAAAAGGAACGTGTTACAGAGTTTATACATGTGCTGTCGTTACAGTGGAAGCCACATGCTGAACTGCGGCTTCATTATGACAGTTTTGACACCAGAACATAACACAGAATCTATTCACAGCTTCTCTTCTGCAGCTAAAACTAGCCAGAACTGGAGACTGATAGACTGCAATGCCAGTACAATCTGTGCCAACACCAGTTTCACATACAAAAGTGCATATTAGTGATCTGATATTAGTGATCACTTTATTGCACAGGGCTGTTTGGATCAATCTCAATGCCTGGCTATTAAAGTTGTGACATTTTACCACATTTGGGAGGGAAAGAATCTGTAACACTTTACAATAAGGTCCATTTAGTTAATCCATTAACTAGCAATGAGCAATACGATTGTTACAGTATTTATTCATCCAACATACAACTGTTCATTTTAGCTCAGTCCCAGTGAATAATATTAATAGATACAGCTTTTGATTTGAATAATGTATTAGTAAATGTTGGAAATGAGCATTAGCAAAGATTAATAAATGCTTTAGAAGTATTATATAATGTCGTTAACTACTGTATCCTTATTGTAAAATGTGACCAAATAATCTTATTGAAATTACAGTAATGAAAAAAAAAAAAAAAAACACTTGTACATTAAATTGTCAAGTATTAACACATAATGATGCTGTAGTACAGTTAAATTTTAAATTTTCAATGTAATATTTCAACAACAACAAAAAAAGGGATTGGAATAATGAGAAATACACAAATGTTTACGTTGGAATGAAACGGATTAGTGCTGTCAAATCGATTAATCGCGATTAATCGCTTCTAACAAAGGTTGTTTACATAATACGTGTGTGTATGTGCACACAGACGCACATGCACACACACATAAATATACATACAGATATTACAGATACAGATTTTATGTTAACAAAAAACGTTTTAGATGCGATTAATCACGATTAATCGATTTGACAACACTAAAATGGATATGCTTTCGTGAGATTCATCTGTAAAGTACAGCGCTAATGACAAACTATGCACAAACAAAGTGTTAACATACAATAAACAGTCCATTTTCTTCTGTAAACTTACTGTAATTCACTAAACTCAACCAATTAACAGTCAGTAAAACTAATTAGCTTCCATTCTTGTCCTATTTCCCCAAGTACTGTGGTCATGGCTGTTATGCATTATCATCTATTGACTAAGATCTTCTGTCTGAACTGTAAAGACACATTGCATAGGCTATAATAACTGTATATTCTACTGTAAGTGTGGCATGCTGCTGTATATTTGGTAATGTCTATATCTACAAACAAATTTAGTGAAAACACCAGTGCAAATGAGTACAGTAAGTAATAAGGTTAGCCATCTTTATATACCAAGAAAAATATATGAAAAACAAACATACTCTAGACGCCTGAGACGTAGACTAACTTGGACCCTAATTGTAGCTCTCTTTTCCTAATTTTTTGGATTCAATATGAATAACATGAGGTTGCAGTGTGCAAACATGTAAGGAGTCTCTTAAGGATTAAATGGCTTTAGCGCGGTAAGATGATACACATACATGTAGCGCCTCTACTGCGTCAATATCAGTGACAGGACTGTCAATCTGAGCGTGGTTTCCTGTATTTAACCTTCTCGTTGGGTGTGATGCCATTAGTGTGGCCATTTATTGATCCGTTCGGGTAATCACTCTTCCGAGATCCCGCGTGTCTCTTATAGGTCTGTGGAGCAAAGAAGGGGAACGTTTACAGTGGTTTTACTTTTGCTCCGTAATATTCATTCTTTATGCTACAATGAGAATGTGCTTACCTGTATGTAGAAGTTTGAGAAGAGTATGATAAGAGTGATCATGTAGGTAATCTGGAAATACAGCCAGCCCATTGGGAATCCACAAGGCCAAACCACAGCACAAGATGTCTGGAACATGGTCAGGACGAACTGGACCTGAGGGGAAACAGCCATCAGTCATCTGTTATTAATCATTCGTGTATGGTCGATTCTTCCATTTGGTTAGCTAACCTAATATTGCTTGCAGTCAGTTCATTTGCAAAAAGTCCAGATTCTGGCAAATGTAACCAAGGATGCATTAAATTGATCAAAAGTGGTAGGAAAGACTTTTATAATGTTACAAGAGATTTCTATTTTAAAGGGAACCTATTATGCCTCTTTTTA
This sequence comes from Paracanthobrama guichenoti, assembly GCA_018749465.1. Classification (NCBI taxonomy): domain Eukaryota; kingdom Metazoa; phylum Chordata; class Actinopteri; order Cypriniformes; family Gobionidae; genus Paracanthobrama; species Paracanthobrama guichenoti. The sequence goes on from CM031955.1 coordinate 8,249,740, forward strand.
CAAGATGTAAGAAGTCTCAGATGTCCCCAGAATGTGTGTGTGAAGTTTCAGCTCAAAATACGTCACAGATCATTTATTATACTATGTTGTAAACGCCCATTTTTGAGTGGAAGGAATAGGCATGCTGTTTTCGTGCCTGTATCTTTAAATGCAAATGAGCTGCTGCTCTGCCCCCTTTCCAGAAGAGGGTGGAGTCGGTACGAATCGTGCCTCCAATACCCTGACAAAAACGTGTTTTTCTGAGCGCACACACACCCGAAGCATGCGCACAGAAAGCTGTGTGACAGACGGAGCGTCCCACGAGTATTAAAGTTCTCTTTCACGTCTTATTGAGCTTAAACTGTCAAACACACACAAGGACAAGGTTATGTCAAAGACACACACAGTTCACATAAACTCAGTCGGTTATGTGTGTGAACGTAAAGAAATCACAGGTGTGTATTAGATCTGTGTATTAAAGTGACAGCAGTGTAATATACAGTACCTACTGCTATATCTGCTGTTAATATCAATCAGAACAACAGGAAATCACTCACTGCTCTCGACTGAATGACTTCAGTAGCTTTAATAAGAACACATTTCTGACTCTGGTGAGGAGGTAAATATGGAGGACTGTGTACAGCTCACTGAGGGCGGGGTCTATGCTAATAGGGCGGAGTCTGTCAGCAGTCATGGGAGGGTCTAGGCAGTGACGTCAAATGGCACAGAAACTGCAAACGGCTTATGATTTATGGGGATTAAAAACATTTTTTAAAAAGAGGAGTGGGTGGATTTTACCATTATAGGCTGGTTGTGTAACACTGCGACACCATGTAAAACCATGAAAAACCATGTAAAAGTGAATTGTGCATAATAGGTCCCCTTTAAATAAACTGTTCTTTTAAACTGGTCACGGTTTACATATAAATATGATTCAACATAGATAATCATAAATGTGTGTTGATCATCAGATCCTCATCTGAGAGTGATTAGTGAAGGATCATGTGACACTGAAGACTGGAGTAATGATGATAAACTCAGCTCTGATCACAGGAATAAATCACACTGTACTATATATTCACACAGAGAACAGCTGATCTACACTGGAGGAATATTACACTGATCTACTGGAGTTATGATTAAATAAATGCAGCCTTGGTGAGCAGAAGAGACTTCAAAAGCATCTTACTGACACCAAACCTTTGAACGGTAGTGTATATTTAAGCATTTTCTCTTTAAAAATCATACTAGGAAAATCTACAGTTCCCCTAACTGGACTATAACAACACGTTAAAGACAATGACTTAATTTCTTATTTATTATATGATTGGATCATCTATCAGACTCTTATAGCAAAGCAAAGCACTTGGTGTTGTAATAAAGAGAAAGAAAAAGCATTGTAAAAAGTAAACGCGTGTACTTACCAGCTGCCCTTGAGTGATGTATTTTTTCCACCACAGATACGGTCTTATGGCCGGGACAGCGGAGAGGCCGTAATACGAGTACATCAGAACATGGATGAAGCTGTTAAACGTGGAGCCGAAATACGCTGGTGAAGAGAGAAGTAATATCAGCATTAGTTCATGCATTCGCTTCAGATACATTCAATCACAAATCATATCAATACTGAGGCCTCACACTGAGCTGGATTTATTCTATTGGTACGTTCACACGCGTTACTACATGAATAGCCATCATTACACATCCAAATCAACGATCGGTGATGTGTGTGTGTAGCCTGATCTCTTTTAGTTTGTTAGTTCGGTTTCCTGCATCTTAGTTCCCTTTTCTGTGGTTGCCTGTATTTGTTTAGTTGTGTTTAAGGCCTCAGTTTGAGTTTGTGCCTCTACTGTCTGCGTTTACACTTTATGCATAGCTGTTGCATTTTCCCCTAAACTGAGTTCCTTCTTGTATTCCCTTGTTTGTATTGTTTGTCTGATAAAGTGATACAACTGAGTTAAGGCTGATCTGTGCCTGCTCACAATTCTGTGTAAAGAAAGACACAATGCAATATAAAAGCCAGACAAACCCACTCTGACCCACCTCAGCCCCTAGTTTATTAGTATGTAGTTAAAATTACTTGTAAATCAAATCAAAATGTATTTATAAAGCTCAATAAAAACAACAGTAGTTGGATAGTCCGTCCATCATAAAAGTGCATCCATCATAAAAAAGTGCATCCATACATCATAAAAGTGCATCTATCCATCATAAGTACATCTATCCATCATATGTGCATCCATCCATCATAAGTACATATATCCATCATAAGTGCATCCATCATAAAAAAGTGCATCCATACATCATAAAAGTGCATCTATCCATCATAAGTACATCTATCCATCATATGTGCATCCATCCATCATAAAAGTGCATCCATACATCATAAAAGTGCATCTATCCATCATAAAAAGCATCTATCCATCATAAGTATATCTATTCATCATATGTGCATCCATCCATCATAAAAGTGCATCTAGCCATCATAAAAGTGCATCCATGCATTAAGTGCAATACTTTGACTGTTTAGTGCAATATATTCTAAACTAGTGCAATATATTCTTAAATGTAACTGTGACCTTTATAGATAGATATAGATATATATATATATATATATATATATATATATATATATATAGATATACATACCTTTATTTTATTTTGTACTATTTTTCATATTTGTATATTTGTGTTCATGTTGTGTTGTATTGTATATGTGCACTGGAAGCTTCAGCACCAAGACAAATTCCTTGTGTGTGCAAGCACACTTGGCAATAAAGCTCTTTCTGATTCTGAATCTGATACATCCATCATAAAAGTGCATCCATCCATCCATCATAAAAGTGCATCCATCATCCATCATAAAAGCGCATCCATCCATCCATCATAAAAGCGCATCCATCCATCATAAAAGTGCATCCATCCATCATAAAAGCGCATCCATCCATCCATCATAAAAGCGCATCCATCCATCATAGATCATGGGTGCACTTTTATGGGTTTCTGTTACTTCAAAACAGAAACAGCCATTTACTGCCATTATAAAGCTTGGAAGAGCCAGGACATTTATTAATATAACTCTGATTGTGTTCGTCTGAAAGAAGAATGTCATACACACCTAGGATGACTTGAGGGAGAGTACATTTTTGGGTGAACTATCCCTTTAATGTCAGAGAACGAGTGAATGTACTCCTTTAAATACCATGTTACACAATGACAGCGGTTATTTAAAGACCCTCTGAACAAGCACTTTTACCCTGTTCTGTGCGGGTTTTGGTTTTATGCATCTGAATAATTCAGCATATAATATGCAGCATAAGCGCCTTCAGAAACAACTTACAGTGGCCACACGGCACCCAGTTCATGACAAACCACCAGATGTTGAGCATGCTGGCGTGATGGTACACGTGCAGGAAGGTGAGCTGGTGGTTGTTCTTCCTCAGGATAAAGAAGAATGTGTCCATAAACTCAATGAGTTTGGAGAAGTAATACCACCACAGGACATGAATCATCTGAGGAGGGATTAAAAGAGAATCAGTTACACAAGAAGTCATTTCTCCAGGCAGATTACAGACATGCATTATCAGATGGTGCAAACTATTAAAATGTAAGCTTTTTATAATAGCATAACATCATGGAATTTCATAAAAATCAAACATCCCATAAGTTTTCATTGAGGGATCAAACATTTTATACACTAACTCTGAGTATTTAAGCTTCATCCACTATGAATCTATCACTGGCAAAGCCCAGCAACTGACTTGGGACATGCTAGCAATGTGCCAGTTAATGCTAACCACATGTTAAAATATGTTATCATCCTGTTAAATCATGATTGTTTAACATGTTGTTAGCTTGTTTTAACATAAATTAGCATGCTAACAACATGGTAATTCATGCTAAAAACATGTTTCATGATAACAGCATGCTATGCCATGCTAACAGCATGTTTAAAAAAAATGCATGTAAGATCATGCTAGCAACGTGCTAAATCATGCTAACAGCACGTTAATCTATTTTTGTGACTGCCTTTATTGGACTTTATTGCCTTCAAAACATTCAAAGTTTAAACTTTAAAACTACTTCAAGCTTTTGAATCTTTTTTTTGGTTTTTGTTAAGTTTCTGGCCTGGCCTTTTCAAGCCATCTTCAAAGTTTGTGATCAAACTTTACTCATCTAGTTTCGGTTATAATTAATGTGTTAAAAAACATTATATTCAGTTCGCACTCAAGTATATCATTTCAAAGTACAATATTTCCATAATAAGTACTCTTTTTAGAAGTATGCTGAAGTGTACGTTACGTTTTGTTTTCTGTTCCTATATTTAGTTCCTGTGCTCTTTGTTCCTCCGCTAACTGATTTGGCTCACCTGTATCTGCTCTAGGCCTAGTTCCTCATTTTCCTTTGTATCTATTGCCCTCTGTTTCCTCAGTTCCTTTGTCGAGAATTGTCTTTGGTTTTCAAAGCTGTTCCGTTTGTTATGACTCGTTTAGTTTGTAAATATAAATAAACGTTTGTTGCCGACAGATCCTCCTCTCCTGACCAGCTCCGTCACATTCACAGCATTAAAAAAGAAGAACTGAATGAAGACATGTCACTGACCATCATATCATCAGACCAGCTTCAGCTCTTTTCTAATCGGATATAATCAGGTATCTTTTTATAATTATGCAAAATTCACTTTCATAAGGTGTTTGAACACCCAATGCAAAATAATTCCACCCAATGCAATATAATTCCCATAAATCAAATTCAGTCTCTTCAAATGCACTAGTTCAGATTCTCCCCTTCAATGACGTCATCGTGGGAAGAAGCCCTGCCCACAGCCGGTGACAATATGCCCTATTAGCATAGACACAGCCCTGAGTGAGAAGCTCACCGTGTGCATAATTCATAAACGCGCATTTATTAGGCACAGTACAGTCAGATGACTGAACATATAAGGCTGAACACCGCTACCAACAGTTTCTGACATTTTTAGTGCGTGAGATTGTCCTGTTTTGTTGTTGCCGGTATGCCGGAGCATGAGCTCTTGAAGCTCCGCCCTCTTCTGGAAAGGGCTCATTTGCATTTAAAGGGACACAGAAAAAAAAAAAAAACGGTTCCCGATGTTAAATGATATACTACATTCGTATTAATACAGCAGCAAATTCAAACAGGCTCTCTCTGGATCTCCCAGCGCTGTCTAGAGGTTAACTGGGTCACACGCAAACACTATACGAATGTTATAATGCAGCTCGAGCAGAAATCAAGGTTTCATCGGGACAGCATTCTCCCATGGAGAAGCACAATTACACAACATTTTAAGATGAAGAGGTGCTCTTTTGGTTTTCAACTGTGATGACTAATGTGTGCACTCACAGAATCAGACACGACTGCCATTTATATAGCACATTACCCGGTATAAATTTGAATACCAGCTGGTCCGTTGGGTCGGATTGCTTTCACACCTGAAGCGCCCCCAAGTTCGTTTGCAATTGGGCTGAGACCACCTCATTCAGGTGGACTCAGAGGCCGCATTTACACTGCAGGTCTTGATGCACAATTGAGATTTGGTGACTATATCCGATTTTTTGGACAACCCGCTTACATCATCTTTTAAAAGCGACCCGTAGCCGATATTTGCATTTACACTATACACTGGCGAAACAGCCCAAGACGTTCTGACCCGGAAAAGGAAGTAAAATGCGCAATATGCAAAGGACGCAATGGATGCAGATGAAATGATTACAATGTACAGTGTCTTCGCCCCAAAGGCTTAAAAGACATGAAACCTCCGCATTACTCCACTGTGTCGTACCGTCGTCTTCCATCGCGCCATTAGTGTCATGTGATCGCAGTTCGTGTCCACCTGAGTTGACGTCAATCACTTTCAATGCCGTACGATTTGCATTTACTGGGGAATATCCGTTTGGACCACTTACATGGCAGACGCAAATGCACGTATCCGAATCATATCGGATTTATCACCACATATGAGTGAGGCCTGAATCCAATCTGAGGATATCAGAATTCATGTGTTTTTTTTCCTGCTTACATGTTCACACGTCATATCTGATCTGTGCCACAAAAAATAAATAAATAAATAAATAAATCGGGAATTGGGTCACTTGAACCATGCAGTGTAAATGGGGCCAGAGTGATTGTTTTGGTGCGGATCCGAGTGCTACTGCCGTGTTCGCATATGCCTAAACAAACTGACCCAAGGGAGAAAACACACCAGGTTCCGAAACAAACACTCAGGTGTGAAAGCACCCTTATATTACATCGTGTAAAAAATGGGCATAATAGGTCCCCTTTAAATAACCTTCATAGGTCAATGCTGTGGATCATGAGGCGATTGACCATTACATCACAAAAGTTTGGACTCGTAGAAAGATTGTGAGCTTCAGATTCCAGTTGGGACAAGGCCATTTTCCAATAGAATGGAGAATATTGTATCTTTTCTTTTGTATGTGTTATTGTATAACACATACGAATATTGTATATAATATTCTCCAATGGAAAACATCTATTCTGAGGATTGTGATAAAAGAACTGAATCTGTGAATTTTCTAATTTCAAACATGTAAAGCTCAGTTTGTTGTTTTACCCTGGTGTCGGCCTCTCCTGCACTGTGGGTGTTCTGGCAGAAGAAGTTGTATCCGCCTTGATACACTGACATTACCAGCTGTAGAGACAGAAGGAAAACAGAGTGAATGATCATTCAACACCACTTTAATCAGCCTTCCCAATATGCAACACATTTGTGGAATTAGTACTAATGCTTGTGGAGCAGAGAGGATCAGTTTACACTAACAACACATACAATGTACCCAGTGAACAAAACATATGTTCACTGATTAAGTTGTGAAAACAATATTTAACATTCTAAATAACCAGTTTTTTGTTTTCAAATGCTTTAAATTTGGGGTGGGGGGATTAGATAGCTTACAGAACCTGTTATGACCCAGTGCAACATGTTCCACATTCCAAACAACCAATCAGACTGGAGGGACAAGTTTACGGTTTATATCAGTTTAGGCTAACAATCAGGGTTCAACATCACTGTTATTCACCATCATTTCCATCTGGTTTTAGGGATAACTTCTAGGTAGGGTTAGGTTTAGGATATGGTTAGGATTTAATTTTCGGACAGGAATGTTGACCCAGGAACACATCTAACTCAGCAAAATCAGGACGTGCGTGAACATTACATTTGATCATTTTGCAGACATTGGAGTGTTACTTTAGAATATTCTCTGAACGTTCCGAAACAAGGAGCAACATTTAAAAACGTCTACTCTCATGGAATGTTTTATTTCTGAAACATTTCAATGCCCTATAAATATTTTTGTGCTAAAACTTTGAGAACATTATTAACTCTTTCCCCGTCACTGATGGAATTATCCGCCAATCCATGTTTCCACTGTTACACGGTAGGGAGCGTTATGTATATTCTAGTACAGAATCTCTAGTTCAAAAACACAGGAGAAGAAGAAGCAGAACAAGTGATAGCATTGCTGACGCACATGTAAAAGATCACGATCATCAGACATTAAACAGCATATAAGTTCAAAACTGACTAACGTTACTGAATGAAATGTCAAAACACATGAGGAGGAAACAGCTGTGAAGCTTTGGGGGTGTTGATGGACTCGATCTACTCTATCTGTGTTTAGATCATTGCTCTGAATCTGATCTGGATGTAGTAAATGTTCAAAATGTTGCTTTTTTTTTTATGAAACCTACCCATATTCAAGTATTGATTAAAAAAAGAATGCATGAAGCTAGAACATAAAACATAATACCAATCAGGCATAGTATTATGACCTAATTCCCCATTCCTAATATTGTTTTGCCCCATACGCAACAAACTGAGATGCTCTGTGTATTCTGACACCTTTCTATCAGAACCAGCATTAACTTCTTGAGCAGTTTGAGCTCCAGTAGCTCGTCTGTTTGATCGGACCACACGGGCCAGCCTTCGCTCCCCACGTGCATCAATGAGCCTTGGCCGCCCATGACCCTGTGTCCGGTTCACCACTGTTCCTTCCTTGGAGCACTTTTGATAGATCCTGACCACTGCAGACCGGGAACACCCCACAAGAGCTGCAGTTTTGGAGATGCTCTGACCCAGTCGTCTAGCCATCACAGTTTGACCCTTGTCAAACTCGCTCAAATCCTTACGCTCGCCCATTTTTCCTGCTTCTAACACATCAACTTTGAGGACACGTTCACTTGCTGCCTAATATATCCCACCCAATAACAGGAACCATGATGAAGTGGTCATAATGTCATGCCTGACGCTGGTGAGGAAGAGATAAGTGAAGTTGAACGAACATCCTATTAGCGTTACTGGAGACTTTGAGAGAACATTGCCACAACGTTCTGAGTTCTGAGAACGTTAGTACGTAACGTATTCATGTTTCTGAAAACCGATGGCATATGGTTCAAAACATTTGATACGTCCTATCCATCAAAAATAAATAAATAAAATAAAATAATTATCTCTTGCAATTTCAAGAAACAGGCCATCAAATGGATCTAACCTCTCGCACAAGGGTCGTCCTTATTTAAGTAAGTTTAGAAACATTCACTCCTGAGCATGAGCAGCTCCAGACGCTTGCAGGTGTACGGCTGTTGCATGCTGATATTTTACTGCTGACTTCTTCAGAAAGTGGATAAAAAGTGCTAAATTCTTTTGAACGGTCTTGTTCTCACCTCTCACTGAACACTGTGCAGACCTCAGTAAACTCTCCCATGAGCCTCTGATGTGTCATTGTTCATTGTCTCATTCTGAATAAAGTCCTTGTTCTTTCTGCTAAAATGCAGAATGAAAGCTGCACATCTGTCCCCTATATATAAATCCTACTAAACCTCAAAAAAAAAAAAAAAAAAAAAAATGTTCTCATAGTCTGACCTCATGTCACAGGTGATGATGACATTCAGAGGAGGGCATCTCTATTTAAACAACCTCTTTAAAAGGACATTCAGGGGACATAAAGGGCCATTCAACTGTCCCGATATAACCCTAATTGCTTTGGCCTAATGGAGATTCTCAGGGTCAGCGGGTTGATTTTGCAGTTAGAGAGACTGTCACGGGACGGTGTGCACCGCTGCCTCTCTCTAACGTCCAAAAGCCAGTCCCAACACTGACTTGGCTCATTTCTCATCTAATGAAAGACGGCATCCCCTCGACCATGAAGTTGGGAAGTTGCACTACTCTTTTCTTCTCTATTATGACATATCTGAGTGAAACGGCTTCTGGGACATGGAGAATTCATGGAAATGTTGTTGCCCCGCCCTTGTCAGAGAAGAAAAGAGATGTCACTGCAAGAGGGATTCACCAAAATGAATAAAAATACCCCAAAATTCAAGATATGGGGCAAAAAAAATGCCCCTGTATGAGTTACTTACTTTTAATATTTACAAAGGATATAGCTAGTTAAGCAATACAACATGAACAAGAGTGTTTTCCCAAATATCAGGATGAGTGCAAATGTGATCATTTTTATATAGGAGTTCAATAAACAAGAAGTTAATATTAGGTGACTTGCAGAAAACTGTCTGTTTTTCCCAAACAAACCCACAGTAGAGCTTGTGAGACTCAGCGATGTTTTGTTACTGAATGAATCAGTGTTGAACGAATCGGTCAAATGAATGATTCAACGACTCACTCGTCACTTGCTGTCATTCAATAAATCAGCCGTTTTAAATAGTTTGATTGAATGATTCAATGACTCACTTGTAAAGAAGATTTGTCGTGGTTTTGGTTTCATGTTTAAAAGTATCAGATGGAATAGATATAATGCATCTAGATAGCATGTATTTATAGAGTGAAATATGAGAACTTGGTAACACTTTACAACACGGATGCACAAATATACATTAATTCATGCTTAACTAATGCACAGATAATCATGAGTTAATGTATGACTCATGAAGAACTAAACCATGTATAGATTACTGCATCAGCAACTAATGAAGATTATACATGATTAATAGATTAAGTAATTATTAAATTGTTATTAGTTAAATGTGACATGTATTAATTCCTTAATAACATATTATATTAACTAATAGTGTAAATTTGTTAATTACCACAATGGGTCAAAGCCATGCATTTCAACTTCCAGTTGTCCGTTTTAATTAATCATTAGCTAACGATTTATTACGGTATCATTATGTTATGACTTGAGGCACATGACTTAACTAATTAAAAATTAATTCAAAAGCCATAACCACAATGACATGTTACTTTTTAACTAACAATTAGTTAACAGTCATGTGCCTCAAGTAAAGTCATAACATAATGAAACCTTTGGAAATCATTAGCTAATGATTCATTAAAGCAGAAAACAGGAAGTTGAAATGCATGGCTTTGACCCATTGTGGTAATTAACACATTCATCTACATTAATAGTTAATATAATATGTTATTAGGAATTAATACAGGTCACATTTAATTAATAGCAATTCATATATTACCTAATCTATTAAATTTGGTTCTGATGCCGTGATCATTAATAAATGGTTTAGTTCTTCATGAGTCATACATTAACTCATGATTATCCGTGCATTAGTTAAGCATGAATTAATAAATATTAGTGCACCCGTATTGTAAAGTGTTACCAATAACGTTGTTAAATATAATAAAGCGAGATGTAATGATTATGATCTTACTACATAAAGAACAAAATAACTTTAAACAGATCAAATTCTACTGTCAAATGAGGTTTTTTTTCGTGCATCAAGAACGATTGAGCTTTCGTTGACCATATTTGATGAGCTCAATGCATGCGTGTTGATCAATGTAATTATGTGAATAAAAGCCCACATATGTTAATATAAAGCAATCGTGACTCTTCACAATATTCTGAAATAAACCGCTCAATTCATATTACTTTTACGATCTGTTTTTGGGGTGAATAGACTTCAATGGACAGATAAATCTCACTAAACACTTATGGGTTTGGAACAACATGACTTTTCATTTTTGGGTGATTAAAGGTCTCAAAGCTGACAGACAGTATCTGTGCTTATTTGGAAAGCCAGACAGGGTGTCAGTCAGTTTTGCAATGCGGACAGCGTGGCGAGTGCAAATGAGGCAAGAAAGGACTCTGATCTTTAAGGTGCACATGGACTGACACATCAGACCTGCTCAGTTTCCAAAAAGTCAAATCAGTCTCAAAGTGCATGTCCTTAAAAGTCTCACGCACAATCAAATATCTAGATTGTGTAACGCCTATTACAGCATAAAATCAATGCAAATACAAGCTTTGAGTGTAGGAAGGCATTTTAAAGCACTTCAGAACAGGATGACCAACTAATTTATTTTAGTATCACTGAGATACTACTTTGTCTTTTTCATTCAAGGAGAATCATTCAAGCGGAAAACTTCTGAGCCTATAAATGTTGCTTATTGAGAGGAAATGACTAGATTTAAACGTCATTTTTGTACTGCTGCATGAAAATGGTCTGTTGCATGTGAAATATTGCAGGTTCATAAAATAATCTGCACTGAAATTACACCTCGTTGCGTTTTCTGATGTTTAGGAATAATAAAACCTCACCATGACTGGAAATGGCAAGTTTCTGATCTCTCAATTGACATCGTTGACACGGATGGTCAAGGGAAGGGACTGTTTTGACTTCTGAAAATTACATGTTCTCACAGTTTATCTCCTTTCACAGCACTTTAAAATTGATCAGACCCCTCATGATATGACGCTTTCAAACAAGCACGCGTGTTGTTGGTCAGAACTCACTTCATAGAACATGTAGAGCGACAGGAGTGTCAGGCCGAGGTTATACGGCACGAGCAGTGCTCTGCAGGAGTACGGCTGTCTGTTCCTCATGTATTTTGGTCCCATCCACACAATCAGAAGGTAAATCACGGTGAAGGTGAAAGTGGGGATGTAGTTTTCCAGCAGAAGCCATCCTTTAACCCGAGGATCTGTGAATGAGAGAGCACAAGCATCCTCACGCATATGGACATTAGGTGTTCGTTCCTCTGCGTTTAACCCTTTCCCTGCCTTTGAAGGAATTTTCCGGATTTCCATGTTTACACATCCTCTGAAAGAGTACAGAATCTCCTGATCAAAACACAGGTGAAGAAGCAGAAACAAGTGATAGAAGCATTGCTGACGCACATGTAAATGAACACGATTCAACAGCATATAAATCAAAACTGGCTAATGTTACTGAATAAAATGCTGACCCAGGACGAGCTATAGGACTGTAAAGCTGTTGATGGACTTTGTGTTTTGATCTTTGACAAAAAAACCAACGCGCTTTTCTCAACTTTTTGCTCAAAATGTTGCTTTTTTCATGCTAGAATATTTTTATTCATTTGATAAATTGTTCTAGGGTAACCAAACGTCCTGTTTTCCCCAGGACATGTCCTGTTGTCAAGTCCTGTCCTGGCTTATAAAGTGATGAAAATGTCCTGGTTTTCATAATTTTTCATTGGGCCATTAAACTGACTGGCACTAGGGCAACCTACAAGTATCTCATTGCCAGGCCGAGTGTCCTGGTTTTCGGTAAATCAAAATATGGTCACCCTAGTATGTTCAGGTATGAATACGACAAAATACACTGGGGGCGCCATTTAAAAGTGTTATGAAAATGATAAATAAAAAAAATGTCTGGCAAAAAATAAATAAATAAATAAATTAAAAAAAAAAAAAAAAAAATTGGCAGCGGCTATTTGCACCAAGTGAAAATAGCATTTTTCCTTAGCGATAATTGCCATTTACACAGTGCAAATAGTGATAGATTCTATTTACACGTGTAAAAGTAGCAGTTCTTTGCATTATGTATAAATAGTAATTAGATGCTACTTGTACTTTATTTTGACATATACATACTATTTGCACCTCAGTATTGTTGTACATAAACAGGATGCAATAATTAAAATTATTACATGGGACAATAAAAGTCCTCCCTACATTTTTAGAAAATGTTCTTAATTTTTATTGAAAGTAAATGCCTTTCTGATGTGATATGTGATGGGAAAAGGGAGAAGAGCGAGCTCTGCAAAAGGAGGATTTGAACCCGGGTCGATCGCGTCAAAACCTAGATCCTCAAGCATTACGCTTTACTGACTACACCACTGAAGACGTTGAAACACGCCTGTTATTTTTCTAATCTTGTTCTTCCCAAACAGACATCGTTAGGCGGAGCTAGTGCAAATAACACTTGCCGACAGAGCGTGTTATTTGTACTTGGTGCAAATAGAATAGAATACTGATAGAATTAAAAATGTATTAAAAAAGTAAATTTCACATGATTTTATAAAAGTGGCTGTTTATAATAAACGTCCATAAAATTTAGACACGCATCTTACTCTTACCTGGCACTGATTAAAATCATTGTTGCGGTTTCTGTGATTTGGCTCCATTTATTAATTTTGTAATTAACACTTTTTATTGGATACCTCTCATATTTAAATGAAAGCACACTTTTTGGTGCATGAGATTGGTGAACAAACAGTATCTAAGGTAGGTCAAAAACACATGAGTCAGAAGGGGGTCAGTGCCTGCAGCTTTATTATTCTTATTAATATTACTTTCAGTCTGGAATGATACTACAATGAGCACTTTTAGGATAAAATAATCATTGGATACCCATTAAGCAAAATTTATTCCATTGCCCAAAGATATAGTGCCCAATAGTTGTTACCAGTGCTAAGACCCTAGAGAAGGCAGTATTTGATCAAACACAAGGTTACTTCTCAGAAAGGGACACTCTACATGCACAGCTTTAGTACAGATGACCGGTATAGGGACTTGGATAATAAAATGATATGTGGAGCGGATTAAGATTTCACTAGCGAAGTGTTCTGGATTTAGTCCTTCAGCAGTTGCTCGGATGAAAGTTATTTAGTAAACGTCGCAGAGTGTAGTTTTAATGGAAGCTGCTCAGAGAGAATATCAGAGGAAAGTTCCTCAAGGGAGCCACTCACGGATTACATTTTTACAAACGATTCTCCTCTGGTTTTGAAAAGTGCTAAATTAACAATGTGTGCAGATGATATTACAGTCTGAGACCAACATCTGCGGCCAGTTAGAAAACAAACTACTCGGTTCAAACCATTCTTTAAGGCAGGGGTGGGGAGCGCTAATCCTGGAGTTTAGCTCCAACCCTGATCAAACTCACCTACCTGTGATTTTCTGTGAATCCATTGATTAGCATGTTCAGGTGTGTTTGATTAGGGTTAGAGCTAAACTCTGCAGGAAAGTGTCTCGTGGGCCACATTTAAGGATCCCTGGCTTAGACTATGCAAGGAATAATTGACGACGGGCCATTGAATTAATAGAAACATAATGCAGGTGGTAATGCGGTCACGACACCAAGCGGAGTGTACTAATACGAAACTGTAAGAACAGCGCGGTTATTCCCTCACTAGTGAGAAATGTCATGTAGTTGCTACACTATTTTACTGATTTACATGTTTCTGTGCGAGTGTGTGTCTGCACTGTGTGAGAGAAAGAGAGTATGTGCTGTACGTACATAATAAAAATGACATTTTATGGCAAAAACCATGGAAATAATTAGTGTTTTTTATCCTATTGTTCGATATATTCTTTCTCTTGGTCAGGGTGGTTGTGTGTTTTGGCTCTTTTGCTGTTGTCGGCTGTAAGGACTGAAATCACTGAAATCATTTGGCGGAGTGATATGGAGCTGTAATGTGGTCAAAACCTGCTGGAACTACTTTAGCCGAGCGTTTCCCTGGAAATAACTGCACACCTTAGAATGTTCGTCAGCCAATCAGATTCAAGCATTCAACAGCCCCGTAGTATAAACTGAAATAAAACACTTAATCAGCAAGCAAAGGAAACCAAGTTATTGGGCATCACCCTTGATAATAAACTGGTCAAAATGCGGCTAACAAAATGGGTAAGGTGTTAGCTGTAGTAAGGAGATGCAGAAAATATAATGAAAACAGTATTAGGTACACTTTTCTTTTCACAGCTAGACTATTGACAGATAATTTGGGCCAATACCACCAAAAAAGATGAAAGGCCTTGCTCTCCAGTGTCCGTACGGCACAAATATTAAATATGGATTATCATATTTATACGAGGTTATGCACAGAAGTTAGTGGGATGTGTTAGACCTGGTGTTTGTTTGTAATGTTTCTGTGAGTGTGATGATAACTAAAGCATGTTTTTAGGTGTCGTGTGACCGGCCGTGCTCTCTGGCATAGCTAATGGGGATCCAAATGAACAAACAAATACACAAACAAACCAGAAGCACGCTCTCGGCTGCGTGAGACATTATTAAAATCAGCAGTGTGCTCTAATACTGCTTTAGCTTTGGAAATAAAGTCGAGATTTGTTCCGTTTGCTAACGTTCTGACATGGGAACACAACAAAGAAAAGTTTAGAGTGTTGGTCTTACCCCTGGGTCCCATCCAAGACTCAATATAAGTGTTAACTCTGAGATTAATGGCCTCCATCTTCAACCTTTGAGAGAAATCATATGAAGATTACTTCAGCTGTTCACACACACACACACACTCTTTAAAAGTCAATAGAAGTTAACCTAATAAAACACATATTGATTACAGCAATAACAATGGCTGCCTACAGCAAGGACGGCCGTCCATCAGCTCAGTAAAGGTCAAGACATGGTGCTTATATAATCCAGAACCGTTCCTCAGCAGGACTAATGATGAGAACACATGAGCGGAGAGATCATTATGAGGCATGTTTCACTCTTGCGCTGGAGGCGTTTACTGACAGGTCGAGTCTCTCTGCCGTCCATCAGGTGTGCACACGAGGACGCTCAAGAAAAAGCTTTTCTATCAAGAGCAATGGCTCAAACCCTAACGCCCGGAATAATGAACTGGCTTGAGTAGAGCCAACTCAAATTAAACAAGTTAGTTCAATCAACTGAACTTTTATGAGTATTTAGAACTTTCTCTTTTGAGTTCTCAAAACTGACACATTTTAAGTAATCTGGGGGTTAGATTTAGATTAGATTAAGTTTAAATGTTAGTTCAATTCAAATATATGTATTTATTTTATTGTCATCTCACACATGGATCTGCATTGTTAATTAGCATCAAACAAACAATATAATCCTTATTCTCAGTGAATAAAGATTACTTATTAAATGAAGAGATTGATAAAATTATTGCACAGCCACCAAATAGATGTGCACTGAGTAGGTTACGCAAACGGAGAAGAGGAAGTAGAATGGCGCGCTTTTTCTTAGCGTCTGTTTCCATGGTGAATCTTTGGGTCGTCGCTCTGTTCAGAGTGTCTTGTGTGTTAACCGGGAACTTACTCCCGAGTTGTCTGAACTTACTCCCGGATGTGTTTTTGGAACCAGCACACCTCGAGTAAGCAAGGTGTGGGTTAATCAACCGAGAGTGCAGGGTATATGTGACGGTAAGTTAACCTTGCTTTCTGGAATACCCCCCTGAACGGTTTCATTGTTTTGAGTTTTATGAACTTGATTCTTTTAATTTAGACAAACTTAAATTTAACCCGGAACTGGGCTGGGATTTCCCAGCATGCTTTGCCACGACACTCGAAAGGGAGCGTAAATGCTAAAATTAATGATAAAAGTGGAGATTTAGAAGCGTTTAATGCTTTGCCATGCTAGTTTAAGAAGAGTTTCTGTTATGGTAGAAACCCTAACGCTCAAAATAATTAGTTGTTTGAGTAGAGCCAACTCAAATCAAACAAAATTAGTATTTGTTAAGTATTTAGCACTTAATTTTTGTTAATTTTGTAATCTGGATTGCTTCATTGTTTTACGAACTTTTTAATTTAGACAAAGTTAAATTTAACCGGAACCGGGCTGGGATTCCCATTTCCCAGCATGCTTTGCACTCGAAAGGGAGTGTAAAGCTTAGCTTTGGGATATACATGTTTTTTGTAGGGTTTCCATCACGGTGACGAGTAGTTTGAGAACAGATAAATGTTAAATATTGCATATGGCCACGCTCATTCAGCTAATGCTATGAAAGCACTGTTTTAGCACTTTATTACAGCAGCTAGTTAATGCTAGCCAAGTTTCCACTACTAAAAAATATTTAAATTGAGATTACGCGATCATTTTGAGTTAAATGTATGAATGAGCTTACTCAAATATTTCAAGTTCAGAGCAAATTCAAATGTTTGTAAAAATCTGCAAGTTCTTAAAAAAACAGAATGTATGCATCCTACTTAATTTTTTTTAGTTTTGCCAACTTATTCGGGTTTAGTTATACGTATGCCGTGCAGTTATAGCTAAATCTCCACTACTAGGAATATTTAAATTGAGATTACATGATGATTTTAAGTTAAAACGAATGAGCTTAAAGTTCAGAGCAACTCAAATGTGCGACATTTCAATCCGCCGGTTCTGATTGAGCTTGAAATACCTCAAGTTTGCTTGAGTTCTGCCAATTTATTCAGGTTTACAGTGCAACACAGAACGTGTCTAACACCCCAGACACGCTACTTATTTAAAATATAAAGAAATTACATTAAAGGACATTAAGCCATTGCATTTCACAGCCTATGTGTGTGTGTGTGTGGGGGCATTTTACTTGATGACTATGACTGCCATTAGGAGATATAACATACTAACATAACATCAATATGCAGGCATCACCAGACACAAACAAAAACATCACGCCTTAAACTTATGTTATACAATGAGTATGTGGCACCTCGATGTTGCTTTTATGCAACACATCCAAAAATGCACATTCAGAATCATAGTCTCATAAGATCAACTAGGCTTCACATGACACCATTTAATCTTTCATAAAGTCATATGATCACATCCGCGTTCGCAAGGGCAGGCGCGTCATTCTGCCCCAGACCGCGCACTTTCAGATGACATTTGTGCGTTTAAATCTCTCTTGCGTCGCGCATCTTACCTTCGCTCTTCTCGGATATATGCGGTGTTTCGGTGTTCCTGTGCGGGTGTTGTCTCCAATGTGAAAGCGTGGAAAATCCCCGTGCACTAAAGAGCGTCGGCAGACCGCCTTTAAACTGATGCGTATAACGGGACGCGTCAGAAACGCGCTCTTATACTGCCGCGCCAGGGCAAAGTCTGCGCGCACGCACTTCACTTCAGACACGCGTCATTCCAGCGTGCGTTTGGAACGTTTAGAACGCGCCGAAACAAACTTTTCTTTTTTAAAAGTGGTGATGTAATCACATTCGAAATGTCGTCATAACACTCCACATGTGTATTCAGAACGTCAATGTATCAGTTCCACTGCGGCGTCCTAAAAGCTCGTTTTAAGAATTCTGTTACGAGGCGTGAACTGTTGCAGGAACTAAAGTCACCCCATTCATCTGAAGTTAGAACAGACCAATCACAGCGCTGCTCTCATGTGGATCCAGAGCGGGCCAATCACAGCGCTGCTCTCATGTGGCTCCAGAGCGGGCCAATCACATGCTCCCATGCATCGGGGCCCTCAGGAAGTGTCACAGATTCCACCGAAACTGCTCATGTGGCCATGTTTTAAAGCTTTGGTTAATAATTATTATTTTTATACAGATATTGTCATTTCCCCAAGCTCTTGTGAATATGGTATTTTGTTATTAGAAGTACATCGATCAGGCATAACATTATGACCAGGTGAATAACACTGATGATCTCTTCCTCGCGGCTCCTGTTAGTGGGTGGGATATATTAGGCAACAAGTGAACATTTTGTCCTCAGAGTTGATGTGTTAGAAGCAGGAAAAATGGGCAAGCGTAAGGATTTGAGCGAGTTTGACAAGGGCCAGATTGTGATGGCTAGACGACTGGGTCAGAGCATCTCCAGAACTGCAGCTCTTGTGGGGTGTTCCCGGTCTGCAGTGGTCAGGATCTATCAAAAGTGCTCCAAGGAAGGAACAGTGGAGAACCGGCCACAGGGTCATGGGCGGCCAAGGCTCATTGATGCGCATGCGTGGCTTCCCTGGGGAACACATGGCACCAGGATGCACTATGGGAAGAAGGCGAGCCGGCGGAGGCAGTGTGATGCTTTGGGCAATGTTCTGCTGGGAAACCTTGGGTCCTGCCATCCATGTGGATGTTACTTTGACACGTACCACCTACCTAAGCATTGTTGCAGACCATGTACAGCCTTTCATGGAAACAGTCGGTATTCCCTGGTGGCTGTGGCTCTTCCAGCAGGATAATGCTCCTGCCACAAAGCACAAATGCTTCAGGAATGGTTTGAGGAGCACAACAATGAGTTTGAGGTGTTGACTTGGCCTCCAAATTCCCCAGATCTCAATCCAATCGAGCATCTGTGGGATGAGCTGAACAAGCAAGTCCGATCCATGGAGGCCCCACCTCACAACTTACAGGACTTAAAGGATCTGCTGCTAACAGCTTGGTGCCAGATACCACAGCACACCTTCAGGGGTCTAGTGGAGTCCATGCCTCGACGGGTCAGGGGGACCAACACAATATTAGGTCATAATGTTATGCCTGATCAGTGTATGTCAGTAATGTCATAAAGATGAATCAAATTAATCTCTGGCCATAGTTCAGTGTGCCGATTCTTTATGATGCAGTTATACAAAGTCCTATTATGTAGCATATCATATGTTAAACATTCACTGCACACTTAAGTATCACATTAGCATACATTATTCCTCATTTCACACAATCAGCACTAAGTGCTTTCCTTCGGGCCTGCTGCACACCAAATGTCTGAATAGGTCTAATTTATGCTGTGTTTTAAGATTTTATCGCTTCCATGACAACAGGAGCTGGCACTGTCACCGAGTGTATTATGATGCGCATAAAATGATTTAATAAATTGAATTTATTCTACCAAGAGTTGTAGGTGCAAGGCTTGAATGTCAGTCTAGAAAAGGCATTGTTGGCCACTCAAGCTGAAATATGTACAGGAATCACTTTATTTCAAGCCATATACAGATATTGAAGCTAACAAACTACAGCATAATGCTAACCGGAAACATTTCCCCCTTATTAAAAAGAGCCTGTGCCCTCTAGTGGAGGACAGAGCTCAACACAACTGCAATAACCTTAGGATGCTCTGAATGTCCCGGTCCTTTGAGCAATTCAATTATTCTGCATGATTTGTTAGTGGAAAACACAATGCACTGCACACTACTACAGTCTTCTGCAGTTAAATTCATACAGTTCTGCGCACAGACTGCTCAGTGCCAATCTGGGGTCAGTAAATGCCAAAAGAAGAAGAATCAACAGTTCCATCCATAAAAAAAAGAAAGAAAGAAAGAAAGAAAGAAAGTACACTTGTTAATGCCTGCTGAAGTACAGTATTTACATTCCAACAATGAAAATATTACTAAATGTACAATTTAGTGTTTGCTACATTTACATAATCTCTCACACACTCAGACCGGCGTGAAATATGTACACATTCGGGTACAATTGCATCATGGATCTGTTTAAGCTATTAAAATAATTTGCGAATAATAAAAATCTGCTATTTACAAATTCAACAAACCTTTGGCTGACCTCAGCAATCACCACATGCTATTGTATTAAATATTCTCGTTTTTTTTTTTATTTGTTTTTTTTATCTGGACTGCTGTGCCACACACTTGGTCTTTCGCTCTCATGCAAAGGAGCTTTTGTATATATGTTTGGAGCAGGCTTTATTTTGCTCTGTTAACCGGGTCTCCGATCAGTTCAGGACACTTCTCCTCCCCCTTGGCGATTCTGTCGCACTTGCGTAGCAGGTCGTAGTTGATTTTGTCTGTGATGACGCTGTCCTGCTTGTACTGAGGATGTTTGGCAACGAATTCCCTCATCCACTTGGCCATAGTCATCAGCTCACCTGAGAAAAACACATGGAAGTCAAAACAAATGAGCAAAATCATCCAAATAATCCATCCATCCTCTTCCGCTTCCACTTATCTGGGGCTGGGTCGCGGGGGCAACAGTCTAAGCAGAGACGCCCAGACTTCCCTCTCCCTAGCCACTTCCTCCAGCTCTTCCGGGGGAACCCCGAGGCGTTCCCAGGCCAGCCAGGAGACATAATCCCTCCAGCGTGTCCTAGGTCTTCCCCGGGGCCTCCTCCCGGTGGGACTTTCCTGGAAAGGCGTCCAGGAGGCATCCGAAATAGATGCCCGAGCCACCTCAACTGGCTCCTCTCGATGTGGAGGAGCAACGGCTCTACTCTGAGCTCCTCCTGAGTAACTGAGCTTCTCACCCTATCTCTAAGGGAGCGCCCAGCAACCCTGTGGAGAAAGCTCATTTCGGCCGCCTGTATCCGGGATCTTGTCCTTTCGGTCATGACCCACAGCTCATGACCATAGGTGAGAGTAGGAACGTAGATTGACCGGTAAATCGAGAGCTTCGCCTTACAGCTCAGCTCCTTCTTCACCACGACAGACCGGTACATCGACCGCATTACTGCAGAAGCTGCATTCAGTTTTTTTGTTTTTAGATGTTTTAGACATTTTTATTTTGCTAGTCCCGCGAATAGTTTTATTCTCTCTCACTCTCACACACACACACGCACACACACACACACGCACGCACACGCACACACACACGCACGCACGCACGCGCACGCACCTTACCACCACCCGCACTCAGCCATCAAATCTAGTCCCGCGCTGCACTCCATTGCATTGGGTGCGTCCTCAGAGTCCCAGTAACTCACTCCCACTAAATGTCTACTCTCTGAATTCTTGCACCAGGAACAATACAAGTCGACCGATTATGACTAAAAGTTTGCTAAGTGGTATTTCCTACTAAAGCAAGGCAGTGTTTGACTCTGGTAAGTGTATCCATAGCAGACTGGTGGGAGTGGCCTTGGACAGCAACATGCACAGTGCATTATGGGTAAGTTTTCCAACCCATTTGGCAAAAGGGAAGACAACAGCCTTTTTCCTCCATTTTCTCTATTTCAATGAGCTTTTCTACTGTACAGGAAGTTTTATTGAAAGCCCATTTTGCCAGCAGTGAAGTACCCCCTTAAAATTTAGAATGAGGTTAAAAAAATGTGGGGAAACTACAGCACTGCTTTGAAAGCGCTGTAATTAACTTAGACATTTGCGTACCAGAAGCGCGCTTCTTAATGAGTTTCAGATAGTTGAGGATCGTGCATCTCGTGTCGACGTCCACCTCCATGTTCTCCAGGTAGCTGTTCAACATCGGTATCAGCCCGTGAAATACCCCTTCCTGAACAAAAAAAAAAAAAAACAATACAGACACCACACAAATTAAATGGAGGAACCAAGTATCGTTGAAACCACTTAATATTACTGTCAAAATTGAAGAGCAGAGAAACACACACCTTCCCGTTGATGATGGTGTCGATGCTCATCAGTGTGAACTCTTCACCGTCACTCGCTTCACTCTCCACCCCATTCTGAGCGCTGGAGGGCGGGTCTAACACTGGGTTACAGCCTTAAAATAATTTTAAAAATCATGCAAGAAATAAAGAAATGTGGGTCACATTACATTAGGTGTCTTTAAGTGCATATGTACATTAAACATGGGGGTGAAATGCTGTTTCATGCATACTGAGCTTTTTACACTGTTAAAGACTTGGATTCCCATGCTAAACAAAAAATAAAAAAATAAGTTGGACGTTTGATGGAGTATTTCTGTGCCAAAAATACTCCTTCCGGTTTCTCATAAGTTTCGGAAAGTTTTTTTTTTTTTTAGAGTATGGGCATATGTGACATCAACTGGGGCGGAATGTCCTTGTACGGGCCATACGGGCACTTCTCCGCGCATGCGACCAGAGCTAGAGAGCAAACGCACGGCCATTAACGCGCTGTGCTCGGCTTTAGGGAAGCTGGCTGCGCTGCAGTCACAGGACTTCACCAAAACAACGTCACCAAAGAAGTGTGTTTTTGGTTGTCAGGGCAAGACAACCCCACACAGCTTCCCAAAGAACCCAGCGTTAATGGGACAGTGGGTGGAGTTTGTTTTTCCGGAGCAACGGAGTTTTGCAAGTGTTTTTGTTTGTTTCCTGAATTTCGGTGATGAACAGTGCAACTCCGGATTTGTAGCTTGTCTAATGCTGAAAGATGGAGCGGTACCAACAATTAAGGTTCACGGTCATGAACCGCAGGAAACTTGCGCATGACAAGCCGCTAAGCAAATGTATAAGTGACAGTTACAGTCCATACCATTGAGACGTCCTGCTGTAGTTGTCGTTGCTGCTTCTCCTGTTCAATTTCAGCCTGTAGATCAGATTCTGGATCATATATGCAAGGCTAAATCTGACTGATCTCAATAGTTTATTTAGAATAACGTTTTTTCCACGTTTAAGGATGTCACAGCCTTCAGAAGCTCAACGCAATAGCCACAGGATATGCATCCTGCCGCTCTGTTTTATTCGGAAAGACTCAGTACAGAGTATCTTTCTTTTATAAATATAATAAAACTAAAGACTTTTCAGAGATATGAAGGATGCAATACTGCTCTATAGGTACTCAAGATTGACATGAGATTGAAACTCAGTAACAAAACTGCGGTCGGTGAAAAAGTTGTCATGTTGGAAACCCACTAGCCACAGTGGCTGGTGAGCAAAAGCGTTAATCTCAAGCCCTGGTCAACAGTGTGATGTCATTACAAAAATTAATTACATGCATGTTTTTACATGTATGTAATAAGTGCACTGTATCAAATTATTCATTTAAATGTTAGTTTACTTAATATAAATGTTGAACCAGCATGCTCAGTCACAAACATCCACATGGTTTCAGTTGTGCCTAAATAAAGAGGCGTCACAGACTAACACTGGCATGAATGATAATGAGCTGCATTTAACTTTCCTATTAACTAACCTTTAAAGACGTCCTTCCGAAAATAAAACATGCCTTCTTGCACGGCATTTCTCTTCTGAGCAACTTTCATATTTTCATCAACCTAAACCAAAAAGAGTTGCAAAAAATTACAAAAATACAAATGTCATGCATGCACATTTCTTTTAATTCACTTTTAAGAATATGCACAGTATTTCTGACATTTAAAATCATCCCCAGAATCACACTTCAGCTGTGCATAAAAAAGTTAAAATGCCAAGTGTGTACAAACTCTCACACTCACTCTCTCTCTCTCTCTCTCTCACACACACACACACACACACACACACACTCTAGCACACAAGAGAATCCAACCTTTGATAATGGAATGAGGAAATCCAGCTTATAGGACAAGATCACACGGGTGAGAAGAACAATAAACACCACATACGCAGAGTTCTCAAAATCTGTCAGTTGGACCTGTAAAATAAATAAATAAATAAATAAATAAATAAATAAATAAATAACATATGACAATATGCATTACACGCGTATATGAAAAACAAACCCAACAATCTAACATACAATAATAGGGTGAATTTCACAATATCAGTCAAGATCATGCCATGATGGACGGACGGACGGGAGGATGCATGGACGGGTGGAAGGATGCATGAATGGACGGGTGGATGCATGCATGGACGGACGGGTGGAAGGATGCATGGGCGGGTGGAAGGATGCATGGGCGGGTGGAAGGATGCATGGGCGGGAGGATGGATGACAGGTGGATGGGAGGATGGATGCATGGACGGGAGGATGGATGACAAGAGGATGGATGCATGGACGGGAGGATGGATGCATGGACGGGTGGAAGGCTGACGGGTGGATGGTTGCATGGACAGGAGGATGGATGCATGGACGGGTGGAAGGATGACAGGTGGATGGGAGGATGGATGCATGAACGGGAGGAAGGCTGACGGGTGGATGGTTGCATGGACGGGAGGATGGATGACAAGAGGATGGATGCATGGACGGGAGGATGGATGACAGGTGGACGGTTGCATGGACGGGAGGATGGATGCATGGACGGGAGGATGGATGCATGGACGGGTTGAAGGATGACAGGTGGATGGGAGGATGGATGCATGAACGGGAGGAAGGCTGACGGGTGGATGGTTGCATGGACGGGAGGATGGATGACAGGTGGATGGTTGCATGGACGGGAGGATGGATGCATGGACGGGAGGATGGATGCATGGATGCATGGACGGGAGGATGGATGCATGGACGGGAGGATGGATGCCAGGCGGATGGTTGCATGGACGGGAGGATGGATGCATGGACGGGAGGATGGATGACAGGTGGATGGGAGGATGGATGCATGAACGGGAGGAAGGCTGACGGGTGGATGTTGCATGGATGGGAGGATGGATGACAAGAGGATGGATGCATGGACGGGAGGATGGATGACAAGAGGATGGATGCATGGACGGGTGAAAGGCTGACGGGTGGATGGGAGGATGGATGCATGAACGGGAGGAAGGCTGACGGGTGGATGTTGCATGGACGGGAGGATGGATGACAAGAGGATGGATGCATGGACGGGAGAATGGATGACAAGAGGATGGATGCATGGACGGGAGGATGGATGCATGGACGGGTGGAAGGCTGACGGGTGGATGGTTGCATGGACAGGAGGATGGATGCATGGACGGGTGGAAGGCTGACAGGTGGATGGGAGGATGGATGCATGAACGGGAGGAAGGCTGACGGGTGGATGGTTGCATGGACGGGAGGATGGATGACAAGAGGATGGATGCATGGACGGGAGGATGGATGACAAGAGGATGGATGCATGGACGGGAGGATGGATGCATGGACGGGAGGATGGATGACAAGAGGATGGATGCATGGACGGGTGGAAGGCTGACGGGTGGATGGTTGCATGGACAGGAGGATGGATGCATGGACGGGTGGAAGGATGAAAGGTGGATGGGAGGATGGATGCATGAACGGGAGGAAGGCTGACGGGTGGATGGTTGCATGGACGGGAGGATGGATGACAAGAGGATGGATGCATGGACGGGAGGATGGATGCATGGACGGGAGGATGGATGACAAGAGGATGGATGCATGGACGGGTGGAAGGCTGACGGGTGGATGGTTGCATGGACAGGAGGATGGATGCATGGACGGGTGGAAGGATGAAAGGTGGATGGGAGGATGGATGCATGAATGGGAGGAAGGCTGACGGGTGGATGGTTGCATGGACGGGAGGATGGGAGGATGGATGCATGGATAGAAGGATGGATGACAGGTGGATGGTTGCATGGACGGGAGAACTGATGACAAGAGGATGGATGCATGGACGGGAGGATGGATTGTCATGAAATGGTATCACTTTAGTTTAGGGTCCAATTCTCACTATTAACTAGTTCTTATTATCATGCATATTACTAGGATATTGGCTGTTTATTAGTTATAAAGCACATATTATTCTGAATGATCATATTCTACATCCCTTAATACCTAAACTTAATTATCTTACTAACTATTAATTAGAAATTTACTGAGACAAAAGTCGTAGTTAATAGTGAGAATTGGACCCTAAACCCTAAATGTTAGTTTAAACGTTATGCACTTATTTTAGACAGTCATGTTATTTAATTGCTTTGAACAAACAATTTAATGCTGTATATTAATAGTCTGCTCATTGCGCCCTCTTGTGGCCTCAGGAGTCAAGCCAAAAGTTTCTTTAACACATCTAATATTCATATAATATATAAGAAAGTATAATGTATACAGCTGCATGAAATACCCACTGTGGTTCATGATTTATTTTCATGAATGGAAAAGCATTTCAAAAACACCCCCCTTGCTCTGCTTTTTTCCACAGATCACACCCTGTATATATACATGCTTTGCTAAGCACACAGTCAGTCAAGCCGTGTCTGCTTGCATCATTTGGCACACACACAGGTGTTTGTTTAATACCTCCATTGGACGGAACTCGACTCTCCATCCGATGTCAGAGTTTGGAGGGGGGGGCTTGAACCTCATTGTCTGCCAGTTGGTTGACTGAAGATTCTGTAACACGCAAAACAAACTGTGCTTCATTTTCACATGCTATTTGAACAAATCGCTCCAACTATGTGGTCTAATATTAACGCTTCTTTTTGTTGTTGCTCATCGGTGTTGATTTTAAATACCTCGAAGTGGTCCGACTCGTTCTCATCGTCCAGATGAATCTTCTCCTGGAAGAGCGACAGCGGGTCGCGGATGAAGAGGTGTGCGATGTGCTGTGCCAGCAGTTTGTCAATGCCTGCAACAGTGCAACACAGCACACTTGAAAACACTGCAAACAGAGCTGACCAGCGCACAGACCTGCTTTAGTGATACACAGCACGGCACGTCAAAAGCAAGCTGAACACATTATAAAACTCACTGTTTACATTGGAGTCGTAGATGCTTTAGACAACAGGACAAAAACGTGAGGATCTAGGGATGTCATGATGACAAAAATCTAGTAGTCAGTACCAACACCACCAAAAGTACATGATACTCACGGTAAAATAATAATAATAATAATAATAGCAGCAGGGGAGAGAACACTAAATATAAAATTGCTTTTTTTTCTTAAACAGTGTTTACTGAACAAATTGTGACCGTCCTTAAAAGGAACATGCCGACTTTTGGGGACTTTAGCTTATTCACCTTATCCTCAGAGTTAGATAAGTCCATACATACCATTTTCATCTCTGTGCATCCCGTAACTCTGTCTGACGCACCCACCGCTAGCCTAGCTTAGCACAAAGACTGGAAGTAAACGGCTCCAGTTAGCCTACTGCTCAAAAAGTGACAAAATAACGCCAACATTTTCCTATTTACATGTTGTGATGTGTATAGTCGCAGCGTGTACAAATCACAAGGTTACATGAGACACAGCCATCTTATAAACGTATACATACTGGGGACTATATTCTCAGAAGGCGAAGTATAGGCTAATATAGTGAATATATAGGCTAATATAATGAATATATAGGCTAATATAGTGAATATATAGGCTAATATAATGAATATATAGGCTAATATAGTGAATATATAGGCTAATATAATGAATATATAGGCTAATATAATGAATATATAGGCTAATATAATGAATATATAGGCTCATATAATGAATATATAGGCTCATATAGTGAATATATAGGCTAATATAGTGAATATATAGGCTAATATAATGAATATATAGGCTAATATAATGAATATATAGGCTAATATAATGAATATATAGGCTAATATAATAAATATATAGGCTAATATAGGTCATGTATAGGCTATTATAGTGAATATACACTCACCTAAAAGATTTTTAGGAACACCTCTTCAATTTCTCATTAATGCAATTATCTAATCAACCAATCACATGGCAGTTGCTTCAATGCATTTAGGGGTGTGGTCCTGGTCAAGACAATCTCCTGAACTCCAAACTGAATGTCAGAATGGGAAAGAAAGGTCATTTAAGCAGTTTTGAGCGTGGCATGGTTGTTGGTGCCAGACGGGCCGGTTTGAGTATTTCACAATCTGCTCAGTTACTGGGATTTTCACGCACAACCATTTCTAGGGTTTACAAAGAATGGTGTGAAAAGGGAAAAACATCCAGTATGCGGCAGTCCTGTGGGCGAAAATGCCTTGTTGATGCTAGAGGTCAGAGGAGAATGGGCCGACTGATTCAAGCTGATAGAAGAGCAACTTTGACTGAAATAACCACTCGTTACAACCGAGGTATGCAGGTATGCACTTATTTTAGACAGTCATGTTATTTAATTGCTTTGAACAAACAATTTAATGCTGTATATTAATAGTCTGCTCATTGCGCCCTCTTGTGGCCTCAGGAGACAAGCCAAAAGTTTCTTTAACACATCTAATATTCATATAATATATAAGAAAGTATAATGTATACAGCTGCATGAAATACCCACTGTGGTTCATGATTAATTTTCATGAATGGAAAAGCATTTCAAAAACACCCCCCTTGCTCTGCTTTTTTCCACAGATCACACCCTGTATATATACATGCTTTGCTAAGCACACAGTCAGTCAAGCCATGTTCTACTGAAGAAACAAAGACACCTACATCTTGGATGCCCTGGGGGTAAGCAGATAAACATTTTCATTTTTGGGTGAAAAATCCCTTTAAGGACAGACACAATTACAGTAAACCACTGTTAAAAAAATAAAATAATAATATTTTTGTTTTCTCTCCCGTTCTCTACTGAATCTGTACTGAACTGTCAGTTTTGTGTACCGTTACACCCCTAGTAGGCTAATAAGCCGCAAAAATCTGACACTCGCACGAGAGGCGACTATGTGCGTGTGCGCTTTGGTTGAGCGCACACTGACTGAAGACCATCTCTCAGAAAGCACGCGAGTACTTTACCGTTTACGAACGCTTGAATTTATAAATTGGCATGATCTAAAACAATGTGCGCTAAAGTCTTGCATCTCGCTTGCAGAGCGAAAGCAATGTGGATACTATGAAGCCATTTGTGCATTTTGAGAGAGACGCGGTACCGCTGAATCCCTACAGTTTGTGAAATTACATCTCAGAACAATTTAAAATGACTCTGATAATGTGTTTGGGTTCAACCTACATGCTATAGTGCATACATGTTTTTCTACAGTACAGATGGTACCGAACAAGTCCCGTCAGGATTTTAAAATGTTGATACTGACTTGGTACCGAAGTACTGGTTCTCATGACATCCCTATGAGGATCTTTAGGGAAGGATTGCTTTGGCGGGTGCACTGTAGACAGGGTGTGAGTGTGTGTCTTTACCTGCATCCAGGAGCTGTGTGTTGATCTCCTCATCGATGGTCAGCTCAATGTCATTGTATTTCTCACCACAGGAGGAGAGGTAGCTGTCAATCGAATCATACCTCGATTTATTGATCCTGAATTTGTTGTTCTTCAGTGGCTGTAAAGAAACAGATACACCACATGATTCATTTTAAAGAGGCCATATGCTCTTTTATAAAATGGTTAGTTCTAGTCCTCGATTCTGATTGGTCAATAGCTTTATTCACGATAAAACACAACTATGACCTCTTCACCCAACAGTTCTGTATCACTACACAATACCTTTAGCAACCACTCTTAGCAATGTAAACATGTTTGTTCTCAATTGATTTTCATTGAAGCTTGTATTATTGTGTGACCGAGTGTATAACCTGCATTCAGATTTAGCATATTCTTCAGGTCATATTCCTACGTTCATAATAAAATATCTGTTGACTGTCCGCTGCGATATCGTCCTTTTAACAGTAAAGGGGAATTTTCCCGTGTCCTGACACTGACAGCGCTCATTTATCAGATGTTCCTGTGTTCACACAAGTTTCAGTCCTTTCAATATAAAAATCTTTCGCTATTGAGTGACTCACAAGACAGTTTTTTTCCACCATCTAATGGCGTAATGTAACGTTGCATTGATGCATATATTTGGGCTTTAATATTTGTATTGTGTGGTAACTGTTTAATAAAAACAATAAGCCCCGTGAAGCCGTGGTTTACAGTGAATTTATAACAGCTAAGGGGGTTATCTGTTATAAACGACGCTCTGCGTCATCCCCAACAACGCCCCTTAGCTGTTATAAATTCACTGTAAACCACAGCTTCCTCACAGGACTTGTTTTATTGCGCATTTAAGTTCATGTAGATGTGCGACAAGTGCATTCATCATAGAGAGCGAAGTAGGTCATGTGACAAGAACCATCCAATCAGCTTTACCCTTTCTGTAACAACAATGAAAGCTCAACCAAGATAGAGAAACAACGTATCTTTAGACGTGACGTGAACGGCCCCTAACAAAGTCCTTGGGGCCCTATTTTAACTATCTGAGCTCATGGCACCGATGCTCTAAGGGCGTGCCCGAAGAGAGTGCCGGGCGTGCCCACTTTTGCTAATTTAACGACGGAAAACGGTCGACGTGCCCGGCACATGATCTAAAAGAGTTGTACCTTGTCTCTTAATGAGTCATGGGTGTGTTTTGGGCGTAACGTGCAATAAACCAATCAGAGTCTCATCTCCCATTCCCTTTAAAAGCCAGTTATGCTTGCGCCATGGCGGATTCACTATTTACATGTGAGTGGAAAGACTGAACGCTTCTCCAGAGAGGAATCCTTTTATTTTTAATACTTAATGTGTGTTTGCTGCTGCGCCTCCTGTGTGTGTAATAAGCAGAGTGTACACGCGTTGTGCACTGCCTATAGGCTCATATTACCAACACACCGTTTAAATAACACACAAATACTGCACCATTGACTTTAGAGCAGGTTTGTGTTGGTCAATGGTCAGTGGTTTTCAGTTCCTCACAATAGCAACGCTCCAACAATGCTCCTGAACATGAGAACTGTGTCAGGCTCAAACTAGCAGAAAACACTTGCGTCACGATCCACGGATCTAACGTTTAGTTCCTGTTTCTATGAAGCCCCTTCTTCTGAAAAGCACACTGTGCTCTGATTGGTCGGCTGGAGCGGTGTGTTTGGGAAATGTCCCACCGATTTCCTTAACCGCCAGTTTCAACACACTACTAGCTAACTCAACCAGGCCCCGACCCTTTATTCTGAGTATGAATTATTATAATGAGGAATATTGTGACGTGTTGGTTCCTGGAAGAAAACTTCAGGGAGTTCAGAAACACGGACACTGATATAGAGAAGAACTCCCTCTGCAGAGTATTTATGATGCATTTTAGTGCTCTGAATTAATAAAACGTGTATTGTGTTGACAGTACCCTGCGGTATAGGCCCTTTTTTTTTTGCGGAGTGATGTAAGCTTCGTTATGATTGCATCATCCATGACTTCTAGGAATAACATGATGCAATTCATATCCTGTATGATGCAATATCTTCAGATTGCATCATTCGTTTTACTGCAATGTCCAACCCTAGTCATAGATCCAGTCAAAGTTGTATTTGAGTCATTTCTGGTTAAAATTGAGAATGGTGGAGTAATAAATGGAGGGAATCACAAGTCAAGGGTCGTATACAGTGACGTGATAGCATATCTTGAAAAACAGAGCCAAATCAACAATTTTAAGCATTATCTTTCGTTCTCAGAGACCCAGAATTAGTAATGTTTGACTGTTTATTTCAGGAGAATTCTGGCTGTAGACCCGTGTGATCTCCAGATCCGTCAGATCGCCTGACAGCCTTGTTAAATATTACACAGGCAGCTTTTATTATCATTTACTTTCCCAAAAGTTCTCACTTTGTAAGACACAAATCGGATGAGATCGGTTTTCTTTTTAAATGATTAACGAGTCACTTCATGTATGATTCACACAGGACTGGGATCTCTGTAATTATTACTTAAGTGATTATCTATAGTTAGGACGAGGGCATTACGGAACACCACGTAGTCTGTAGTTATAAAACTACTTGTATAATTTGGTGAAGGAATTGAGCCCAAAAAAATTGATTATTGTGCAAGTACAAAACTATTCCTTTATGAATATGGCCCAAACTTTAATAATAGTTTTGCTTGTGTGCAGGTGTATCCTGCTCTCACCTCCAGGCCCCTCTCCTCTCGGGTTCGGTCGTCCACAGACGCAGAGATCACACCCCAGCGGCAGTCGATGTCTGATACGAATCCACGATAGAACGGAGAGGCGGCGCTGAGAGCCATCTGCACAAACACATCAACACTGACAACCAAATACTGTGCATTTCTGGAACAAAACACATTAAAACAGTGTACAACTGCTAACCACACAAGACTGTGAAAGGGATGTTGGTTATACATTACTTAATGTATGGTACATTTTCAACTAGGATCAACGTAAGAAGATCCTGTTTTAAAACTACAATTAAATTCTCTCAGATTTGGAATGTGTTATTTTTATTTATCCTACAAGCAGTAACAGCATGCATGAAAGTATCTCCGTATTTATATATATCGTAAATCGAGGGTAACGTGGGTATGATGTCACTGATAGGCGACACACGGTCCGTGTCCTGGTTAAAATCGCTTATTTCTCTGGGTTTAAACATTCTTGGAAACATTTGGGAAAATGCAAGTACACAAGTCAACTAAATGTATAACACTGTTCTAGTGGATAATTTAATCCAAAATCTTATATACTGTGCCTTTCAAACTGAATATTTCTTTCTAAAACGACTTTTTCTTATGTTTGGGGCGAACATAAATGAATCAAAAAAATGAATCACTTGACAGCACTAATTAAAATGAATCCCTCTAACCCGTGTTCTCTTACCACTATAGGACAGAAAACGGCCAGTTGGTCATAAAGGTAGCGCGCCTCTCTGATGCTGCAAGCCTGGAAGGTCACCTGGTGGACAACATTGATTCCCACGTCAACCACATGACCCGAATATTCTCAATGCAAATCGATTAAAAGGGATTTTACCTGCAGGCAACAGTTTCCCATGCCAAAGCCCATGGCGTCCATGTAGATGTGATCAGGCAGGGCACCACGGGCAGCTTCTCCGTCATCTTCTGCAAACGTCTCCACAAACGGAGATGGGGTGTTTTTATCTTTGAAAACTGTGAAGGACACAGAAACACCATGCATCAATATAAGTGGGAATCTTCAGCTTCTGAAAGCGAATTCAACCTTTTGCAGATTGTCCCACCAAGCTCGCAAGAAGTAATAAAAGCGCCCTCTTCCACATTAATCTTTATACTAAACTAGTGCAATATGAACCGGAGCATTCATGTCATGTGATTTCACTTTTATGGCGCATCACTGGGAAATCTCATTGGTTTTTGCATGTCACTTATGCATCACGAAAGCTGCATTTATCTGATACAAATACAGTAAGAAGCAGTAATACATCTATATATTATATCATGATTAAATCGCATCCAAAATAACAGATCGTGTTTACGTAATATATACTGTATATGTGTACTGTGCGTAATTGACCTATCGGTAAGCCCCTCCCCTCGAATGCATATGAGCCAATGGCAGTTGAGTATCAGTTGCACCGGAACTCGGACGTCTTTAGGTTTCAGCGCCATAGAGAAACATTGGAAAATCCGAAGCTCTCATCAGTTTGATGGTTTGCTACCAGGGGCGTAGCTACGGGGTGGCCAGTGCCACCCCTGATTGAAGCTTGGCCATCCCTGTTGTGCAAGCTTTTTTTATGGCTTCAACAGCTGATTTTTCTCAGTTAAAAAGAACTGACACTGCACAAAGGCAATGTACACACTCCAGCTGAACCAAGTTGTCACTTTACCTATTAATATGGGAAAAATAACAAGCCCAAAGATGCCTATAATAAGTGGACATGGCAACGCTGCAAATGTGCGCTTGGTGAAGCAGCTTTACCAGCATTAACAAAAACACCAGAGCGAGACGCGAACGCAACGGTCAAAGATGTTCTTCAAGTGCATGTTTACATAGAAAAAGAATGGAAAATTAGCATAGTGGAATGGAAAAAAAACGTAAGGTTTTGCCAACAAAATTAACAGATTACATATGGTTATATACACACACACACACACACACATCCTGTGATAGCACAAAGAAAGCACAGCCAGTTACATTTGCACTTTGTAACAAAAATATAAAAATGAACTCGCCCTTGCATTTTTAATAACTTTTTAAAACATTTTAAAAAAGAGAGAATTTAATGCCAGGCAAAAATGCAATCATTACATAGGAACGATTATACAGTTTAACCAGTGTATTGAGACATGAAATCCGTTTTATGGGTGTTCCATTCCACATCCGTATTAAGGTATTCCACGCAGGACATACAGTCATTTTCTCTAGATTTGAAGCAGGATTTTTTTGGCCACCCCAATAAAATCACTGGGTCTTATCTGGCCCCCCCTGAAAAAAAGTTCTGGCTACGCCCCGTATGCTACAAACCATTTATACTACAAACACGGTAATGCAATGTGACTTGTAACACTGATTCCAGGTATCCTGAGAGGATTTTCTGGTTGTCATACTCTCATCAAGTTAGTGAGTCCATGCTAACGTACAAACACAGTACATGAACAGTGTTGATCCTGGATGTTGCCTTCTCCCGCTTGCATTGTGACCTGTAAACCCTCGCTGCCAAATTAATCTCCCACTATATTTATTATAATGCTCCTCAACGAGAGGTGGCCCTTCTGTGTCACAGACTTAGATTTACATTTTTGATATTTCTGTGAGTTTAGATACGTTTACGGTCTTACTAAGGAGGGACTCCTATTTTGATGGGTATTATAGTCTACGGGCAGTGAAAGGGAGAGCACACACAAATATATATTATGTAAACGCTCTTATTATAAACTTTTATTTTGGATGCGATTAATCGATTTGACATAGGGCTGGGCGATAAAACGATAATGATCTGCATCACGATAGACACATAATGGATATCAATAAAAAAACAAAAGGCATTCTATAAAACGTTCACTCATTTTTTTCTTCATCGTAAGAAGCCAGAGGTTGCGAAGCATGAAGTCATGAACAAAGGCACTCACTCTCTGGTAACCTAGCAACGTATGGAGGGACACGCTAACAGCCAATCATGTAACAGTATCATGTTTGGTTCAGTAACAGAACCGGCGTGGAGTGATACGTGGAAAATGAGTGCCGCAGCGAGCGAGGAAAGTGTTGATAAATCAGGAAAACAGGTCAGCTCGACAGTATGGCAGTTTCTTTGGATTTTATAAGTCTGACCGTAGTCAGATCAATGTCGTCTGCAAATTATGCAAGACCGTCGTCCCGACCAAGACTTTTAATACCACAAACTTGTTTTACCACCTTAAGCCTTTCGTCTGGCTCCACAGCGCGATCCTCCGCCGACTGCACGCGCGCCTCGTCCGTTTGGGGAAGTGTTTGCACTCGACACGCTCGCCGTTGTGCTGTTCTTTAAAACGACAGGAGGGCGACTCGGAGTAATTCTTCTATAAACCATCAGGAAACAGCGGTGAGAAGTACACACGTGACAATGTTTGCTTTAGTAAACTTTACCAAAACCACGATGAAAGAATCGTGTAAACCCAGTATTACCGGTGGCATTAGAGCAGAATATATGGATGGGAGAACACGTATACAACTAAATTAACCATCTCTTAAACATTTTATTATTTCTCTAAACATGGATCTTTATTTTCATTAAAAGGGCTTCTTTTCTAAACATAAGCACTGATTTAGATGCGCACACTGTGTGCCGGTGTGATGAGACGTCGTGCTCGGCCAGACTTGCCTCGGTCGCGGAGCCACGTGGAAAGCCAAGCGAAATGGGGGGGTGCATCTCAATCAGCTCAGCTCCCTAGATCAGTAGTCAGGGCACTGATCAGGGAGTCAGCCTATTGATTTATGTCCTGATCAGTGCCCTGACTACTGAACTAGGGAGCTGAGCTGATTGAGACGCACCGGGGTCTCGCGCTCTCAACGCGCACGAGCGCCCACGCGTGGGCGCGTTGAGTATAAACATTTACATAGAAAATCTCAATAATTATCGATATCGACTGATATGAAACACTTATATCGTAATACAGTTTTCAGCCATATCGCCCAGCCCTAATTTGACAGGAATAAATTACACTTTACTATATATTCATATTAGTGCTGTGATTACTCCAGTCTTCAGTGTCACATGATCCTTCACTAATCACTCTCATATGAGGATCTGATGATCAAGAAACATTGATTATTATCAGTGTTGAAAACAGTTTTTGGACACATAAGGAGTAGATCAAATGAAACCAGATATATTGAGTTTATTTTATTTCCAAAGCAAGACAGAGTCTAATTTCTATCACTTACAAAACAAAACAAAACAAAAAACTAAATCAAAAGACTTACTTGGTACGTTAATCACCACCTTTTCGCCCCTCCGGTGGCGTATGTTTCTGGTCAGAGTGCTGTAACACAGTGATGCATTAGCAAAAGCATCCATACCTCATTCAGCTGCATTCAACATTTACAAACATTACACAGTTTTCATACAATACATGTGCTTCGAGCTTGTTGAAATCCTTAACTAAATAATAGTGCTGCTGCTAGTCAACTTGGAAAATACTAGGGATGGGTGTATCGATACTGATGTGAGCATCGAAACGTATTGATACTAAGCTGGTTTTTTTTTACCAGTAATTTTGTTTATTTAAAAAGATTTTTTAAAGGGGTGGTTGATTGCCACTTTTCACAAGATGTAAAATAAGACCCTGATGTCCCCATAGCGTGTATGAAATTTTAGCTCAAAATACCCCACAGAATTTTTTTATAGCATGTTAAAAGTGTCATTTTTTGAGGGTGAGCAAAAAACGTGCCGTTTTTGTGTGTGTCCCTTTAAATGCAAATGAGCTGCTGCTCACAGGGCGGAGCTTTAAGAGCTCATGTTAGCAGCTCTGATGAGACCGGACGTTTCTGACTGGATAGTTGATGAATTTATGAGTTAACCATCTTCAAGTCATTGATTAGCAGATTCTGTCATGATAATCTCACCCTAAATAAGCTAAAGTTTTTGCACACTGATTGATGAGTTTGATTGACAGCTGTGTTAGGCCATTAGGTGTCAGGCTGTCTCGTGCATGTCGCGCCTGTGAGTTCATGAAGTGTGTTTGCGTGATAGATAAACAGCAGCGATGCAAAAGTCTTTAATAAAGGACTTTTAAAAACTCGCACTGACACGGGAGAGAACCCATCCATCAGCCAATCTTTGATTCCAAGCGCAGTTTCCTTCTGCGTTACATCAAGCGTACAGTTTTGTGTATCTCTGTTTGTTTCCTTTTTCTGTTCAGAAGAAACTGAGCCTTTAAATCTCCTCTGTAAAAGCTTTACGAGGCATAAATCATCCTCACTTTAGATGAGCGCTCGGAAATACTACTAAATGTTTCATAACTACCTGAATGAATCATGAGTTACAGTAGGAATAAAGCATTTATTAACACACTGAGTAACTATTTTACTGTATGGCTAAAGATGTGTAAACATACATTTATCCTTTACTCACACTTTCTAAATGATCTTATGAACCAACTCCTAAATAACTGGTGTGTAAATAATGAATGCTTTATAAATGATGAGTTAACTATTTACCAATGCTTCATAGCGTGCCGTTATTATAAAGTGTTACCGATACGTTTCATACGCGAGAAGTGCATTCAAACCCGGACACGCAAGTGGTTGCCGTGGTAACAAACAACAATACCTTAACATGCTGGCTTATGTAGTCTAACTTTTATTAGAGGAAATCTGTTTAATGGGCTATTAGGTTTGAAGTTATTGGCCCTGCGCTGCCTATTGGCTCAGTTGAGTTTAATAAATGTGTCTACAAATGGCTAATGTCGCTTAAGTGAGCACTCAAGTTTAATACAATGGTCATAATGCAAGGCAAGCACATCACATGCATCTATTTTTAGTGGCATTCGGTGTGGGATTTATTTGACTTCATAGATTAAGTGTTCTTTAAAATGGTCCTCCGGGGCGGCGGGGTTAGTCTAGTCGGTTATAAAATCTCAGTTTACACCCTTATGAAATTAGTCCCTACTGTAAATATGAGCGACCATTATGGAAGCACCAATACTTTCAGAGTGATCAGATGAACAGCACTTTTAAGGCTCTCGGCTACTGGTATGTGAAAGATCATTGTCTGTTGAACTGGGTTCCCATAATCCCCCTGAAATGCCTCTGAGCTCTATCTTACGCAAACAACTTCACATTGTTCTGCGTCAGATGACACTTCAAACACTTTCAGCCCAATGTAAACTCACGACGTCCCAATTGGACATGAACCTGATCGCTGCCAGTGGCCTGGGACACATGATCTCTCACCTGAATCTAGGGTGTCTGTTGATGGCCTCGTCGGGGAAGAAAAGCGATTTGGACACACCTTTTTCCACAGGTGTGGGTTTGTGTTCTGGCAGTGTGAAGCCTGGGCAGCCTAACCTACAAAACACACACAAACACACAAAACTATAGCCATGCACTGCAACACATTTGCATCTTACATTGCAGCTCTACACGTAATTTCATTGTTTTCCTGTTATCACTGTGAAGCTGCGATGAAAATCTAAAGGTGACTTGACTGACAGCATGAAAAGGCAAACATAAGCCTGCATCTTTTTATCAGGCCTGTGGGGTTAAAGGGTGAATGTTATCTGCACACCCAACTCACTCAGACAGACAGAGGTTTTTCTTAAAAGCAAATGTTTCATTGTTTTTATTCTTGCCACACCATATACATAGAGAATAACAATTATACGGCAGGGTCTTTATCCTGACTGTCGTCCTGTCGTCAATAGCAACGCATTTTAACAGCGCACATCCACGCATCACAACGCTCTCTCGCTTCATTAATGCGTCTTAAATGAAATCGGAGGATTTCACTATTAATACTGCTATAATTATTACTATAGCTTCTTGTGATCATCGTCTGGACGATTGTTATGCACACTGAACAAAATGGATTATAAACAGGTTTAAAGATTTAAAACGTCTCTATTCAATGTGTCCCCGTAATCATTTATGAGGTAAAGAAAATCTGTGTAATAAGAGTATACATTATTATCCTGTAAATGTCACTCTAGTCTTGTCTGAACGGGTTTGTCCGTGAACTTTTCTTCATGGAAGCTTAATTTTAAGTGATAAAATATATTTCAAATGTCCAATTATTTCCCAAACATAGTTTTGGTATTGAGGTCAAAGTTAGCGTGCCTTGCGTTCGCTGTACAGCAGTGTGTGATGGTCAGGAAGACGACTCGGCAGATTTGAAGGCGTTTCCTCCTATTGCAGACTTTATTTCTGCACGTTCTGCAGACAGGGTGACCATCCTCGATTAGGACTTTTGTAAAAGCCAAAATATGACCACACCTCAGATTTGGTCCTTCTAGAAAGCGGACAAATCTCCCAGCGCGGTCACTGCCTTCTGCCGTATCCTCTCATTCAGAAACAGCGGTGCGTGCTGCGCCTGCGTCAGACTGATGCTGACTGGACAGGAATTAACTGCCAGTTTTCAAAATCGTGATAATCATATATAGGGCAGTCGCGATAACCGCAATAATCGCAATACCGCGCTATTGAGGAGCCAACCGCAGAGCAACGCAAGAACCGAAACTATGCCCTTCTCGTTTTACATCATTAAATAAGTTAGTAACGTTAACAATGTGCACAATGGTGATTTGTACTGAGGCTCCGTAGATTTGCTAAACAGAAAGTGAATGCGTGCGATCACCTGCGTCTGTCCTTCAGGCGGAGACACATTCGTGAAAAAAGGTTGCCATGTCCAAGGCATGCGAAATCTCTGTCTTAGCATCGACTCATTCGAGTCTTCAAAACTGGCGCTCAGTTAAAATGATTTCAGCAGCCGTTTCATTACATCTCTCTTTGAACGAATCAGCGTTTTCTGAACGTGCAGTTGAACGAACGGCTTAAAGACTCACTCGAAGACAGTGCCTTGCCGCCACCTTGTGGCATAACATCGTAACGCCACTGACTGACGTCCCGTCTAGAAAGCGTAGAGATGAGTAGTTCTGCTGTTACTGGTGAAATATTAGCAGAAAGTCTAAGTCAATAAGAAAGTCCATTTCAATAGCCCTACAATTGTATTGTCAGGTTTATGTTCTGCTATGTGGACCCTTATTTGAAATTCACTTCCTGTTTCAACGCTTTTTTTTGGTTTCTGAACATGACCTCGTTACATCGTAACACACACACACACACACACACACACACACACACAAAGCCACTCACCGCGAGAGCCCTAATCATACACGGTTTTAATGATAATTACTAGCCGTCAGTACATTTTATGGTGAAACCGGTAATCGTCCCATCCCTATCATGCAAGAACAACTTCTGATGCAGCTCAAAACATGGGTTGGAGTTGTTAAGCGTGTGGGTGAACAGTCCATTTACAGGAGAAATAAACATGCCATCCAGATACTAGGAGTGGGCCGTGTGACCAGTTATACCACTGTAGATGTCACAGTATGTGTCATAATACAGCAATTTTTGCTGAAGAGTAAGACCACAACCAATGACTTGTTTGTTATTTTCTTGATTATTCCGATTTAAAATAAAATTCCTGTATTTGTATATATTTTCAGACAGACAGACATGGTTGGAGCGGTAGACAGATAGGCTGGCCGATATGGACAAAAATATTATATAAAAAAAATAAACTATTTTTTTCCACATCATACGATATTTGTTACAATATTCTTTTACCATTAAATGCTTTCCACATATATTTTAGACCTTCAGAATCAATGTAAACATGCAGACGTGTTTGTTCAGACAGTGGTGGCCAAAATTAGTAGACACCGGAGCGTCCTACTTAATGCATGTGTGTACACAACTTGAGGTGGATATGGATATTATGACTGGATAACAGTGAAGCATTGGCTATAGTGAGGATGTAAGTACCTGGGGAACGACGTGACCGTGAGGAGGGTTTGGTTCGGCTCAAGCACAGACGAGGCCTCTCTCCTCCGCTTTCCCATGTTGTCTTCCACGGTGTTGAACTCCGACATCGTCCCTCCGTACGGCTGTCCCGGCGTTCCCTCGATCATGTAGCTGCCGTACTCTGGCCTCCACAGAGTCGGGTGGCTGCAAACATGCAAGGCTGACAGTCAATCAACCGCTAAAAACCAAAGCATTGCATTTCAAGAGATCAATATACTGTCTCTTTATGAAAAGGAACATTTAAATGTGAATTACTAGTGGAAGCAATTCATTGAATCCATTTTGCATTGGTAGATAAATGAGCACTCGTGTCATGTTCCTGCTCTAGTAATGTAAACAGATACGGCTTTTCAATGGCCAGTAATGATGTCAAGAGTGCTGTGGGCATTGAGGCTAATAAAATGACAATAAAACAGCCAAAGACAGACTTAATACATCTCAACAGGCACCTTACATTACGCAATGATTAGAGTTTGGATTCTAAAGTTTGGAAATGACGAGGAAAAACGATTCCCCAAATTCTGTTCTCATGACGGGTTGAGTTTTGAGTTTGTGTGTGTATATATGAGCATCATGCAGACTTCATATTTAAATAGTCTTTATGAGCTGTAATACTCTCAGACACTCGTCCAATCACGATTTGAATAATCGTACAACCCTAAGTTTGATTTAGTCATCCAAAAATTGGATGAAATACCGCATTTGCACAGTAAATATCATTTTTATGACTGGATTCTATTATTCCATCAGTGTTTTTCTGCATCGTGGAATATTATCAGTCTACGGCTAACGCAAGCATTTTTAACGGGTGGCATCTCATCCATATGGGTTTGAAAGGGCTGTACTGGGACGGGGCGCTCTTCAGTGTGTGCAGTAGAGAGGCAGTAATGAGGAATGCCACGGCTCTCTCGTTTCCCAAAGCGTGCCGCTATCCCCTACACAACATCAGGGGAAATGCATTCCTCAGTCCCATATAACTTATCAAACGTCAGATAACGCTCATGCTGTCCAAACTAACTTCTGATGAGCCTGTCATTTAAAAAAAATAATTTAAGTGTCCCTATTATGAATTTTCTAATATTATCTTTCATGTAGAGTATAATAAAGCAGCGGTTTGTGGGTAAAAGCAAAAGTTTCAAAGATTTAAAGTGCAGATAAATGGAGCTGTCGTCTCCTAAAAGAAAGAAGTGATTCTGAACTGAAACGAGTCGTCAGTAATTCAGTCTCACTTCCTGATGAATCCACGTATTTTTGTAACTAATTTGCATAATGCCCGCCTGTGCTCTTGACTGGTCTATACGGCTAATTTTGCCCTTCATGACGACTGTGAGGGGGGTGAATTATTTTATAACTCATTCGTTTACATTATATAAAGCATTAAAGTTCTGCATAATTAAGGGCGTGGCCACTTTGAGTGACAGGTGGATTGCCGTTTGTCTGCTGTCTGTTAGTCATCACCTCAGCTCCACCCATGTCCCGCCTCTTTGCCCATTGTTAGTTATCCGGGAGTGACGCGCTGCCAAGATGGCAACGGCCAGCTCGACCCTACTTTACGCTTCAGAACTGCTCTTCAGAATCCAATGGGTGACGTCACGGACACTACAGCCATATTTTTTACAGTCTATGGGTAAAATCCACGACATCATTACTGAATGACGCATTTCTATGGACAAAATGCATCTAAAAACATAGTGGATGAAATTATGTGGAGGTGGATGATCCAAGTGCCCGAAACATGAGAATTCTCGGTTTTGGCAAGCATGTAAATACAGTCTCATCATCTTCTGTGTGACAAGCGAGTGTCAGAAGCGTTTGGCGCAGCACCATCTTGTGTGCCGGGAGCGACATCTATTGAGTTTGCGTCGCCTGTGAAAATCACTTGGGTGTGAACAGAGACACGTCGAAAACGTCTCAAAAACCGATGGCGATAAGCGCACGCGGTGTGCACAGGCCTAAACGCTCAAATGCAACCCCCCGATGTCATCGTCCATTGTGATGTTTCGCTGTAGACATCGTCTGATGCCAATTTGGTAGACATCGCCCAACAGAACTGAGATTCAGATATAATAATAATGAGCGTTTGGTTTCTGACCGGAGCAGAACAGCTCCCAGAGAGGCGGGGTTTAGAGAGACCGAATCTTCCAACGAACCATTTCAGACACAGGTCATTGTCCATCGCAATGTTTCACTGTAGACATCGTCTGATGCCAATCTGGGAGACATCACCCAACACTAAACCACACAAATACCAGTTAGACTATGGATTTGAAGCAAAGCCCTGGTTATTATGTGGTTACCAAGAGGAACAGGAAACACAAAAGATACTAATCGATCTTGTTGACTTATTAGACACATGCATAAAAGCGGGATTGGCTGCCAGACTTTACAGCCATGCAAGAGGTTAAAGTGTACAAAATGACAAACCACATAAATGAGGACAAACCCTTTTTATTCCGGCTTTTTAGACACAGTTGCAGCTAAATCTGCCACTTTTGAGGTCGCATTACAATATAAACAAAATAATATTCTAAATGGACACATTCGACCTTGTTTTTTTTGGTCAGTTACTCACTTGGGGTCGATCTTTTCACCCTTTTCCTGAAGGATTTCCAAAACATCCTTCCCGTTCAGAACCAGACGGACCTTTTCATGCTGGTCATCCATCTCCACCAAC
This sequence comes from Paracanthobrama guichenoti, assembly GCA_018749465.1. Classification (NCBI taxonomy): domain Eukaryota; kingdom Metazoa; phylum Chordata; class Actinopteri; order Cypriniformes; family Gobionidae; genus Paracanthobrama; species Paracanthobrama guichenoti. The sequence goes on from CM031955.1 coordinate 8,293,517, forward strand.
ATGTACTCCACCTGCAGGATGTCCAGAGACCTTTGATTACACAGTGTCACGTTATTACTGTAAAACACTGACCACAAGTAAAAATAGCTTCAGTGAGCACCGCTGCTTTGACTGAGGTATTATATGCACATTATGTGTGAGAGAATTTGCCTTGCAAACCCAACAATGACAAAGCACAGTATTATTAGTCTTACTACATTCAATATGAAAGTAAAAACGCAGTGAGACATTCCTAGTCTGATGCCAATCCCCCACCCCCACCCCATTCTTTTTAACGCCGAACAAAGGATTCACCTAAACCAACAACATTCCAGCAGGTTTTATCATAAATCCATTGGCGTCTTCTAGTCGGTCAAAGGTGAAGAAAATGAAAAGCCATTTCAATAGGAGGTTCAGAAATCGACATTAGCCTGTTGATCCTGCAAGCTTGTACATGCAAACACTTTAGGCGCCACATGTTTGGTTTAGTACTGTTAAGAACAGGGAAAGAAAGAGCAAGAGCTCGCTGAAAGATGACTAACTGCACAGCCAGCCAACCAAAGGAAAAGGGATTTTGTAATTGTCATCTTGGCCCTAGAATCACTGTGATAGAGGTCATTGTATACAGCCCCCTATAGCAGTGGAACATTTGGACACACCCACTCATTTCCCACAGTTTGAATATTAAAGCTATGAAATGGGAGAATATGACGGCAAACTTTGCCTAGACTTTCAGGATGATCTCTTAAAGGCCCGGTTTACGCTGCATGGTTCAAGTGACCCAATTCCGATTTTTCCCTCTGATGTGGCACAGATCGGATATGACGTGTGAACGTGCAAGCAGGAAAAAAAAAAAAAAGCATGAATTCTGATATCCTCAGATCGGATTTTATATGTGGTAATAAAGCCGATATGATTCAGATACATGCATTTGCGTCTGCCATGCAAGCGGTCAAATCGGATATTTCCCAGTAAATGCGAGTCGTACGTCACTGAAATAGGGACGGCGGCGAATGACGTCAACTCAGGTGGACACGAACTGCAAACAAGGGATCTCCTCTTTGTTCTCCGCTTTACGAGAGCAATGTTTTGCTGACCTTTAAAGATAGTGTGGAAAGCAAAACATTGAATAATCATTTAGTCTGCGTCCGTTGCATATCACACTTCCTTTTCCAGGTCAGAACGTCTTGGGATGTTTCGCCAGTGTATAGTGTAAATGCAAATACCGGATACTATTTTAAAAGATGATGTTAGCGGGTCGTCAAAAAAAAAAAAATTTAAAAAAATATTGGATATAGTCACCAATCGGAATTGTGCATCAAGACCTGCAGAGTAAATGCGGCCAAAGGGACAGTTCACTCAAAAAAATGGAAATGACCCCATGATTTACTCTCCCTCAAGTCATCCTAGGTGTGTATGACATTATTCTTTCAGACAAACACAATATTACAAAATATTCTGGCTCTTCCGAGCTTTATAATGGGAGTGAATGGAGGTGAGATTACCGTTAGCCATTACCAGAAGCCAGTGATTATAGTTTATAAAGTATGGATATAAATATGGATATTAGACAGGGCACCAAGATCAAATTAAATGTATGCAAAGGACACTGATACATCACGACCGCGATGACACCAGATTATTCTGCTACACGGACGACAACAATGCAAGTAATTAATAGACAAAAAAGTAACTGCTTTATTATTTCTGTTTAACTTGCGCGTGTCATTTGTTCAGGAGTAGTGCTCTTAAATGCACTGAAAATATCCTTAGTTTTGGCAGTTTGTTGTTAACGTTATATAGGGTTAGATTTTCAAAATGCTTAATTTTAATATTCCTGTGTCTGTAATGAGTGTGTTGCAGGTCTTGTGTTTTATGGGTTGTTGTCTCACAGCATCATTTTGTGTGGCTTTGCAAACTCTAGTGTGGGATTCTTCTACAGTATTCACTCATGACAGTAAAATAGGGCAAATCTACTGCAGCGTTTCCTCTCTCAATCAGTAGAAAATGTGGTTAACACCTGGTCATGCATAAGGGAAAAAAATACCGTCATATACTGCAAAACCGATATCATTTAGAAAAATACCGTGATATAAATTTTTGGTCATACCGCCCAGCGTCTCAGTCAGCCTATTGATTTATGTCCTGATCAGTGCCCTGACTACTGAACTAGGGAGCTGAGCTGATTGAGACGCACCGGGGTCTCGCGCTCTCAACGCGCACGAGCGCCCACTCCGCGTTGACGTCATTTTTGCCGCGCGGGGAGGCGTTGAGTATAAACATTTACATTTTCATTATCTGAGTGTTTTCCATGGCTGTGTTATAACTGAGGGGATTATAATCAGAGGAAGGTTAAATTTAAAATGAAAATGTTTTGTAATGTATTTTTTTCCTGGTCTTTATTTTAAATCGGTCATCATTTTTTATTTTTTATTTGTGGTATCGACTGATATGAAACACTTATATCGTGACGCAGCCCTAGTGACAGCAATAAGAAAAAGTATAATTTCATAAATATTTTCAATAATAGCAGTCCATATTAAAATATGTATGAACTTAATACATGACCTAGATTATTTATTTAGCAAAATTGTCCTTTTAAATTTTATTTAATGTTATGTAAAAAAAAAAAAAAAAGGTTTGCCATTCCAATAAAGCTCAGTGTGCTCGCTTTAAGCTCATCCACACTGAACGTCTGTGTAAATACTTCATAAGCAGACTTTAAATATTAACTGATGGTTGTCAAGTTACCCTTTATAAAATTATTGAATATATTATATAAAATGTTGAAAAAAAAAACATGTTGTGAGCTCAACCGGGGCGTAAAGGGACAAACACGTACCCATGAAGCACAGCCAGACCTTTTGCATTTAAAATAAAAATAAAATATTATCGTGTGAGAGATTAATCTTTTATTTTAACATAACTTCTTATACTGAAACCAATACCCCGTGCACAGGGACGGATTATGACTTGCAAAGGCCCTGGGGCAAATTATCTCCAAAGGCCCCGACGTGTTTTCCCCCAAGCGGCACGTCCCCCAGTTTCTGTTGAAGCCAATACGGAAGTGACTTAAACCGCATCGACTGGCCACTAGAGACCGGCTCCAGAAGGGAGCAGAATCTCATTGAGCCCCGTGTTAAAATGCCCAACTTTACAGCAGAATAAAACATGTTCACAGCCTGGGACAAATTGTGGTTTTGGCCTATACGGCTAATTTTGCCCTTCATGACGACTGTGAGGGGGGTGAATTATTTTACATCTCATTCGTTTACATTATATAAAGCCTTAAAGTTCTGCATAATTAAGGGTGTGGCTACTTTGAGTGACAGGTGGATTGCCGTTTGTCTGCTGTCTGTTAGTCATCACCTCAGCTCCGCCCACGTCCCGCCTCTTTGCCCATTGTTAGTTATCCGGGCGTGACACGAGATGACGCGCTGCCAAGATGGCGACGGCCAGCTCGACCCTACTTTACGCTTCAGAATCCTACGGGTGACGTCACGGACACTGCGTCCATATTTATTACAGTCTATGGTTTTGTGCCACTGCTTTAGCTAAGTAGCTGTCAAGCGAACTAAAATTGCAAGCGTTTTACAACACATACAGTACAGCTTTTTTATTTGAAGGTTGACCTTTTACAGTCACACAACTGCAGAGCGAAGGGTGTACATTTTTAGTTAAAATTTTAAATAATAATTGTGCTAAAAAAAAACTATTGCTCTCTGTATGATCGTTTAGAATTTACACAACAACAGGCATTTTAGGCAAGGTTTTAAAATTCAGTTTAGGGAAAAATGGGCAGTTATACTGTAATAAAATACCTTTCACACACAGATATAATTTGCAACACTTAATGGACAATAGTATACACACACACACTTTTAAAGAGGCCATAGGGTATAGGACACATACATTCCCGCATAAATAAACATTTGTTATCATTGTTGATGGGTTTTCTGAACCAAACTGAATCGCGCAGCCTTAAACCTCAGGGCCCCCGGCTTCTGGTAGTCAAGGGCCCCTGGGCACTGGCCCCATTGGCCCGGCCCGTAATCCATCCCTGCCCGTGCACTAAAATCTCACAATGTAGGTGAGCTTAACAGGTACGTTTACCCTAACCTAACTCTGATTGTGTGCTGAAAGAAGAATGTCATGCACACCTGGGAGGACTTGAGGTCATGTTTTACAATACAGCACATTTTGCTTTGCCAGCTTATATCAAGTCTTCGCATTTGTCTACAAAACACAAGTGCAAATGATTTAAAGATCAAGAAGTGTAAAAGTGCATGGCACACAGTGACTGAAGGTGCACCTGCTCACGAGCAGCATCCAAATCTTGCATCATTGCATCACGTGTTCCCCCCAAAACACCCTCGCTCACCTCGTCTCCCCATTTGAGCACATCCTTCTGCCGCTCTTTGACCTTATTGTAGATGTTGAGGAACTGAAGGATGCCGTGCTTCCTCACGTGGTCCGCGTGTTTCCTGGTCTCGTCCCAGTTGAGCGGCGAGCCCTGCGACAGTAAGCCCATGTTATAACTTCAGCTTCTCCTGCGCTTCCCAAAGCCCGCGCTAGGCCCTAAACGACTCGTTTTAAACGCGCACGGTTTCGCACCTCGCTTCCGAGCGCGTCTCGGTTTCGCTGCGCCTCGTGCTGTAACGGAATCACGCGGCCTCGAGCTGCGAGCGTTCGACCGGAGTGCGCGAGTTATGTCAGTCCTGTCCTCCCGCACGGGCTCTTTGCTTGCGCCGAGCGCACGTGACCGTGTCGTCATCACGTGACTCAGCAGTCCCTTCCGCCTCTCTGTTGTTGATGGCGTGGTCAAGGTAACGTGCGCAGCTCGAATGTGCCCCAGTAATCATGACGCTGCAAAAAACATATTGACAATATTGCAAATAATTGTTTAATTGCGTGTGTTTGGCATATTATGGTTATGGCCGGAGCGACACTAACGTCAGCAAACGCAGAAGAACATTCCCGTCAGGTTAGGAGTATTTGCTTCCCGTTAATTTTTTGGGAAGCATAATTCCTCTTTTGAGACAAATACAGTAACTTACATGTTTTAATAACCATTAATTATTTACACAGAACGTTCCCTAATATATTTGTTAATATTTATATATTTATATTTATTATATTAATAACTTATACAGAACGTTATTTAAAAACATATATAATAATAATAATAATAACCATTAATTCC
>CM031955.1:8552878-8587878 GCA_018749465.1 Paracanthobrama guichenoti
TTTTTTTTTTTCAAAATGCTTCAATTTTAAACATAGTGGCTTATATAAATAATTGTCAGGTTGTATTTGTGATTCTCTATGATGTAGGGGTGTAATGGTGCGTGTATTCGTCACAGTCAGGCGCCGAATACAGGTGGTCACAGGCGGTCCACACTCCAGTCCAGAAGGGGGCGCTCATGGTAATGCAGCGCTGTTTGCTAACCGCCACAACAGGAAAAAGAGCAGAAGAAGAGGAGACGATGTAACACAAAACAAGAGTTCAGATCATAGACTAAAAATGGACGTAGTGTCCGTGACGTCACCCATAGGATTGTGAAGAGCAGTTTTGAAGTGTAAAGTAGAGTCGAGCTGGCCGTTGCCATCTTGGCAGCGCGTCATCTCGCATTACTCCCGGATAACTGGGCAAAGAGGCGGACGGGCGGAGCTGAGGTGACGTGATGACTAACAGACAGCAGACAAACGGCAATCCACCTGTCACTCAAAGTGCCCACGCCCTTAATTATGCAGAACTTTAAGGTTTTATATAACGTAAAAGAATGAGTTATAAAACAATTCACCCCCCTCACAGTCGTCATGAAGGGCAAAATTAGCTGTATAGACCAAAACCACAATTTGTCCCAGGCTGTGAACATGTTTTATTCTGCTGTAAAGTTGGGCATTTTAACACGGGGCTCAATGAGATTCTGCTCCCTTCTGGAGCCGGTCTCTAGTGGCCAGTTGATGAACTGCAGTTTAAGTCACTTCCGTATTGGCTTCAACAGAAACTGGGGGACGTGCCGCTTAGTTCTGATGCACGCAGGAGCCTTATAGTAGCCTTATGCAGAGTTTAGGTTAATTTTTGTGACGCACTCCAAAAACGTTGTCAAAGCGGCATCTGGTTTGTTTTCTTTATTTGACAAAAGCACAATGTTTTTTTTGTTTTTATGTGAGTGTACCTTTACAGTTACGAATGATGTCTTCCTCTTATCTGTATGACCATAAGTAAGTCTCACTTCAGTCCAGTGATGAAATATGTGTGTCCAGGAAATGGGTAGCCTCAGGTGCCGCTTCACTCGCCGTCTCCTCGTGTTTTCTCCTCCTTCTCGCTCATCTTTCTGCGATTTCTTGAAAAAGCGCAATATTGAACTTTGTGCATCCGCCATTGTCACGGCATGTTAATGAACTCTCACGCTCTATGCACAAAACGTTAATCAAACCAATAAGTTGCATTTTACTGCACAGCATTGGTCAATATATCAATTAGAGTAACAAATCAACAATTCCATCATTTTTTCTTTTAAGCAATTAGGACCCCAAAACCGAGGTACGTACCAAACCGTGACTTCTGTGTACCGGTACATCCCTACTATGTTACTATGACATTTGTCTGACAATCTTAGCATCTGTGAGAAAAGCTGACTATTAACAAATAGTAATAAAAAATTGTACTCAATTACATCTAGCAACATTTCCCACTGCTCTCTCGCTGCTTATATACTAATAGGTGCGGATGACACAGAGCTGGCCCTCGACTCTCGTGTTTTGCGCGTAGGGATCGTGACGACGCAACACGAGATACCAACCGTAGCCTCTGGCAATTCGTCATCCTCAGTCCAATCGTTAAGATCGGGGTTAAACACCTGAATACATTTTTTATACTTCTTCTCGATCTCATTCCAGCCACCCAGGAGGTAAATCTTGTTATTCAAGGTGGCAGCTCCAGCTGTGCTCACCCCCGTGAGCAAAGGGGCGACGTAGCTCCACTGGCCAGAGTGAGGGTTGTAGCATTCAACTGGCAAGACGTCTACCCTCTCGCCACGTCCGCCCAGTTGGCTGCCGCCGAGGACATAGGCACGATCTCCGACGGTCACCGAGCAGTGCCATCCTCTCGGGCTGCTCAGGCTGTTCTTATCCTGCCAGCTATCGGTGGATGGGTCATAAGAACATACGGCGCGAGAGTAGGCGTTGTTAATGTAACCACCACTAACCAAGATCTTGCCGTCGATAACTGTGCTGCCATGGCAACATCTAGGGACTTCCATTGAAGCTTTCATTTGCCATTGGTTAGAGGATGGCACGTAGCACTCGACAGACGCCTGGCAGCCCTCAGAATTGCGGCCCCCTACAGCGAACAGGAGGCCATTGAAAGTGTTGAGGCTGAAATGAGTGCGCTTCTGAAGCATGTTAGCCAGGTGGATCCATGTGTTGAATCGGGGGTCATATCTGATGAGAGAAATATTCGTAAGTGATGCATTGCTTCGAAAACATACCGGCATGGTGGACATATTGCCAGTTGACAATAAATGAAAAAAGCCATGAAATCAAAATTGACAATTCTTATTTGCAGTATTTATTACAAATGATTTATACATGCACCGTATTTTTTTTTTTTTATTCATGCGTCCCAGATGGAACACTTCATGTGCACTTTCGGTCTTGTGGACTTACAATGGCCGTTAAGTCTACGAGACCGTAGGGTGTCCCATTTGTCATGTTAGGTTTCAGAAGGGTGCTTGCGAGTCCCCCCCTTTGGGGTCGATATGTGCCCTCGATGCACACTTTTGCCGAGCCCGCACTGATGCAAGCTCCACAACGGACTTCTTCCCGACAGTCAAAGCAGCGTTATGTCACAAAAATGTGGACTCGTAGGAAGACCGCAAGGGTTTAGGGTGCCATATGGGACAGAGCCATAACCTCCCCTCTCTCTTGCATTGTCCCAAATGGCACACTTCATTTGGACTTGCGGTCTTGTGGACTTATACTTCCCACCGTGTGCCCGTTATGTCCACAAGACTGTAGATATTCACCCACGATGTGCACCTTTGCAGAGCCCGAAAGCTCCACAGCAGACTTCTTCCCGACAGGCAAAGTGGCATTACGTCACAACAGTGTGGATTTGGAGGAAGATTGCGAGGGCTTAGGTTTCCATTTGGGACAGGGCCTTATGGTCTTGTGGACTTACACTGTCCACCGCGTGCACATGATCATGAAGTCCACAAGACCGTAGGGTGTCCCAATTGTCAATTTAGGTTTCAGAAGGGTGCTCACGAGCATCCACTTTGGGGTCGAAATGCGCCCTCGATAAACACTTTTACAGAGCCCGCAATGAAACAAGATCTGTAGTAGATTTCTTCCCGATTGTCAAAGTGGCATTACGTCACAAAAGTGTGGACTTGGAGGAAGATTGTGAGGGCTCAGGGTTCAATTTGGGACAGACCCTTATGGTCTTGTGGGCTTACAAAGGCTGCTGTGTGTGCATGATCATGAAGTCCACGAGGCCGTAAGAGTGTACGTCACAATAGGGAAGACGAGCACAACTTCCATTTCATGCTTAATTAAGCTTTAGAAATTTATTTTAAAAAGTGTAACATTTTGACCACTGTTTTTCAAATAAACTTTCCCAGAGCTTAAGTTCTGAGCCCAATTCTGGGTTTTGGATGTGCACACCTATTTTGTATCAATTGACAATAAAGCCTGTAAAAAAATGATGTAAAATCTCACCTGCTGAAATTGCTGACGGCATGTTTTGCCTGGTTCCTTGCATCATTCTGGTCTTCACCACCGGCCACGTAAAGGAAGCCATCCAAAACAGCCACGCACTGGTTGAAGCTCTTTGCGGGCATCTCCGTCAGCTTGTTCCAGACATTGTCCTCATCTCTGTAGAGAATGTCCTTGCTGAGAGATTTTTCGGTTAGCGCAGGCCGTCCACCCACTGTGAGAAGCACTCGGAGGCCGCCACGGACCTTGGTTCTTCTGGACTGCAGGATGTTCTGCTGGAATGGCAGCAGGTGGTAATTCATGGCATCAACCAATAGACGGTGGCACTCGGCATCTTGCATCATCCTGGGAACGTTCTGTACGTGACTAACAAGGTCCTGGGGTGTGATGGTTCCAAAACGAATGTTGGACAGCAGGTCAGGAGCATATTTCAGCCTCTTTGCATCGAAGTCTAACCACTTGATCGCAATCTGGAAAGCTGTGAGCTCAGAGGGCAACTGAAGCGAGTCATCCGTGAGAAATTCGTTGATCTGCTCATAGGTGAGCTTTAGGAACTGTTCCATTTCGGAGAATTCTATGAAGTTTTCCCGCATGAACTTCTGAGCAGCCTCTTTTGTCTCTTTCAGATTGTACGTGTCAGCGATGTTGACAACATACATGCAGTTCTCCACACTGGTCTCCCGCATCAGGAAATCGCTGCACATCTTCACCAGAGTATGGATCTGCAACAGCAAGGCTGCTGATATCGTGCTACCAATTGTGTAGAGCGACAAGGTGAGTTTTCCAGAATAGGCATATGTGATGACCGTAGCCAGACCAACTGGAGACAAATCACTGAGCTCAATCTTCTTGAGGGATGGATCCTTCCGAAGCATGGTTTGGATGTACTCACTGCAGGAAGCCATCACAACCTTGTGAACGTCAAAGGACTTGGACTTGGTTGCGACCGTCAGATCACAGAGGAAACTGTCTTGTCTCATTGAGCCAAGACCCTCCAAGAGGTTGGGTGCATAGACGGGGTCGGTGACCTCCGTTGAGATACAACTAAAGCCATTTCCACATTCCAGGAGAGTGTTGAGCCCATTGATTTTGTTGGTGGGACCGTCCTCTACTATAATTGTCATTTCATTGATATCGGCTTTGTTCTTCTTAGCGGTCTTGTTCTTTTTAGGTGCCATGACTGTAGTGATGGGTCACAGCCAAGACCTAATTTTGACAAAAGGAGAGCACATTTTAACCATTTATATAAACTGTATATTTTCATATAAAATGGATGTTAACCAATATGGACCAAATGTAATAGCTCAAGAACTGATTTTCGAAAAAGCCATATTTACGGACCATATAACAATAGCAGGTTAGGATGCATCCACCTAAATGTGTATAGTGGTTACTGACTGGGCCCAAATTTAATCTGGATCAGAATTATCTAGATTTGGAAATCCTATGTTTTGCTATCCAGGATCTGATAAACCATCTTACTTGTGTGCCGGTTCTTCAAAGCAAAATTGGATTGGATTTGATTCAGATACACACTCTTTCAGATTACCAGTGTTTCAAATGGGGTTACATTTCACAATATAGGCTGCTAGCTATGTAAAGAACAACAGGTAGAATAGTCAATGTGGGGTCACTTTAAGTGCTTTATTTGAAGAGAAACAACATGAACAAAACATCCCCCTTCCATTTTCAATTTACTTTCCCAGACAGCAACAGAGTGTCGGCCCAGATCCGGGCCACATCTGGTACGTGGATTCAACGCGTACCAGATGTGGGCCGGATCTGGGCCGACACTATATTATTGTCTGGGTTAAACAATGAGGCACTAAAGGGACATTGTGATGGGAGAACACTTGTATATTCCAAAGCTTTTGAGCCTCCAAGAAACTTTGCATTCACTCTCAAAGTGTGTAACACAAAACATTTGCAAGAGAATGCAAAAACATTAGTATTAATTTTTAATCTCATATTTTTTTCCTCATCAATATGTCTCTTTAGGGCAGGGGTGTCCAGACACTGTCCTGCAGAGTTTACCTCCTCAAAACACCTGTCTGGGAGTTTCTAGTATGCCTAGTAAGACATAGGCTATATAGTAGGCAAAGAACAGTATGACAAAATAAGTATGTCCGAATTCACAGTACTCATAAAAGAGTAGGCAAAAGTACTTCCTGTGAGATTCTGAAGTGTGCATATGATGGTCACTTTACTATCCCATGAGGCCATGAGAGAGGATTTGTGAACAGTAGTCAAGCGGTGCAACGGATGCTGGTAGGTCACATGATAATGACAACATGGCGGATATAGTATGTCCGGATTACATTCATACTACACTCATTCATACTATAGAACAGTGGTTCTCAAACCTATCCTGAGGACCCCCCACCAGTGCACATTTTGCATGTCTCCCTCATCTAACACACCTGATTCAACTCATCAGCTCATTAGTAGAGACTGCAAGACTTGAATTGGGTGTGTCTGATGAGGGAGACATACAAAATGTGCACTGGTGGGGGGTCCCCAGGACAGGTTTGAGAACCACTGCTCTAGAACATACTTTTTTTAGTGGTTGTGAAGTAATAACTAGTTACCTACTGCAGGACAGACACCCCTGCTTTAGGGGCTCTGTAGCCCTTCATATGACCACAACAAAAACAAACTAATATACATTCAATAAGGGATCCAAACGGTCAGAAACTTTTCACTGGTTCATCTTTTATGATTGTGCCAATGCGGTTTATATACAGTGATAAAAAACCCCACCTAAAATTAAATAGGCTACGCTACTTTTTGTTTAATATTTACAGAGCCTCTAAAACTGGGGTGTCCAACCCTGGTCCTGGAGGGCTACCACCCTGCAGATTTTAGCTCCAACCTGAAACACACCTGAATCAGCTAATCATGCATGGTGTTCAGAGCTGCTTGATAATGACAGACAGGTGTGTTGGAGCAGGGTTGGAACTGAAATCAGCAGGACGGTAGCCCTCCAGGAACAGGGTTGGACACCCCTGCTCTAAAAAATGTAATGGAAGAAGTGAATGTGTAAAGAAGTTTGTTCAGGGAAGAATGAGGCGGGAACCCTGCAAACATTAAAAAGACTTTAATTAATAAAACAAACAAAACGAAAGTAACGCGGGCAGCCCCCACAGACGACTGCCATGCGCACACATAATAAAACATAAACAAAACACAAAGTAAATTCCAGGCCTGGTCCTCTCTTGTCCTTCACTGTTGTTGCACCTCCTTTTATGCGACAAGCTCCTCCATGAGACACGAGACCGGTGCGGCGCGCAACTGGCGCTCATTATCCCTCATGCCCGGCCTTGTCCCGCTCTCACGGTCCCTCAGCCTCGCTGCTTGCCACACAATGCTTTTGCGTTCTCTTGCAAATGTTTTGCGTTTCCCAGAGAAACTTTGTGTTTGCTCGCAAAACTTTTTGCGCTCTTTGCAAGTGTAATGGAGGCCAGCTAGTAGTCGCTGTGCGTGTAAACCTCACTCCTCTGATCTTAAGAGACGCTCTAGCGAATGATACGTGAGGTTGTGGCCTTTAGCCTCCTTGTTAAAGTGTCCAACTCTCATGCCGGGCGGACCCGGGTTCGAAAGATTTATGTACACTCACCTAAAGGATTATTAGGAACACCTGTTTAATTTCTCATTAATGCAATTATCTAATCAACCAATCACATGGCAGTTGCTTCAATGATTTAGGGGTGTGGTCCTGGTCAAGACAATCTCCTGAACTCCAAACTGAATGTCAGAATGGGAAAGAAAGGTGATTTAAGCAATTTTGAGCATGGCATGGTTGTTGGTGCCAGACGGGCCGGTCTGAGTATTTCACAATCTGCTCAGTTACTGGGATTTTCACGCACAACCATTTCTAGGGTTTACAAAGAATGGTGTGAAAAGGGAAAAACATCCAGTATGCTGCAGTCCTGTGGGCGAAAATGCCTTGTTGATGCTAGAGGTCAGAGGAGAATGGGTCGACTGATTCAAGTTGATAGAAGAGCAACTTTGACTGAAATAACCACTCGTTACAACCGAGGGTATGCAGCAAAGCATTTGTGAAGCCACAACATGCACAACCTTGAGGCGGATGGGCTACAACAGATACTACGATACTAAGGCTCCACTACAAATAGGAAAAAGAGGCTACAATTTGCACGAGCTCACCAAAATTGGACAGTTGAAGACTGGAAAAATGTTGCCTGGTCTGATGAGTCTCGATTTCTGTTGAGACATTTAGATGGTAGAGTCAGAAGTTGGCGTAAACAGAATGAGAACATGGATCCATCATGCCCTGTTACCACTGTGCAGGCTGGTGGTGGCGGTGTAATGGTGTGGGGAATGTTTTCTTGGCACACTTTAGGCCCCTTAGTGCCAATTGGGTATCGTTTAAATACTACGGCCTACCTGAGCATTGTTTCTGACCATGTCCATCCCTTTATGACCACCATGTACCCATTCTCTGATGGCTACTTCCAGCAGGATAATGCACCATGTCACAAAGCTCGAATCATTTCAAATTGGTTTCTTGAACATGACAATGAGTTCACTGTACTAAAATGGCCCCCACAGTCACCAGATCTCAAGCCAATAGAGCATCTTTGGGATGTGGTGGAACGGGAGCTTCATGCCCTGGATGTGCATCCCACAAATCTCCATCAACTGCAAGATGCTATCCTATCAATATGGGCCAACATTTCTAAAGAATGCTTTCAGCACCTTGTTGAATCAATGCCACGTAGAATTAAGGCAGTTCTGAAGGCGAAAGGGGGTCAAACACAGAATTAGTATGGTGGTCCTAATAATCCTTTACGTGAGTGTATTTTATGTCTGGAAAAAAGCCTGTTTTGTGCAAGTACGTTTTGCGTGTAACGGAGTGGTTGGAGCAACGTGAGTGTTCTCAATGAATTCCTATGAAAGTTCAGCTTCCATAGGCATGAACTGAAAACGCGCCAGACTGGACACGCATCGTGAATGACTGTGAGGCTGTGAATGAATGCCGGGAATGAATGCCGATCATCTTCTCTGTCAGCTCTTCGCTCTCGTGATGAATGAAATCTGACTCCTGTCCCACTGCGTTTGTGCTGCGACTCTCGTTCGGCTCACAAAAATCAAAAAGACGGCAGGGCGGTGCCACGGTGGGCAAGTGATGTAACCGGTGGGAGTGGCCTCGTAGGGCAGTGAAGCAAGTGCATTCTGGGAGTTGTTGTCTTTCATGAGCCAAAAATAAATTTTCTGGCTTTTCTCACTCTAGAAGGCACCAACTTCTAAAATAATTTTACGTCTACTACATAAATGACCCAGTTTAAATACACATTCATCTTCCCAAAACTGTCTACTTCTACTTTATTATTTTAACAGTTAAACTATTCAAGAGCAAAATAAAAAATAAAAAAAAATAAAAAAATAAAATATAATATATATATATATATATAAATCTGTCTACATATCTGTGCAAATGTTGTATTTTTGTTCCTGAAATCCACTTTTCTGCTGATTTTTTTTGTTTTGTTTTTGATCAAAGGGATCTCAATCTCACTAAAAACAACTCATACTGGTGGTTTGATCCAGTCATCCAGAGCAAAACCAAGATTGGGTTTTGTGATCTAATCTGATTTCAGAATCATTTTTTTATTTTATTTTCAGCAACCCAATTTCAAGATTAGATCCAATCCAATAGCCCAAATCTGATCAGATTACTTTTGGACAACTGCAATTTATGGCAACAATCTATTCAGTTTTGAGCAATTTTTACAATTTATCAGGCAGTTTGCATAACATTTAAAGTATTTTCAGCAACAAAACAACATAATCTCATACTGAACCAGTCTGTAGTGAAGAGACACTTTTCAAAACCATGTGTTGTGTTGCTTAAAGGGGTAGTTCACCCAAAAATGAACCCTGACAGTTGACTTTTCCTTACTATGAAAGTCAATGGGCACTAGCAACTTTTCACGTTCTTTAAAATATCTTATTTTATGCTCAACAGAAGAAAGAAACTCACACAGGTTTGGAACAACACATTTTTGGGAAACCCTTAAACGTATCCCTTTAACTATTAGGGTCACTCTAACCAGAAGCAAAAAGCAAACAAACAGAAAAATAGGTAAACCAAAAGTCATCTAAGATTGATACCAATGCTTGCTGAATACTAAAATATACTGTTAAGAGCAGCATATCACCTCGGCATTCCTCTCTTCGCATCTGTCACAAGTTATCACAACAACTATGGCCAAGAATAGCATGGCAGTGTATCATTGCTGGTCCTTTTATAGACTGGAAGTCACTGAAACCAGTCTGTCATTTCAACACTGACACTTTTCTCAGTTTTTCCTCTGTAAAAAATTATCATTTATACTCATAGGATCTATAAGTGCTGTCTTTGTACCAGGTGCGCACACTGTTACTTTAATGTCTGCAAATAACCCAGAACACTCTGATCTGAGACCTGTAACGCAACCCCCAAGAATCCAATAGTCAACTCAAGGACCCAACAAAGCCAAAGGTGTGAAGATGCTCTTTGTTGAAACTAAGGTGCTGCAAAAAACACCGAAAACGTTTTGTATATAAGACAGTATAATGAACTTACCGACGTCGAGATGAAGTGTGTGCAGGAGAAGGACAGACTTGCACCCCTCAGTCGGTGTGCAGGAGAGAGAGAGAGAAAGAGAGAGAGAGAGAGAGAGACGGGTCCCGTCAGAGGTCCGAGTACAGAGCCGAGTAACGCCTCCTCTATAGGCGCTTGCGCAAAGACGTTATTTCAGCAACAGCCCATAATAAAACAGCCACAGGAGAGCGTTTGAGGGGCTGAATCTGTCGGGCAGCTTCTACAGGAAGGATACACATTACAACACATCGCTCAGAAACTGCAGGACGCGTGTGTTTGGGTTGAGTGCAGATGAACGGAACAGGACAGGCGTCTCCAGAAGCGTCCCCAAAGGCTTTTAACTTTAATATGAACACACCAAAACTACACCCATTTCAGTGCGCATTCAATAGGGCTTATTTGGTTCCCGCGGGAAAAAGTTAGTTATGGAACGTTCTAATGTTCTACGCGCTGATACACAAGTAACAGTAAAAGATCAACTATAAAATACTCATAATGGTTGAGTTTATTTGTATTATATAGCTAGAGCCTCCTTCATTTCTTCAAACAAATACATAAGCAAATGTTTCATAAAAAAAAAAAAAAAAAAACTATATTTATATTAATGTGATTTACCCAAATCATAGATTTTAATCAAGATACTTTAAGAAAAAAGTGTTTTCAATGGAAATTATGAACAAAAAACCAACTACATTACAATATTAGCCTATATGATGTGGAAAAAACCTATATAATTTCCCACTGGTGTTTCTGAAGGGACTTTTATGGGAAAGATACAGATGTTATATATATATATATATAAAAACAAGAAAAATAAAAGAAGAAAGATTATTCATCTATGCATTAATTACATTGTACAAAATTAAAGTCCTTACACATTGAGGCGTTCTACTTGCTTCCTTTTTTGCTGAAGATGGAATTGTATAAATTTTTTTTTTTTTTTGGTAAACTTACATTTATGCATATAAAATTTGCACAGCAGATGAATTAAATGTATAACAAAACAAGCATTATTTATAGGGTCAGAATTAAAGTATCCAGAAAAATAAATAAATAACGTCTTTAAAATTATCTTTAATAAATGTGTCGATATTGTTCCAAAGTTGTTCAGTAAGACAGTTTCTGCGTGGCCAAATGAGCATCTTGTATCAACATCAGTCATCAAATGTATATTATTTTGAAATTCACGTTATTAGTGAGAAAGTATTTTTGTTGCAAGGACCGATTTATTTCCAATTTCAATGTTTAAATAAATGTTAAGCATGACGCGTCTAACCGCGCGACGCGACGCGACAGACGCGCGCGTATCGACAGGCAGCAGTAATTAAACGCAATCAGTAGCAAGTGTGTCTCTGATGTCTCAGTGCACTGCACACTTGATCACAGCTGTCAATGAGCGCTTGCGTTCAGCGCTCGGCGTGTAAAAGTGGGATCCCTTGCGTTTAGGATCTCCCGACGGGTTTTATGTGCCAAATTAAAGCTCGTGCGCGGATTCTAGAATCTGGAGGCTTACTTACACTTACACACACACACACACACACACACACACACACACACACACACACACACACACACACACACACACACACACACACACACACACTCTTAGTATCGTCCCGCCCATATAAAGGTGACGAAAAAAATATGGCGAGGCTTTGATAAGCGCAGGTAATACGCGCGCAGGTGAGGACGTGCCATGGCCGAAGCTGATGTGAAAAAGATTCTGCAGTGGAAGCATCAGCTGAGAGACTCCTGTGAAGGACACACGGTAGGGTTCAGTCTGACCACGACACACACCAGCGCAGTCCATCACAGGGATGCAGTCAATAAAGCCACACACCTCAAGCGAAGACGTTCTGTGGACTTCTGTGTGCTTTGATAGCTGTGGGGTAGCAGGGGAACGCAACACCGCCAAACTGGGACCAGGCGACCATATAATGGAGGTGGTTGAAGATGTTTCATATGCGAGGTTGGGTTAAATTTTCACTGAACCCCTATTAAATGACCTATAATAGCAGCAGTGCAAGTGTGACAACTTGCCCCGGCTTGACTGATCATTGATCACTCAACATTGCGTTAAAGGTCCCCGCGAAAAAGTCATCAAATTGGAACGTTAGCTGAACGTTCTATGGAACGCGTAAAACACAGTGTTGCTTTGATTTCTTTGAAGAAGTGCAAATACCTTAAGAAATCAAACACAATATATATATATATATATCTTTTAATGCTCTTTTTAAGGCTGTTGATTTACACACACAACAAAGTGTATTTGCACAGAAACACTTGTAATGAATAATAATGGTGCATTTATTTATTTTTAATAAACATTTTTCATATGTGAGGTTGGGTCACGCGTGTCCATGTTTGCTTTTTGTTTGAATTTTACTGAAAAAACAATTAAATAACCTGTAATGCAAGTGTGACAACTAGCCCCGGTCTCCTTCAGCCTGACGCCTGCTCAGTCATTACTCAACATTGCTTTAAATGCTTTTATGAAATCAAAGAACCCAGATGCACTTTTAAATGTTCCAGTTAATTTGAGTGTTTTAGCTGATTTTAAGGCTGTTGATTTGCACACACAAAAAGTGTATGTGCACAGAAACATTACTGAAGTAAAAAGTAATGGTGGCCCGTGAATAGGCAGAAAAGGTGTCATGTCAGCAGCTGTTGACCGGAAAGAGATGGCTGGCCCTTGAGAGGGGCTCTTTCTAAAAATAACACTGCAGTTGTCTCTCACGTCGAGCGTCTGTGAGTTCAGGCGACGTGCTCCTGCTTATTTCGTTTAATCAACTTCCCATGAAACGTGTTGGTGGCTCTTGTAGTGCATCAGTACAGTTCTGTTGTGTTTAATGCGTTTGCACAGTTCATCAGCCGCTCTGAGCCTCACAAACATGTGAACACCGGGGTGGGTGTGTTAGAACTGCTGCTGCATCGCCCATTTATAGTGCCTTGACTAGGGTTTCTCCATACATAGTGCGTGACCGGAGCGCTCGGTCAGCAAATTCAGCTTTTTAGACTGCCATGTGGAAATGGGTGGGACTTCTTTGACCCTTTTTAGATCTTCTCATTTCTGTTTGATTGATACAGTGACATACTTTATGACCTTCTCAGTGTCACATGACCCTAATGTGACGTTTATTATGATTATCAATGTTGTGCAATGATTTTCAGGATTCTTTGATGCTTAGTAAGTTAAAAAGAAAGTTTTTGTAACATTATACACTACCATTCAAAAGTTTGTGGTCCGTAAGATTTTATTTAGAAAGAAATTAGCGAGGATGCACTGAATTGATCAAAAGTGACTGTAAAGATGCGGATAATGTTCCACACTTTACTATATATTCACACAGAGAACAGCTGATCAACACCGGGGTAATATTTCACTGTTTTGACCCACTGGTTCTCTTCGTTTATGGGTCACTCTTGGCTCCTTCACTGTCAAAAGTGACCAAAGATCATTTTAGATGCCTGTATAGCACTATATAAAGTGTCTTATAAATTCTCCAGTGGTTTAGACCTACATGCTTGTTTTTTTTGTTTTTTGTCACGTTTTAGATTTTTCATTTTGTGACTGTTTACTACAGTCAAACCTGAACACAGGAGGACATTTAGTTACGTATTACATCAAAATTCAATAAAATGTTACAAATAAAGAGGTATGCTTAATCAATCTGGGTCATTATTATTATTATTATTATTATTATTATTGGCTTTCGGATCAATTTTACCATGTTACAGCCACACCTGTTCATTTGTGTGTGTATATAATTGCCCGTGCGTCTCTGTGCCCGTGCGTCTCTGTGCCCGTGCGTCTCTGTGCGCGTGCGTGCGCGTCTCTGTGTGTTTTGTACTCGTGTAACCTTTGCTGTTCTCTTTTTTTGTTTTTACTGCATTGTGGCTGAATTGATTATTTCATACATTTACAAACACTTGCTCTGTTTTAGTCGCACGTGTGTGTGTGTGTGTGTGTGTGTGTGTGCGTATGCATATATGTCTATTTTGCACTCTTGATCATTTAGAGTGTCGCCCCTTCATTGCTGTGCACTTTTTTTTCTGCACAATGGCTGATTTGTAGTTTGTATCACCAAAAGATTCTCAGAGTTTTTTTTTCGTATTTTCCATTCATTTCCCATGTCGGTAATTTGACCACGAATGAGAGTATGACTTTTGTTTTCGACGCTTTAACGCATTCGAATCATATCCATGAATTTTTTTTTTTTTTTCTTGTTCACATTGCTAATGCGACAAGTCACCAAATGTCATCCCATTCTGATGAAGCAAAACATTTAAAGTTTTAGAATGTAACTTTTTTTTTTTTTTTTTTTTTTTTTTTTTTTTTTTTTTTTGACTGAAGAGCTCTTTAATTAATTAACTTTCATTTTATGGGCCATGGCGGAAGAGCACATCATTTCCCAGAGTGCTCTAATTCACTGGAGCCAAACACCATGAAGCAGGTCTGCAGGATGCTAATCATCCAGAACTACCAAGAAGTTTTGCTCTTGCCCAATTTTGTTGAAACAACTGCAACCACACCAACATTAAATTGATCTCATCTGTTGTTCTCCTCTTATTGTCATTGTGATTCACCAGCTTATTGGAAATTCCAGCTCATGAATTTGAAAACGGCAAAGTTTTGCCCAAACCTGGTAATAAGTTGGATTGATTAATTTGCCTTTTCCATTTCAGCTTCTGAAAATCTTGAGGAAACTTGAAGCATTGGACATTACACTTGAAATCCTCGCTGTAAGAGATTAATGCATTTTTATTATTGACTATCATATTTAAATTGTGCTTTTCCTCATGTGACCGTTTTGATCATCCTTTCTGAACCTTCACTGTGTGTTTTTGTTTATAGGAAACTGGAATCGGAAAAGTCGTCAACTCCTTCCGGAAGCATGATGAGGCGGGAAAGGTGGCCAAATTATTGGTGAATCGATGGAAATCTCTCGTTCCCAAAGACTCTATAAGGTCTTACAAATCTGTAATCCACCCCGTTTTTGAGCGTGACTTTCTCCATGTGGCATGTCTCTTAGTCTTCTCTTGTTTGTGCAGTTCGAGGGGAAAGCCTGATGATGGCCTGAGCCGAAATGAAGCACTCGATGAAGTCCAAGAGAGGAGTAAACGGGAAAACAGCCGTTTTTCAGAGAGCACCAATTCTAAAAAGAAGAATTCTAGTGTTGAAAAGAAAGTCTCACATGATGTTGACAATAAATGCAAAATCAAGCCCAGTAAATCCAAATTCTACTTGAATGGTGAAAAAAAGGACGAGGCAAAAAGAGATTCAAGCGTGAATCAGGACTCCGGCCATGGCAAGGAAAAGACGAGTGCTGCGCAGACAACGGTTTCTGCTACAAAAAAACAGCACAGCACGAAACTCGAAAAATCTTTGAAAGCAACTCGAACGCAGAGAGAGAAGAGTGGAGACTCGTGCAAGAAAGAAAAGCTGGAGAAGGACAAAGACAAGCTGGTGTTGATGGAGGAAGGCTTTGAAACGCCCTCCATGTCTTTTGAAGCGTACCTGAGCTATGACCTCCAGCCGCCCAAACGCAAAAGATGCTTCAGCGTCGCTAAAAGTCCAACAAAGAGACTCAAAACTGCACACAAAGAGAACTCTTGTGTGTCTCTGAAGGCGAGCAAGGCTGTGGCAGAAGAGCCAATGACGTCGGTAAAAAAAACTGGCTTTTGTTTTCCCTCCAGTCCTCCAAACACTTTACTTCAAGCCTTTATATATACACTGATCAGGCATAACATTGACTAAAAAGAGGCTGGAAGAGCCACAGCCACCAGGGAATACCGTTTCCATGAAAGGCTGTACATGGTCTCAACAATGCTTAGGTAGGTGGTACGTGTCAAAGTAACATCCACATGGATGGCAGGACCCAAGGTTTCCCAGCAGAACATTGCCCAAAGCATCACACTGCCTCCGCCGGCTTGCCTTCTTCCCATAGTGCATCCTGGTGCCATGTGTTCCCCAGGTAAGCCACGCACACACACCCGGCCATCCACGTGATGTAAAAGAACACGTGATTCATCAGACCAGGCCACCTTCTTCCATTGCTCCGTGGTCCAGTTCTGATGCTCACGTGCCACTGTTGGTGCTTTGGGCGGTGGACAGGGGTCAGCATGGGCACCCTGACTGGTCAGCGGCTATGCCGCCCCATACGCAACAAACTGAGATGCTCTGTGTATTCTGACACCTTTCTATCAGAACCAGCATTAACTTCTTGAGCAGTTTGAGCTCCAGTAGCTCGTCTGTTTGATCGACCACACGGGCCAGCCTTCGCTCCCCACGTGCATCAATGAGCCTTGGCCGCCCATGACCCTGTGTCCGGTTCACCACTGTTCCTTCCTTGGAGCACTTTTGATAGATCCTGACCACTGCAGACCGGGAACACCCCACAAGAGCTGCAGTTTTGGAGATGCTCTGACCCAGTCGTCTAGCCATCACAATCTGGCCCTTGTCAAACTCGCTCAAATCCTTACGCTTGCCCAGTTTTCCTGCTTCTAACACATCAACTTTGAACAATCCAACGCTCTCCATTGACTTTGTATTGCGTGAAGCAGTCGCCTTGTCATTTCTGACTTATAACAAAAAACAGAACGATGTCTAAAAGCTGTTATGTGACGAGGTGTGGAGCAAACAAGCTAAAAAACACAGAACTAAGTTTATATAAGCTGTCGATCCAAAAAAAAAGTGGATACAGGCAATAAGACGTGAAGCTTCAGTAGGAAGAATGGGTACGTTTTATCAACATTTTGTAACTAAGTCAAATATCCAAATGTCAGTTTTATATATGATATTTCCTGTCGCTGCTCACGTTCCCCTCCAGTGGGCGTAGTTCTCAGTGTAATACAACATCACGCTCTGTCTCAATTGCCTGCATCCACTTTTGTGTCCTTAAATGTTCGTTGTTTGGGTCGACAGCTTATAAAAACTGTGTTTTTGTTTCTGTGTTTTTAGCTTGTTTGCTGTACACCTTGTCACGCATCAGCTTTTAGACATTGTTCTGTTTCTTGTAATAAGTCCGAAATGACAAGGAGGCGCTTCACGCAATACAAAGTTAAATGGAGACTGTTGGTTTGTCCTATTATCCTAGTAAACATAGCTGGATATGTCTTGAGTGTAAACAGTTGAGAAAGTAAACGCGTGTATCAGTATATTGGATCCGTGCATTCACTCTTAAAGTGACAGCAGCCTAATATTCCTGCTGTCGTCTGTTTTTAATGTTAATTAACAAAGGACAAAGAGAAAAGCACTCGCTGCTCTTAACCTTTGTAACTTTAAGGATTAAATAAGGATGTTTAATTCATACAGTGAAGAATATGCAGTGCTATTTTACATTTTAGTTACTTTATTCATTTCTGTACCTGAAAACTACTGTCAGACCTGTTTCATTTGTATTTATTTTTGCTTTGCTTGTAATTTGATTATTCGTTCTCATTTTATTACTGACAGTCTTTAATGTTTAAAATGTATATTAGTTAGGCTAGTAGTTTTAGCTGTGGTATCGAAATTGGAATTGAGAATTGTGAGTTTTCACTGGTATCAAATTTTGCAAAATTGTTTCATGGCCGGTAAAACATATTTGTAGAAGTCACCGGCCATTGGCAGGTGTGGCAAAAAGTTAGTTTTAGGCCCTGGATCTATACATAAAGGCTTTAAGTAAAGTGTTACTACTTCAGAGCCCATATGATGTTCTTTAGCCCTTCATCCTCTGCTGTATCGTTCAGATCAAGTCACATTTGATCAGTTTGCGAGACGTGCAATAATCAGTGACGTTTGATGGTACTGATATCAAACCTGACATGATGCACCGATGTGGTGTTATATTTGCTTTCGGGTTTCACAGACGAGGCTTAAACCTAGTCCCAAAATGCATGTTTGAGCTATTTTAACTGACTGCAACTTGCCATTGTTTTGTCCTAATCCTGGCTTAATCTAATCTCTGTCTGTGAAACCAGGCCTTATTCATTTTAAACCTGTCTGTGGACTGGGGCTATAAAGCTCCGAGAGTTATTATTATTTTTTTTTACCTTTAACTGCAGGTTCCTGAGCGGTCGGTGATGGACTTGTTAAACGTTCCTCTACCAATGAGTTTTCCTGAATGCGAGGACGTTTCTCAGTATCAGTACTTCAGTGAAAAGAAAGGTGGGTCAAAGCGTTGCATCTACTGGGCGTCTTCATTTTATAGCTTGATGTTGCCGTAATAGATTTATTTTTGGTCATTTATATATCTAGCTGATAGAAAGATCGCTGACGTCTGTGAAGAGGCTCCACTCCTCATTGGTCAGCGGCTGAAGAATAAGATGCAGGTGTACTCTGGCAGTAAGATGGCGTTTCTGCCCGCGATGATGACGCTGTACCAGCAGTGTATCCGAGCGCTGCAGAACAACATCGACTGTATGTTACCTGACGTTATGATCTCGATGTTATGCTTGCACAAGGTGAGTTGAGCCCGGTTTTAAAGATGTGGCTGTTCCACAGCTCTCTATGAAATCGGAGGTGTGCCGTTTGAAATATTGGAGCCGGTGCTGGAGCGCTGCACGCCTGAGCAGCTTCTGCGGATCGAGGAGTATAATCCCGTAAGAAGGCAACTGCTGTCTTTCATAGTGAGAATGCTGGAAACTGTGTGCCAACTTGTTTTATTACGGTTTCAATGTCCAGAGTGTTTGTTTACTCTAAGTGCAGATATCTCGCCTGGTTGGCAGAGGCTATTTAGACTGACTCGGCCCACTGACGTCTGATTGGTCCAGAATTTCGGAAGGCACTGTATTTTTGGATAGTGTAGGGGTAAGGCATGCAGCTGAAAGTTTTGACATCTCTACTCCCTTTTCCCATCATATCAGATTGAAAAGGCATTTATTTTCAATAACAATGAAGAAAAGTGGAAATAAAGTGTTTAATAATCAAGCGTTTATCGGTAAGGGGTAGGTGTATTGTCCCGGCGGCATCCATTTAAAGGTGCAGTGTGTACATTTTAGCGGCATCTAGTGGTGAGGTCGTGAATTGCAACAGTCCACCGCTCACCCCTGCCTGTCGGAGCACATAGAGAAGCTACGGTGGCTGACACAGGACAAAGATGTGGTCGTCTGAGACAGCAGAGTAGCTAGCGCTCTTTAGAGAAATTTATCCATTTAGGGCTACCGTAGAAACATGGCGGCGCAAAATGGTGACTTCGCTGTAAGGGGACCCGCAGTGTGTGTGTGTAGATAGAAACGGCTCATTCTAAGGTAATAAAACATAACGGTCTTAATACTCCACTGAAAACATAGTTATGTGTATATTATATTGCATTTGTCAATAGATCCTCATAAATACTACACACTGCACCTTTAATTTTAATAATTATATAATACTTTACACTGTGTTATTATTGCATACCATTTAATGTATGCATTTTTAGTATCTGCCACTACGGCATTATAAATAGCATAGGCCTACTTTTAAGTATTTATACTTAAACTATTGCAAAGAAAATACTGCTATTTTTACATGGTGTCAATAGAACCAAGTTCAAATAGCCGTGCTTTCAATGTTTTGTAGTGAAGTCATCAAATCTATGAAAAAAAACAGCAATCAAAGTGTCAATTATATAATGACCAAGAAATTTAAATCCGTCCCTTTAAAAACATAATAATTTTGTAAAGAAAAATGTGTAAGCACAACAAAACAAATTAAGCATAGAGTGGTGTAAGCCTTCAGCTCAAAAAGATCATGAGAAATAAATGTACTGCTAGTTATGCTTTTGCACGCAACTTTTATTATGATTTCCACTTTTTTGTGTTCAGACCATGGGCGTCGGAACCATTGTCCCACACACTTAAGACCAGTGATATTAGACCCACTCACTTTTACCGTGTCTAAATCAGTGCATGTCTGTTCACCTAACCCTAACCGATAAACACTTTATTATTAAACGCACGTTAGAGCAGAGGTCTTCAACCCTGCTCCTGGGGACCCACTGTCCTGCAGAGCTTAGCTCCAGCCCTAATCAAAGACAGCTGAAGCTAATCAAGCTCTTCAGGATCAATTCTTGAAAATACACAGGCGGGTGTGCTGAAGCAGGTTGGAAATAAACTTTACAGGACAGTGGGACCCCAGGAGCAGGGTTGAAGACCTCGGTGTTAGATGCTTTATTTAATTTTTATTGAAAATAAATGCCTTTCCGAGCTGATATGTGATAGGGAAAGGGAGTAGAGCGAGTTCAGCAAAAAGTGCATTCAAACCTCGGGTGAATTTGCGTTCTGCCGTGTGCTTTACCCCCTACACTATTGCCATGGTAAATAATTTGGTGTCTTCTGTAATTTTGTCTGGCCCAACCAGGCGTTTAGTAAACAAGGCGGGCTATTTGCACTTAATGTGGCATCTACGCCACTGAAATGTTTCTAGGGAAGGACCCTCCCACATTTCTGCTTCTGACACCCATAGTTCAGACTGTCGGCTCAAATCAGATTTGCATGTATCTGATCCAATCATATTTAGCAAGTGTGAACGTCAAAAAAAATGTGTTTATTTTCATATGTGGTTTGAAATTCTATTCATCTCATTTCTGGAAATCTTTTCCGTCTGACCGCTCTAGATTTTGCGTGGGTTGTGACTCTCTCGCCACGTAAAGCGTAAATGTCAGGTGTTATAGGAAACATGCTGGGGTACGGTAGCACGATTGACCATTTTAGCATTGATATCATGATATGCAATGTCAAGTAGGGATTGTAGTTGATGCGTGATCCATATGAACCAATCCCAAAAGCATCGTAAGCCTAAGTTGATCGTATAACAATTGTCACCAGTGGAAATGCGATCAACACTTGCAACGCTTTTGGGAAACACAGCCCCGCGGTTCGAAACGCACATGATTCTCAGGTTGATTGCAAATTTTAACCTTCATAGAGTGAACGTTTATAATTTGCATGTTTTAGGTCTGTCAAGCGATTTTTAAACCATTTGAGCGCACGAAGACGTGAAAGAGAACTCGATTTGGAACTCGCACGCTGTTTTCAGAGTGCGCACAGACTGCATGTGCCTGAACGGACGCGTATTCTCGTGTACGCAGTCGCTTTTGTCTTACGTAAACGATTGAGAAAGAAAACGGTTGCGTATCGTCATGTTGGATCTGTGCATTCAGTCTTAAAGTGACAGTAGCCTAATACACCTGCTGTCCATCATGTTAATCAAACCACAAAAGACAGAGAAAATCACTTTTGTAGCTTTAACAAAGATGAATTAATTTATTTGATACAGTGTTAGTGATTTATTCCATTTCTGTACCTGAATACTGTTAGACTTGCCTGAAAAACTGCACTGCTTATTTTGTGTATCTTTGGTTCTCTTGTATTTATCTATGCTTGTAATCTATGCAGATTCTCTTCCCTACAAAATCACCCCAATTATTTTAGAATGGTTAATTCTTTACAAAGAAAGCTAATCATCGGTTGAAACGGTTTTCATATCGCAGAAAAACTGAATATCGCAATGTCAATATTGTGCATTCTAATGATATACAAATAATCAGATTTTGACTGTGAACATAGCCTAGAATAATAGTGAAGTCATCAAAAATATGAAATATTAAGTTAACTTGTGAGAGCCAACTTACTGAAATGCCATTTAAACTTATAAAATGCTATTTATTATTATTATTATGAGACTAAACTTTGACCAACTCTAGAGCTTTATCTCATCTCTAAGCAACCTGCTAAATCATGTTAGCAATGTGCTAATCATGCTAGCAACATGGTAAAACATGCAAATTCATGTTAGAATTGTTAAACCATGCTAGTAGCGTATTAAAACACATTAGCAATGTTAAGTCATGCTAGCAACATGCTAATTAATGCTAACAATGTTCGCGATGGTGTTAGCAATGTGCTAAAACATGCTAGCAGGACGTTAAAATCTTTCGGTGTCTGTCTGTTTTCTGATGGTCAATCTTTAAACCATTTCAAACTGATGACCAAAGCTTTTAGAACGTCTTCGGACTTTCTGGCCAGGCTTTCTCAAGCCTTTTTTTAATGTAGTTTTTATTTGTAACTGTCTAAAAAAAAACGAAGTATTCGCATAAGTGTAAACCTTTAGTTCAAAAGGTCCTGAGGAATGCACATTTGTTTGTGCCCGATCGTGTGACACTATAGTGGCTGAAGTGTGGTTGTGTTTTGACACAGGTGTATGTCGGGGTGACGGACCACCTGTGGGAGAGACACTGCCAGAAAGACTTCAGAAACGCCCGGCTGATGGAGTACGAGTCCTGGAGAGAGATGTACCTGCGCATGTCCGAGGAGAGAGAGAGGAAACTGAAGCAGCTCACCAAGAGCATCGTCTCCGCTCACTCCGGGAAGCCCAAAGGTCTTCACGTTACTCCTCGTTTCTTCCTCGCACATGAACTAGCCCTGCCAGTGTTATTATTGGGGTTGCCAACCGTTCTGTACAATACGGAATCGCCCCGTATTTAAGGCGTCAATGAAGTCCCGTATATTCAGGCATGCGTTCCAAATTGAGAATGAATCATTGTTTGATTTGCGAACATAACTGTTCGCCGAAGGCTTTAATCCAATGCCTGTTCCCGCTTCACAGAGGGTGGCTCGTGCTAACGGCAAGTCCCTTTCACTGTTTGCATTTTGATTTCTGCAAATCAGTTTGGGCGGATGCAAACAACCCATCGTTCATGAGTCCAACATTCAGCCACGCAAGAAAACATGCACTCTCCCTGAGGGAAGACGGGATCAGAAAGCCAAGTCGTCTTTCACTAGAAGTTAATGTTGTTAAATGGAGAGAAAAAATATATTTATATTTGTGTATTCTTAACCTCATTAGGCTATTTAAACACAAAAGCACCAAACACAGCCCATACTAAAATGCAAAAATACAACATTTAAATTTTTAAAATTATTGTTCGTTATTATGCTTTCAAATGTTATGCCATCTATGTACTTGAATAGAGGTTAATGATATTTAATATCCCTTGGTGTAGAAAATAAATATTCAATCATTTGAACGTGGATCCCATTATATCTATGGGACTGAACCATATAGGGCCTTTAAGGTTACAAAATAAAAGTATATTAATAATGAGAACATAGAAGGATCTTGAGATGCATTTAATACTTTTAGAGTTACAGGCACAATATGGGAAAAATCGTACCGATGGCACTCAGACAGGAATGTTCAAACGAGATGCATTTCTAGTTTCAACTGTGTGTTGTTCAGAAAGTGTGTGTGACCATTGAAAATGTGTACCAGTTTACTCCTGGAGCCACACCGAGATCCCTAGATCTCTGGAAATGATTGGGCCTTAAAAATGAAGAAAGCAAAAGTAAAAAGTGTTTTAAGAATTCGTATATAAAAGGATATTAAGGCATCTTCAAAATGAGTTACAGGGGTGCAAACTTTGATCAGAAAACACAAGAAGTGCTTTTTGCCCAGTTTTGAACGGTCACCGCTGGGATATAAAGCAAAACACAGATTGCTAAAGTCCTGAGATTTAACTAGTATATCTCCCAGTCTCCGTGTGAGAATAACATAATGATCCTGCCATCTTTCTGAAGTCATTTTTACGACCCCCACTACAAAATATTGAATTGCTCAGTAAATATACATCCGTCACATTTAATATTGTCTTTTTTTCTTAATTTTATATTTGTCTTTCTTTAGAAACAAAGTTAACAAAATCAAAAATTTGAGCCGGGAAAGTTTCTGAAATTTGGTTGCTTTTTACACAGAATGACCCAAATGTGTTTGTCTGAGAACCTTTTATACACACACACACACACACACACTTAACTGCAGATACTGCAATGACACACACTGTGTGGTACAGCACAAATATTTTGAGTGTCCCTTATTTTCCTATAAAGAACCACGACTGTCCCTTATTTTCTTTTCCAGAAGTTGGCAACCCTAGTTATGCATGCTGTATTAAATGACAATCTATCGGTCTACAACACTGTCAGTCCTAGCGGATTTGTTCATGCTTTAGTGTTTCTCAGCGGTGGCAGGGGGCGTTCAGAGAACAACTGGGGGGGCGTTGGAAGCAAGATTGTTGAAAGGGGGGCGTTCCGGTGTTCCTGGGGGGCAACACCAAAAGATCCAAGCAAGACGAGCTTAAACATGTAGGCTAATTACTTGCAAAATAATTGCCTACAACATCATTAAACCTGCCCGTTTAATGCGACGTGTAAGATATGTATCGTTTATTTTGCAATGACTCAAGCGCTCAATCCAGCGCTGACTAGAATCATGCAGCGGAGGAATGGACAAGCCATTAAAGTATTGACTTAAGAACCACAATAAATCATGTTCATATTCACTGCGATGATGAATTTTAAAATTAAATTATATTTTTATAAGGTTAAACGTTGACATTTTGAGGTATTAACCAATGCAATGCCTAATGCCAAAAGTGTTTTCTTTGTTCAAGTAATTTACTGGTCGGGCATTGTTAACTCGCAGGACTGTAAGGAGAAAATGACTTGCTCTGTAATCACATTTAGGGAAATGTGTTCATTCTGCCGTCACACAGAGCGCAATACGCTGCTTGGATCGTTTCAAGATCATTATTAATTATCATTATTATTATAAATTAACTTTTTTTTTTTTCCTTCTGTAATTAATCGCAATTCATTGCAAGTTTTTAAGATTTTTTTTTTTTTTTTTAAAAAAAAAATCAAGCACTAATTTTCAAATCATTCTGCTTTTTCCTTGAATGTTCCCCGTTGAAAATAATTGATAATGCTGCTTGTTTTGAATGTCAAATTTGTAACCGTTGCATTTTTCAGCTGCTCCACGCTGATTGGCTGCTATTTGCGATAAGCCACATAATGACATTTTGTAGCCCATTTACTTGAATTTCTTTGGTAATATCTATGGGTTGACCCATTTCAGAGGCAGCTAAAATCAGAATTTGAATGGACTGAATAAATCTCTACGAACTTTACGTGCGCCGCCGTGTTGACTGAGGGTAAGGGACCCAGATAATGGATAAAGGTTGCTTTAGATTGTGTGTAATTCAGTGCTTACAGACAGACATTCAGTAACTGTTGGGGGATCATGTGTAATCTGTAAGCCTTCTCTTGAAGTGTGTCTCCAGAGCGAGGATCATAAACGCAGTTGTCCTCTGTGTAACACGGCTCTGACCATCTGTCTGCTCAGACTATGAATAGACTTGAAGAGCAACTGTGACTTTGGGTTTAATGGGAAAACATGGACTGATATTGGGGATCCTGATTCAAACACCCATGCGATCTGATTCCTAAATGACAGCGATTCGGCTCTAATAAACCTTTGACTAGTGCGATCACAGTGAGCATTCAGATCTGTTGTCAGCTGTTGTCATGTATAGATATGACACAGTCTTGTCAAGCATATAGTAGCTGCGCTTCAAATTCAAATTGCTCTAATTGGAAGTGTCAATTTTGCTCCCATGTATCGCAAAAAAATAAAATAAAATTACGCTCACATGAGAGAGAAATGCCACAATTTATCAAGACCTTGACACCTATATGAGCGAGAAATGCCCACATATGTGGTCGCTCAAGTATAAGGGGCTTTCCTTGACATTAATGTTGGATAACACTCCTATGTCTCCTGCTCTTTAGTTATTTATTTTTTATATGTGACCCTGAGGGTGCAAAACGATCTAAATATTGAGAAAATCTCCTTTAAAGTTGTCCCTATGAAGTCCTTAGCAATGCATATTACTACTAATAATAATTTTTTTTAAATATATTTATGGTAGGAAATGATACATGATATTAATATCCTAATGATTTTTGGCATAAAAGAAACACAATGTATTGTTGGCTATCGCCACAGATCTACCCGTGAGGTGCAGGACTGCTGTTGAGCTCCAGGGGCACACATGTAAATCGATCAACATCCATCGCCATGATTTTAATCGCATAACGTCGGTTAATGGAAACGCTGTCATTTCACAATTTTGTTTTTAATTTTTATTACCGAAAATTGGAAAATATCACACATGTTTTGTGCAAATCTGTAATGGAAACCAGGCTAGTGTCATTATTTCTTACAATCATTCAAATTATCACTGAAGTACTGTGATTTTAAAAGTTTATATTTAAGATAATCAAAATGGAGCAAATCACCTTTTTAAAAGAAATTTTAGCTTCAAATCAAAATTGTATCAATTACATCGTTACACCAGTAGGTGGAGACGAGACCGTTAAAAACATGTCTTTGTCATTGAATCATTCACTCGAGATTCATTCAAAAACGCTGATTCATCCGGTAATGAAACAAGTGAAGTCTTTGAGTGAGTCATTGAATCATTCACTCGAGATTTGAATCATTCACTCGAGATTCGTTAAAAAATGCTGATTCATCCGGTAATGAAACAAGTGAAGTCTTTGAGTGAGTCATTGAATCATTCACTCGAGATTCGTTAAAAAATGCTGATTCATCCGGTAATGAAACAAGTGACGTCATTGAATCATTCACTTAAGAGATTTGTTCAAAAACACTGATTCATCCAGTAATGAAATCAAATTGACTCAAACAAAGGGTGTGAGATTATCATGACAGAATATGCTAATCAATGACTTGAAGAGAACTCATAAATTCATCAACTATCCAGTCAGAAATGTCCTGTCTCATTCTACATGTCACTTCTTGAGTCTCTCCATCATTGTCCGACTCCGTTTTTTTTTTTCCTGAACAGTTTCACTGGTGTCTGCATGAGGTAATCAGAGCTGCTAACTGGAGTTCTTCAAGCTCCGCCCCATGAGCAGCAGCTCATTTGCATTTAAAGGGACACACAAAAACGGCATGTTTTTGCTCACCCTCAAAAAGTGCCAATTTTAACATGCTATAAAAATGATCTGTGGGGTATTCTGAGCTAAAACTTCATATACACACTCTGGGGACATCAGAGCCTTGTTTTACATTGGTAAAAGGGGCAATCAACCACCCCTTTAAAAACAGCTCACAAAGGGTATGTGTTTATCGACGAGTTTGACTCTTTTACGATCTTTATGCACAGTCTGTGCTAGGCTATTTGTTCTTTATTCTAGTAAGTAATAGCATGTCACGCTGCATTACTGCCGTTCTTGACTAAGGCAGCATTAGTGCAGCTCTAATGGATACTGTTGAATTCTAATGCCTTCAAACTTTCTTTTGCATCTACGATGACCAAAAAAACGGCTGTTTTGGCTCATTTGATTCTTTGCTCACTGATTTGGAGCACATATGGGGTCACGGCAGCCATCTTGCGATTGCAATAGATGAAAACTGCGACTGCTTTTGAAATTGCATGAATTTCAGTTTTGTACTGAATTGTTTCTGAATAAATGGGTAAATATAAAACGAGTGGCTGCTACTTTTTTATCTCACAATTGACTTTTCCTCAGAATTGTGAGCAATTGCCAGTACAGTCTGAGTTGGAAGAGAAGTCGCAGTTACCGTTTATTTCACGGTGGAAATAAGCTTCCATAGCATTGCATGTTGTTTGCCACATAGTTCAAATTGATGTGTTATAACCGCATTAACACTGCCGTCACACTTTGATAATGTGTTCAACTCTGCCATTGATGCCTAATGTCACACTTGCTGTGTTTTGGGCTTTTGTTTCTCTCTCAGGACGGCAGGTGAAGATGGCGTTTATTCACTCAGCTGCTAAACCACCTAGAAATGTGCGGATCCAGCAGGAGATTCACGGCACAGCCGGCCCCGTGACGCAGCCTCACCCGACGGACAGAGCCAGGTCAGTTCAGAGCAGATCGAGCCTTAGATTTCAGTCAAATGTAAATCTTCAAACGTAATGATTCAAAGAACATCTGTCCTGTCGCTCCGCCCCACAGTAGTGTGAAACCCAATGAGAATCGGGGAAGATCCGGCTTCACTGAGCCTCCGAAACCCTCCAGCAACAACTCCAGCCAAGCCCAAGACCCCCGCAAGATGAAGCGTGAGTTTCTCATGGATCCTAGCGCTTTTCTTGCGTGGTGTTTTTGACTTGTTTTCCTGTCTAAATATCTAAACATTCTTAAATCAAGATGCATTTACTAGATGAGTAAAAAGGCATGCAATGTCTTGTTTTCTGAAAAATAAATAAAAGTGAGTTTTTGCTTAACGAGCAGAATGATCTGCAATGGTTTCAATTTGAATTAAGATTTTCATTCAGACTTTTTTAATTTTTTTTTTATTTAAAAACAAGACATATCTTATGAAATATTACTTGTCTAGTAAATGCATCTTGATTTAATTATTTTTTACAAAATTTTTCCAGATATTTGGACTAGAAACAAGATAAAAATACTAAGAAAAGCATCTTTTTTTTTTTTTTTTTTTTCATATTGTCCAAATTGCAGTAATTATGCATTACTGGTAAAGTTTGGAATAATAGACCTTTTAAAATCGTTAAAAATAAGTCTCTTCTGCTCACTAAGGCTGTATTTATTTGCTCAAAAATATGGTCAAATCAGTAATATTGTGAAATATTACCGTTAAAGCATCTGTTCTCTGTGTGAATATACAGTAAAGTGTGATTTATTCCTGTGATCAAAGCTGAGTTTATCATCATTACTCCAGTCTTCAGTGTCACATGATCCTTCACTGATCATTCTGGACCACAAAGCCAGTCATAAGGGTACTTACTTACTTACGTACTTACTCTTACTTACTCTTACTTACACTTACTTACACTTACTTACACTTACTTACTTACTTACTTATGTGTTGTTGAGATTTATACATCAATGGAAAGCTTTCCATGTTTTAATTTACCTTCCCAGTGATGTATGGTTTGTTCTGATAGAACAGTTTTGGGCCGAGATACGACAAAAAATGTAAATATTGAGAAAATCTCCTTTAAAGTTGTCCAGATGAAGCCCTTAGCAATGCATATCACTAATAATAATACATTTGTGATATATTTACGGTAGGAAATTTACAAAATATCTTCATGGAACATGATCTTAATATCCTGATGATTTTTGGCATAAAATAAACATGTATAATTCTGACCCATATA
Source organism: Paracanthobrama guichenoti (assembly GCA_018749465.1). Classification (NCBI taxonomy): domain Eukaryota; kingdom Metazoa; phylum Chordata; class Actinopteri; order Cypriniformes; family Gobionidae; genus Paracanthobrama; species Paracanthobrama guichenoti. Next base: position 8,581,943 of record CM031955.1, read on the forward strand.
ATGTATTGTTGGCTATCGCCTCAGATATACCCGTGAGACGCACGACTGGTGTTGGGCTCCAGGGTCACACATGCTGATTCGCTGCTCAATTATTAATAATGGTTCTTCTTCCCAATTTTGAAAACTGTTTTTGCTGCTAAATATTTGATTTTTAATAACTGATACATTGATTTTCAGGATTATTTAATGAATAGAAAGTTCAAAAGAACATTTATTTGCAATGGAATCTTTTGCACCATTATAAATGTCTTTACTGTCACTTTTGATCAATTTAATGATACCCTGCTGAATAAATGTTATATTTTTAGAACATGCTTTTCAACTCTGATAATAATCATAACTGTGCGTTGATCATCAGATCCTCATATGAGAATGATCAGTGAAGGATCATGTGACACTGAAGACTGGAGTAATGATGATAAACTCAGCTTTGATCACAGGAATAAATCACACTTTACTGTATATTCACACAGAGAACACAAGGCTAAAGCTGTTTGATGTAAAGCAGCTAAGAGACTTTCATTAACATTATTTTGAACTTTGACCTGCGGTGTAATAGTGATAAAGCCGTGTGACACCAGCGTCTCTACAGCTTTAGCTGACGTTAATTACACATTGTAAGTAAATAAGGCTCATGTGCATGGAACAGAGCTTCTGTTGGAGCAGGTTCTTGTGTTGGCAGGAGTGGCGCCGATGATGGCGAAGTCCCTGAAGGCCTTCAGAAAGCAGCTCAGCCGCAGATGAATGTCGGCTCATTATCATCTAAATTGTTTAGAGAGATTTCTTTTTTTTTTTTTTTTTTTTTCAATGTTATTCGTAATTCCACAAGATGCTTACAGGATTGATGAAAACGTAGCACTTATTTGTATGAAGGATAATTGCACTTTTGAAATCAAACTGTCTCTTTGTATTGCTTTTTTTCTATCATGACAGACACCATTTGAATTCTGAAATTAAAACCATAATGACCACAAAACCTGTCGTGTGCTCGTGTTTGTCTCCATCTGGTGGATGTTAAGTTCAGATCTGACGGGTCAGCAGGGGGAAATGATGATTAAAGGACCAAACTAAGCACATAATAATGCATACATTAGTTATGATAGGAAAATATAAAATGAGCACATTAAATATATCAGTTGTTGTTGAAGTCAAATGTTTGCACGTTTGGTGCAAATTCATGGTGGTAATCTGACTAATACTAATGCAATATTTAGTCCACTGTTTTAATGGTTAACTTTTTCTGCATGCACATTTTGTGGAAAAGCTATGGGTCCTAGTTTTTAATGATGTTCATAGACCTTCTGTAGCCCCGCCCCTTTTCAGCTGCACTCGTGTTTTGTCTTCCAGTTTGTAGGCCTGTTTCCACAGCATACAGGTTTATGAATAAACCGCTCATTTTTTGTTAACTCTACAATAAGTAAATCCACTTCACCAGCTAATTACTCTTCCACAGCGATGCCATTGTTGACATAATTTTATGCAAGTAATCAAATACAGATGGATCAAAAGACCTAAATAAGGGGGTGAAATCAGTAGGAATATGGAGATTATCTATACACTGATCCGGCATAACATTATGACAGATGAAGTGAATAACACTGGTGATCTCTTCATCACGGCTCCTGTTAGTGGGTGGGATATATTAAGCAGCAAGTGAACATTTTGTCCTCAAAGTTGATGAAGGAACAGTGGTGAACCGGCCACAGGGTCATGGGCGGCCAAGGCTCATTGATGCACGTGGGGAGCGAAGGCTGGCCCGTGTGGTCCGATCAAACAGACAAGCTACTGGAGCTCAAACTGCTCAAGAAGTTAATGCTGGTTCTGATAGAAAGGTGTCAGAATACACAGAGCATCTCAGTTTGTTATGTGTGGGCGGCATAGCCGCTGACCAGTCAGGGTGCCCATGCTGACCCCTGTCCACCGCCCAAAGCACCAACAGTGGCACGTGAGCATCAGAACTGGACCACGGAGCAATGGAAGAAGGTGGTCTGGTCTGATGAATCACGTGTTCTTTTACATCACGTGGATGGCGGGTGCGTGTGCGCGGCTTATCTGGGGAACACATGGCACCAGGATGCACTATGGGAAGAAGGCGAGCCGGCGGTAGACAGTGTGATGCTTTGGGCAATGTTCTGCTGGGAAACCTTGGGTCCTGCCATCCATGTGGATGTTACTTTGACACGTACCACCTACCTAAGCATTGTTGAGACCATGTACAGCCTTTCATGGAAACGGTATTCCCTGGTGGCTGTGGCTCTTCCAGCAGGATAATGCTCCTGACACAAAACACAAATGCTTCAGGAATGGTTTGAGGAGCACAACAACGAGTTTGAGATGTTGACTTGGCCTCCAAATTCCCCAGATCTCAATCCAATCGAGCATCTGTGGGATGTGCTGAACAAACAAGTCCGATCCATGGAGGCCCCACCTCGCAACTTACAGGACTTAAAGGATCTGTTGCTAACATCTTGGTGCCAGATACCACAGCACACCTTCAGAGGGTCTAGTGGAGTCCATGCCTCGACGGGTCAGCAAAAGGGGGACCAACACAATATTAGGTCATAATGTTATGCCTGATTGGTCTGTGTCTATGAGTGATTCTATAATTGCAGTTACATTTGGTGTTCAAAGTCATTATTATTATTTTTTTTATTATTTATTCAAATGGTAATATTTTAAATTATTTTAATAATTTGTTTCTCCTAGATCACAAGATGTTACAGCCCATAATAATATAATATTTTCTGTACGAAGTGTACAGAATATTTAAATAATATTTAAAATTATTTTAATAATTAGTGCCATGCGCGTTCAGCGTTTATGCTAGCAAGTGGAGTTTTTGGCTACAAAGTGTAAAATGGTCAATTCTGTTACTCTCAAACTCTGTTACCAAAGCTGGAGTAACAATGTTGACCGTAACAGAGTTGACAAAGAAGTCTTTTTTACTTTTTCGTTAAAAGTAAAAAAAAAGGAAGTAACTTGTGTTTGGCGAGTACTGATTTATTAACATTGAATTTGTTTTCAGTAAGATGATGTGCATCCAGAGTGTATCCAGTGTGTAGAAAGACCAAATACATTAGAGATTGTTAAATACGACGGAACAGTATGTGTATTCTGAAAACAAAACGTGTGTGCACCAAATGTAGGAAGAAATGGTGACAAATACACTCACCAAGTGTGTTCCATGTGTTCATGTGCCATGTGTTCCCAAGGGAAGCCACGCACACGCACCCGGCCATCCACGTGATGTAAAAGAACATGTGATTCATCAGACCAGGCCACCTTCTTCCATTGCTCCGTGGTCCAGTTCTAATGCTCACGTGCCACTGTTGGTGCTTTGGGCGGTGGACAGGGGTCAGCATGGGCACCCTGACTGGTCAGCGGCTATGCCGCCCATACGCAAACAAACTGAGATGCTCTGTGTATTCTGACACCTTTCTATCAGAACCAGCATTAACTTCTTGAGCAGTTTGAGCTCCAGTAGCTCGTCTGTTTGATCGGACCACACGGGCCAGCCTTCGCTCCCCACGTGCATCAGTGAGCCTTGGCCGCCCATGACCCTGTGGCCGGTTCACCACTGTTCCTTCATCAACTTTGAGGACAAAATGTTCACTTGCTGCTTAATATATCCCACCCACTAACAGGAGCCGTGATGAAGAGATCACCAGTGTTATTCACTTCATCTGTCATAATGTTATGCCGGATCAGTGTATAGATAATCTCCATATTCCTACTGATTTCACCCCCTTATTTAGGTCTTTTGATCCATCTGTATTTGATTACTTGCATAAAATTATGTCAACAATGGCATCGCTGTGGAAGAGTAATTAGCTGGTGAAGTGGATTTACTTATTGTAGAGTTAACAAAAAATGAGCGGTTTATTCATAAACCTGTATGCTGTGGAAACAGGCCTACAAACTGGAAGACAAAACACGAGTGCAGCTGAAAAGGGGCGGGGCTACAGAAGGTCTATGAACATCATTAAAAACTAGGACCCATAGCTTTTCCACAAAATGTGCATGGTGACAAATACACTCACCAAGAGTTTTATTTGACAAATAAAACTCTTGAATCTCTAAAGGATTATTAGGAACACCTGTTCAATTTCTCATTAATGCAATTATCTGATCAACCCATCACATGGCAGTTGCTTCAATGCATTTAGGGGTGTGGTCCTGGTCAAGACAATCTCCTGAACTCCAAACTGAATGTCAGAATGGGAAAGAAAGGTGATTTAAGCAATTTTGAGCGTGGCATGGTTGTTGGGTTTACAAAGAATGGTGTGAAAAGGGAAAAACATCCAGTATGCGGCAGTCCTGTGGGCGAAAATGCCTTGTTGATGCTAGAGGTCAGAGGAGAATGGGCCGACTGATTCAAGATGATAGAAGAGCAACTTTGACTGAAATAACCACTCGTTACAACCGAGGTATGCAGCAAAGCATTTGTGAAGCCACAACACGCACAACCTTGAGGCGGATGGGCTACAACAGCAGAAGACCCCACCGGGTACCACTCATCTCCACTACAAATAGGAAAAAGAGGCTACAATTTGCACAAGCTCACCAAAATTGGACAGTTGAAGACTGGAAAAATGTTGCCTGGTCTGATGAGTCTCGATTTCTGTTGAGACATTCAGATGGTAGAGTCAGAATTTTGGCGTAAACAGAATGAGAACATGGATCCATCATGCCTTGTTACCACTGTGCAGGCTGGTGGTGGTGGTGTAATGGTGTGGGGGATGTTTTCCTGGCATACTTTAGGCCCCTTAGTGCCAATTGGGCATCGTTTAAATGCCACGGCCTACCTGAGCATTGTTTCTGACCATGTCCGTCCCTTTATGACCACCATGTACCCATTCTCTGATGGCTACTTCCAGCAGGATAATGCACCATGTCACAAAGCTCGAATCATTTCAAATTGGTTTCTTGAACATGACAATGAGTTCACTGTACTAAAATGGCCCCCACAGTCACCAGATCTCAACCCAATAGAGCATCTTTGGGATGTGGTGGAACGGGAGCTTCGTGCCCTGGATGTGCATCCCACAAATCTCCATCAACTGCAAGATGCTATCCTATCAATATGGGCCAACATTTCTAAAGAATGCTTTCAGCACCTTGTTGAATCAATGCCACGTAGAATTAAGGCAGTTCTGAAGGCGAAAGGGGGTCAAACACAGTATTAGTATGGTGCTCCTAATAATCCTTTAGGTGAGTGTATATCAATGGAAAATTTACTCACATTTTAAGGGATAAATATACGATTTTTGACAGAGTTTGGGGGCGTTTCTGATTGTTCTTAAAGCATTGTAGTTGGAGACGATTACTGAAGCGATGTTGGGATTTCTGTTCTTTCTGGAAATGTACATGTGTATGAACAGAAATATGAAGAAATAACAAACAGTAGCCTAATACAACCTGTTGCACTACACCGTTACAGATCTGGGAGTTTGAGCTTTACCTGGAAATAAACAAAGATTTCACAATTTGAAAAATGTAAAACAAACAAACAAAAAAGCTGTGGCATAAATGAGTAAGAAATATTAAAATAAAATCAAAAAAGCATTCACTTCTCAAATCATAACATGGATGGATGGATGCACAGACAGGCAGACAGACAGACAGACAGACAGACATACAGAAAGATAGATAGACAGACAAACAGAAAAATAGATAGATAGACAGACAGAGATAGACACAGATAGACAGACAGATAGACAGACAGACAGATAGATAGACAGAAAGATAGATAAATAGACAGATAGATAGACAGAAAGATAGATAAATAGACAGATAGACAGACAGAGAGACAGACAGACAGACAGACAGAGATAGATAGATAGACAGACAGACAGACAGACAGACATAGATAGATAGATAGATAGATAGATAGATAGATAGATAGACAGACAGACAGACAGACAGACAGACAGACA
>CM031955.1:9347878-9427878 GCA_018749465.1 Paracanthobrama guichenoti
ATGTAAACTACACATCCATTTCATACTTATTCAGAGAAATAAGTATTCTCAGTGACAGCTATTTGTAATGCAACATCTTACACAGCTGTTAATGAAGAAATTAATTAATCTTTTTCCATCATGTTTGGTGTCTATTTGTTTGCAATATATGCCAAAGGTATTGTGATGGTGGTTTTAAAAGTGAGAAATGCATTGGTAAACTTTAAAGACCCTTTAAAGACTTCTAACTGTGTACAGTATGCACATGAGTTCCACAGGGGAAAGAAGGGTGGGCCACACTGTGTGCCCCCTCTGATGCCTGCAGCCAATCGCAACACTGGAATGGAGAAGCGCCAAATTGCAATCTCCTCCTCATCGGAAGGGGATAAAGGTGCCCTTTCAACAGACACTCCTTGTTCTGAGTCTGTCCTGCAAGGATGAGACTGTGACAGATACACTGTAACATTCTTAGCCTCTGGTTAATCCAGAGTGACAACAAAAGAGGATCTGAGGATCTGAGTCTACAGGTTGTGAAGCAGCAATAGATACGACCACGTTCTGAGCCTCCAGCCTGTGAGGAAAGAGACATTAACAAACACTACGCTCGGAGCTTTAGTCCAGTGATACGACTACAGCACATCCATGCCAGAAAGACCAAAGCGGATTGACCAAGTCTTGACCTGTGTCTGGCCCAGAGAGGCAGAAGACACACAGAGACATTTGCAAAAAGGTTAAGCTCAGGAGAGCAAACATTCACTTCAAGGTTCCTTCATCTGCATGTTCCAGATTAAGGACCTTCTGCACCTACTTCAGGACCTCATCTGCGTGTTCCAGATTAAGGACCATCTGCACCTACTTCAGGACCTCATCTGCGTGTTCCAGATTAAGGACCATCTGCACCTACTTCAGGACCTCATCTGCGTGTTCCAGATTAAGGACCATCTGCACCTACTTCAGGACCTCATCTGCGTGTTCCAGATTAAGGACCTTCTGCACCTACTTCAGGACCTCATCTGCGTGTTCCAGATTAAGGACCATCTGCACCTACTTCAGGACCTCATCTGCGTGTTCCAGATTAAGGACCATCTGCACCTACTTCAGGACCTCATCTGCGTGTTCCAGATTAAGGACCTTCTGCACCTACTTCAGGACCTCATCTGCGTGTTCCAGATTAAGGACCATCTGCACCTACTTCAGGACCTCATCTGCGTGTTCCAGATTAAGGACCATCTGCACCTACTTCAGGACCTCATCTGCGTGTTCCAGATTAAGGACCATCTGCACCTACTTCAGGACCTCATCTGCGTGTTCCAGATTAAGGACCTTCTGCACCTACTTCAGGACCTCATCTGCGTGTTCCAGATTAAGGACCTTCTGCACCTACTTCAAAGCCTCATCTGCGTGTTCCAGATTTTAGGACCCTTTGGTGCTCCAGGAGATCAGCATCCCACAGATATTCGTGTTCAAGGCTGTTGAAACGGATTCCAGCTCCTTTCCCGACTGCATTGTCTCCCAGCACAACCAGTGGAAGAAGTCACTGCCATCGGACTGCTTACTCAACCACATGGAACGTAAATATCACTTAACCAAACCTCTTTCCAGAGACCTTGGCATTGTTGTATATTATCAGTATGTGATTTTCTAATTTACATTAGAGGTAATATAACTGATCCTAGTTAATAACAAACAATCTTTTTTATCTTTCCATAAGATAACGCAACTCTTCCATAGCCACACTCATCTTAATCACATGTATGTTATGCATCATATGCACTTTATTCCTTTATCATTCAATGTATTCATTTAGTAGTCGCGTTAGTTATTCTTATTTATCTTTGTTAATAAAATTTATTGACTTTCTTGTGTTGATAAGAGGCTCTACAAGTTAGCAATCTCACTAATCTTTCAGATAAATCAGCTGACCAACTCTCTCCACTTTACATTCAATCTAATTGATTGAACTGCCTCCTGCAGTGTTCCCATACAGCCAAGGTAAAAGACCTTGACTAGTGTCCCAAACTAAGAGAGGAGGAAGGTGGTCATCTGATGTACTCATAACCACACCTTAAGTGACGCGTGATCCAAAAATCACAACGTCAGCGGTGACGTGAGTACCAATCACTACCTTATTTAGCATCCTTGGATGAAACTAAAATCATTACAATATAAACCTTTAATGCTCAAAGAGTGCTCAAACAAACATGAACAATAGCGTTTGAAAGCAGCGTCTATCAGCAGGTAGTGAATGTACCCGTTACTCGGTTCTACTGGTACTGCAGAAATGCTGGCACCTCAACTTTTTTTTAGTACCGACTGATTTAGTTAAAATGGTGTTGTGTAAGTCGCCCCAAAGTAAATAACTAATGATTTTTTACAACGGAAATGAATGAATCAAAAACTTACTTTAGCTGCATTCAAACAATCTGTGTTGTAAAAAGCACTATTTAAATGAAGGTGACTTGACCAGGCACGACAGAATTTCATCTATCTGTAACTGGATTTCTATGGAATAACGTGAATCGATGCACTATGAACAACGTGACAAAGAACCTGGTAAATGTTGACGTAATGTTGCCTTTACTGCCAATGTAGACAGTAGACAGCGAGACACACCACTAGGGTTTCAAACAGAGCCTCAGTGTTTAGTCAAATCCAAGTAAGAGGGCTTTACACAGTTCACCAAAAACTGAAATTCTGTCACTTACTCACCCTTTAATAGACGAATGCAAACAGATTAAAAAAGACGGATATGGATATTCTCTGGAAACTGACATTACCTGTACTTATGAATAATAGCATTGAACAGTCGTCCATCCCTCCACGAGGTAGTGAAGTTGTCACAGCGGACACCTACATAGCCTTCAGTCATCTGCTGGGACCACAGCAGAAGTCTCTCCTTGGCTGTCATGTCCTCGGACTCTCCCGTCACATGGATCTCCGAGATCTGCAGGCAGGAAAAGATGACGCTTTCGTTAATATTATTAAGGGCCTGTGTTATAACAGATACTCTTTTCAAACCCAGTCATATTCAGCAATCTGCACATAGAGAAGCTACGGTGGCCGACACAGGACAAACATGTCGTCTGAGACAGCAGAGAGTAGCTAGCGCTCTGTAGAGCAGTTTGTCCGTTTAGGGCTACTGTAGAAACATGACGGTGATTTCACTGTAAGCGACCCGCGGTGTGTGTAGTCAGAAATGGCTCATTCTAAGGTAATAAAAACATAACAGTTCGTTATGGAAGGTCTTTATACCCCACTGAAAACATAGTTATGTATATTATATTGTGTTTCTGATTATGACTGTGAACACAAAGCATGCCAAGACTTCATCAGCAAAGAAGAATAGAGGGCAAAAAGACTAAAGTGAATGACAGGGACTGTCGAACACTAAGAAGGATTGTGTCCAAACAACTCAGAACAACTGTCAAAGTTTGATAAAACACCTGCAAATACTCCCTATTTCCCACACTGTAAACCCAAATAATTTGGCAAAACTCAAAATAATTGAGGCAATCAGAGCCTCAAACTTTTAAGTTAAGAAATGTAAAGTTTAAGCAAGCAGAACTTGCAGATTTTATAATCATGCATTTTAATTTCTCTTAACTTATTTGAGTAAGCCAAATCATACATTTAAATTAAAAATATAATGTAATCTCGCATTTTTAGTAGTGGAAACTTGACTAGCTTCAACTAGCTAATTCAGTAAATGCCACCTTGCTAATTGGTTACACAATGCTTTGGTAGCATTAGCATAGCATAGCACTTGCTAAATGAGAACAGCAATATAGAACATTTAACATATATCTGTTCTCAAACTAAGCTCATGATGGTAACCCTACATAAAAACAACATAACAAACTCTTTTGAACTAACATAACAACCTTAAACACTACTAAATCTCCCGCTAAATGTTAATCTTGTATAAAAAATATAATATAACACTTAATTTTAGCATTTACTGTCCCTTTTGAGTGTCATGGCAAAGCATGCTGGGAAATAGAAATCGCAGCCCAGTTTCGGTTAAATTTAAGTTTGTCTAAATTAAAAGAGACAAGTTCATAAAACTCAAAACAATGAAACTAAATGAAATACTTTGTTCATTCGTTTGAACTAATTTGAGTTGGCTCTACTCAAACCAATTCATTATTTTGAGCGGTAGGCTTTACAGTGCAGGTGTTCACATTATTTTGTCCAACCCCTAAGATTGTGTCAAATTACCAAAAAGGACTGTGTTTTACCTATTAATATAATATCAGCAAATATATGTAATTTGGCCTTTTTTAAATGCTTGTTTCAGCATTGAGGCTCAGCTGGTGCAAGTAGAAAGGCTGAATCTTGTGACATTCAGTGATTCACCAGCACAGGTTGGTTGATCTGTTTCTTCATTTAGAGATATTTATAGTAGTCTCCATGTAGGCATTAAATCACATTAAATCAATACAGCAATGTAGCTAATGTAGACGTGTCCACTGACCATTGGAGATCTCACAGGGCTTCACATTACAAAGAAGGATTGTCAGCCCCAAAATCAAATGCCTGGAGCTAAAGGTAAGCCAACACCTACTGATTTAAGGAAACACATTATATCACAAAACCAGCAGTTTAACAATCATTTACAGATCTGTAAGTATATAATACATGTACGTGCTGACACTGAAGTAAACTCAAAGGAATCTGCTGGCCGGTGTAATTATAGCTTGTCGGAAGGGAGCAGAGCACATGGTGTTTAGACTGTGGGTGTGGAAAGACTGAGCAATTACACCAAGAACCAAACACACCAAAACATGCCAACTCTGACTAATCACTGCCATGAATGATAATATTATGGAAACTCTGTGTCATTCATTATGAAATGGCTAGTGTCTAGACTCTAGATGCTATTTCTTCAATATATCTAGTTAAAATAAAGAATATAATAACCGCAATGACACAAAATAACCACCAAATAAAGGTCAACTATTACTCTTAGTACCTTTTGGAAGTTACTTCATTTGCTTTTTCTCCTATAGCATTACTGTCAAATCAACTTAAATAATTCATGTGGTTCGGATAACATACTATTTTGAGTTTTTATTTATGAAACCAATCTCAATTGTATTAACTCCAATGTTTAATTTCAATGAATGCAAACGTTTAAGGCAACCAGGTAACTTACTTTTTTTAAGTTAAACCAACAATATTTTTTACAGTGCACCCGACATGTACAGCTGCAACTTCATGCGGAAACACTGTTGTAGTGGCTTCAGGAGTAAATATTTAATATTATTTCTGTTTAATAAGTCCTACACTGCCCGGACAAAACAAAACAAAAAAAAAATCAGCTGTTTGGATTTAAATAGGCAAATGCTTAAGAGTCTTAAGATGTTATATGTTTGACAACAGTTCGTCTAACCCTAACTGATGGAGTGTGTAGCTTTGCATTTCTTAAACAACCGTTTAGGAAGACACATCATGGCCATATTCCAGGATGACCATGTCAGGATTCATCAGGCTCAAACTGTGAAAGAATCACCTCTGAGTCCAGAGCTCAAATTCACTGAAAGTCTTTGGGATGTGCTGGAGGAGACTTTACAGAGTGCTGGACTCTTGCATTGGCAATACAAGACCTTGACCAAAAATTGATGCAACTCTTGATGGAAATAAATGTTGTGATTAGGGCTGCACGATTATGACAGAAATCATAATTGACGATTATTCCCTTGAAATTGTAATTGCAATTATTAAATACGATTATCACAATTTACATTGAATGATGTTTTGAATAGCTTTATACCATTGTCTGAAGCAACTGAATGCCATATTTTTTTATAAAAATAGGGAAATTAGTTATAGGAACTAGAGGTCAACCGATTCATCGGTTTTGCCGATTAATCGGCACTGATAGCTGATCAATATCGATCGTTTTTCCGGTTTGCGTCCATTACTGGAGTGCCTGAGGTGTGCTGTGATTACACAGTACGAGAGCTCTGAGAAGGGTCTGCTGGCATTATATAGCACGAGAGCAGCCTCTAGAGGTCAAATAAAAACGATCATTGACGTTGTTTACATTGACACGCGAGGCTGCGCGCTGCACGGAAAGCACACGCTGCAGAGCGTGCTGACACATCAGATGTACCGACATCGAAACGGTATGATGTTGCCAAATCATAATAAAGTAATTAATTTGTTGACTAGATCCTGCATTAGCAGGGAAAGAACAGCAGTGTGTATGTACTTTGTCATCGAGGATGATATCATTAGCAGTACCTCAAGCAGTTAAAGCGATGTAACAACTAGTGATCGTCATGCAGCCGACAGAAATATAAACAAATCAGAAATGCATTTGATTTCAACATATTTTGTTATTTTGATTAGATAATCGTCAAGTGTTCTAAAAAAGCATGGCTGTTTGGATTTATACGAAATACCATATATACCCGAATACAAGACTAGGTTTGTGTCCTAAAAATAGGCTGAAAAATGGGGGGGTCGTCTTATATTCGCGATATAGACAAAATCACGGGGGAAAGGGAGAAAGCAGGGGGAAACAGTAGAGGGCGCCAACACGATAGGCTACGTAATTAGTGACAGTGTTATGAATTAAATAAACAGTGCCGCCATGGAGAAGTCAAGAGATCATTTTGAGAAAAGAGCTTCATGACACCAACTTTAAACGTATGGTCGTGAATGAGGCAGAATCATCTAATAATTGCAAAGCTGGCAAAAAATTTGGAGTCACAGAATTCAGGGAGGGGGTCGTCTTATATTCGGTATATATACGGTAGTAACACTTTACATTAAAATTCCATTTGTAACATTAACTAAGGTTAATAAATGCTGTAGAAGTATTGTATACATTTTTAAATTGAGTTTTCATTTTTATTTAGATCTGTTAAACTTAGTTAATGCACTATGAACTAACATGAATGATCAAGGTACAACCGTATTGCTCAAATATTAATACATGCTGTAAAATGTCTACTGCATAATGTATATCGTTCATGTAAGCTAGCTAATGCATGTTAACAAATGGGACTTGCAAAGTGTTACCTATAAAATTTACATGTTTCTGGGTTATAGCTAAAGAAACATTTATTTATATTACTTTAATGTTTAAATTATTTTCTGTAGAATTAGTTCTGTTAGAACTTCTCATTTTAATATATTCATATTTACATATGCATTTAATTTAGCACATTTTCACGGTTTCAGCACTGTTTTACTTAGTGTTATGGTTTTATTTATTTATTTATCCAGTATCCGTCCAGTATCGGTTGATTAATCGGTTATCGGCAAGTGTGGTACAACTTAGTTATCGGTATCGGTAAAATCCACTATCGGTCGACCTTTAAATGTTCCCCTCGGGTCATGATTGCATTCGCACCGCCAGTAGGAACTCTGAAGTGACGTAAGCCACGCTTATTGTTGTGACTTTTATTTTGACGGCGCAGAGAACGCACCAGTCTGAGCACAGGACGCTCACATTCTCCGTCTTGATTAGCTTACAATCTTTTTAACAGTCCTGTCTAATATGTTATTAGGTAGAACTGTAGAAAGTAGATTACATTATATGAAAAAGTATTAGCGTTTGCCATGTGGTTGATGTCCAGTGTCACTAGCTGAGCAGAAATATATAATCATGTTTCGCTTGCTCCCCTCAAAGTTGCGTTGGATTGTCTCCTTACCATAAGGGTTGAGAGGTCCGTATATCGCTGATTTCCATGTTAGTTCATATAGGCTGTGTGCACGCCTTTTTAAAAATGGCAGGTGATATTTTGTGTGCATTCTACCAGTCAGCGTACACTTTCGTCACTGGTAGCTCCTATTGTGCTGGGTTAAGCCTTGTTTATACTTTGGTCTGGCTCCTCCGCTGACTGTGCGCGCCTCGTCCGTTTGGTGAGGTTTTTATACTTGACACGATCGCCATTGTGCTATTCTTTAACGACTTATCTACGACTTAGTAATTTTTCTATAAACTATCAGGAAACAGTGGTGAGAAGAAGTACACACTAGACCCTACTCGGAAGTAGTCATGATTCGCCTCTCACAACGTAGCATGCTCTAAACACAGCTCTTCAGCATGCAGAATAATATGAGTGGATTTTTTTTTGTAATCGCAGCTTTGAACGTGGCATCCGTAATGGTAATCAGGATTAGAAATTTGATTAACTGTGCAGTCCTAGCTGTGATGTTATTTCCATCAAGAGGTGCATCAATTAGGATTGCCAAACATATAACATGCTAGAAACATAATAATCACTGCAATAATGATCCAATCATAGACTTTTAAGCATTTGCCTATTTAATTTTTTTTTTTGTTGTTGTTGTTGTGCAGTGTATAACTGACTTATATCAATGTCTTAAAAACACAATAATCTTCTAGCGAAGTAAACTAACTATAAACTTTATTAATGCATTTGCATAAATCATTTTTGTTGTATTGTTGTTTTGTCTGCTGATTACTGTTGAAAAGCATAATTCTGCTTCAGAGGATGTGAACAGCATCAGTCATCTAGTAATTATGGCAATGAAGACCTGGTGTGAACGCAACATATATCACGATTAAACCTGTATGATGTGCAGTGGACATTATATGTGCATAGTGTCATTGCATCATACATGGCATCTCAAATGCTGACAGATGCTGATATTACCTCCTGTGGTTTAGTAGAACCATGTTTAAGATCTTGTTGGACTGTATCCAAAGAAGCGTGGGAAACTAAATCTCCCGAGCAAGAGTGGGCCCTCCTCCGCTTCCTGTGCACTTGAGTGTCCCATATAATTTTGGAGAACCCTTTATGATAATCTACATTGATACTCGCCAGGGAGCCGTTTCCTCTCAATGTCTGGAGCATGTGCTCCACCGCTCCAAAACTGACAGCCCTCCTCAATTGTCTCCGCAAAAGATTCTTTTCCAAAACCCTGTCCTTTGAGGCGATGCTTCTGGAGCTCTTGGTGACCCCATGTAGATTATGCTCGGCAATGGACCTGCTTTTGTCCTGATGCGTACCTGGCTTTCTACCGGTTTTACCTCGGAGGACTGGGACTTCGCCAACGTAGACCCCATGGCTGATACTGTCCTGCCTGGGCCTTGGAGCCTCGTCTTGCTCCAATGTACCAGCCTTATAATTACTACCGGATGTGGCATAATCCAGGTCATCAGTCTTACAGATCTCAGTCCCATGGCTTCTTAAAGAGTCAGTGGCATTAAAATCAGCTGATTTTCTCTTTTTCCTCCTTTGAAAGTATCGGCGTCCCCTAAGCTCCTTTGATGTGGGGCTGATTGGGGCTTTCGTGGGATCAACATAACACTCCTCCTTAGATCCCCTCACGCATCCACACATATTACCCATCCCGGTTGGTCATGCTAATAAGGCTGCCCATAAAGAAAGATTCACTCCTTCCTGCCAGTTGTAAACAAGTTATCCAAATTCAAGAGTTTTTTATCCCAAGAAGTAGCAGTCATCTTTTCCCCTGCAAGTGTTTAGGTACGGAGGTGATGTCAGACAAATCAGTCCAATATCCAGTGCAGTACAGATGATGTGAATCCCTCTGAGACGTTCCAAACAAACTTCTGTTTCCTGTATCGCACGTTCACCAGGCTCGCTGCACAGCCCGGCCCTTTCTTCTCACGCTGCCAACACACTGAAGTCTCAGTGACCTTTGAAACGCCACCCTTTGCCCTGATCCTCCAGAACAAACACTATAGAGACTGAGGCGCCCGGCAAGCCACACAAACTAACGCAGCTCTCTGTCACAGCTGAGGAAACGTCACGGTCCTCATGTGATGTGTAAACACAGCCACCCCCAGAGCCCTGCTGGTGTTGAGTTTCCAGAGGCTGGATGTCCTTAGTGGTTGGAGGCTGGAGAGAGAGAGAGACGGGGGGAAAGGGAGGAGAGTGGGACACACTCTCATCTGTTCCCTGATGGTAACTGTGGGCAGCGTGTGAAAGCTCTGCTCAGCAAGTTGAGCCATTCAAATGGGACGTACCAGGCTGAGGGAGTCATGGCATGTCATGTGGCCTTTTAAAATAACAGGACAGCGTGGCTAGCTCGACAACATGGCAAACTGTGCTGCCCCACATGATAAAGCTCTCTATTTGCTCTTTAATCTTGCTCAAAACAAGAGCGAAGCTTTGAAAAGGATCAAGTCCAACTCTTAAAGCAAACAAACATAAGCAGCAGTCATAGATATGGATAGAGATGATAACTTATATTGGCTGTATAAACTTGCTTGGGTGTACATTATATCATCTCAGTTGCATGGTCAACAAGTTATTGAACAAACATTCATTTAAAGTTAATTAAGGCTGTTTGCTAATGCAAGAGTCACTATTACTATTGTGTTAGATTGTTTTAGGGAACCCACACAAGACTTTTGCCACATCTCACCACCATAACATCACACACATTTGAGGACAGATGTTTTAGTAACCATGCAGCAACAAAACTGCTTTAGCAGCAGGGGTGTAATGGTATACAGAAATGAAAAACAGGCAATTTAAGCTGCACACACGTTACATGAAGGAATGTTCTTTAAACGCTATTTTTATGAGTTAGACTGGACACACACCTGAAGATTTTTGGCCCAGATTTTGGGCACAATTTGCAACCCCCAATGATCTGGCGGGTGTGGCCCGATTCAAAGCTTCTCACAACTGGCTTTTTGTCCAAAAAATCCTCAATTATGTAGCGTCATTGTGATTATTTTACTGCTCCCAATTACATCAGAGCCCACACAATCCACTCTTGATCAGGCGCCCTCGACGTGATACCCTTCGATAGCCAGTGAGAGCGAGCAAGCTTCACCAACCGGATGTTGCGTTCTTCTATAGCTGAAACTTGGCAGTCACAAAATGCCACAAAAGTGGTAGGAGAACCAGCTGACAACGTCGATCGTCCTCCATTTGTCATGTTTGATCTTGCGAGTCTCCATGAGATCTCATCTCACTGTATAAATATTACAGTCGACAGGTTCTAGTGTGTGCATTCGGAAGATTATAATACAAAAAATTGGTTGAAACTGCCCTTATGTCTGTGGTCTCCCACAGTTTTAAACTCAGTTAAGATTTGAAAATCCTCTAGTGTCCCAGGCCTTAGTATGCAGCGTTATAAGTATAAAGCATGTCTCACATTTACGACAACTTGGATTCATAAATGGCATCTGAGCAAGTATCATATCTGCTGATCTTATTTTGGCACAAACTCTGTCACTTTCCCTTTATGTCTGCAGAGTTTCTCACTTCGCAGACTCTTCACAGATTCTTTTGTTTTGACAATGAGTGATTCCCCAAAGGTCAGCAAGGCCTGCTGTTTAGAACGGCCCATGTTAAATGGTGCTGTAGATAGCTGACTAGTTCAAATTCTATGCAAATGCACTATTTATTGTTGCTACTGCTACTGTACAAACACTCCTTATCACCCAGCATGATGTTCGGTAGTAGCTGGGTTTTATCAAATAAAGCAAACCTTGAATCTCCCGCCAAATCTAAACTCAAAATTTAAATCAATATTCCATACTGGCTTACCGTACTGAACAGAAGTATGGCAGGTTTGAACATGATTTTTATGTACTTGCTCAGTAATGCAATTGTGTTCATTTTTGAGCAAAAAATACAAACCCGATTGCAAAAAAGTTGGGACACTGTACAAATTGTGAATAAAAAAGGAATGCAATAATTTACAAATCTCATAAACTTATATTTTATTCACAATAGAATATAGATAACATATCAAATGTTGAATGTGAGACATTTTGAAATGTCATGCCAAATATTGGCTCATTTTGGATTTCATGAGCGCTACACATTCCAAAAAAGTTGGGACAGGGAGCAATAAGAGGCCGGAAAAGTTAAATGTACATATAAGGAACAGCTGGAGGACCAATCTGCAACTTATTAGGTCAGTTGGCAACATGATTGGGTATAAAAAGAGCCTCTCAGAGTGGCAGTGTCTCTCAGAAGTCAAGATGGGCAGAGGATCACCAATTCCCCCAATGCTGCGGCCAAACATACTGGAGCAATATCAGAAAGGAGTTTCTCAGAGAAAAACTGCAAAGAGTTTGAAGTTCTCATCATCTACAGTGCATAATATCATCCAAAGATTCAGAGAATCTGGAACAATCTCTGTGCGTAAGGGTCAAGGCCGGAAAACCATACTGGATGCCCGTGATCTCCGGCCCTTAGACGGCACTGCATCACATACAGGAATGCTACTGTAATGGAAATCACAACATGGGCTCAGGAATACTTCCAGAAAACATTGTCGTGAACACAATCCACCGTGCCATTCGCCGCTGCCGGCTAAAACTCTATAGGTCAAAAAGAAGCCATATCTAAACATGATCCAGAAGCGCAGGCGTTTTCTCTGGGCCAAGGCTCATTTAAAATGGACTGTGGCAAAGTGGAAAACTGTTCTGTGGTCAGACCAATCAAAATTTGAAGTTCTTTTTGGAAAACTGGGACGCCATGTCATCCGGACTAAAGAGGACAAGGACAACCCAAGTTGTTGTCAGCGCTCAGTTCAGAAGCCTGCATCTCTGATGGGATGGGGTTCATGAGTGCGTGTGGCATGGGCAGCTTACACATCTGGAAAGGCTCCATCAATGCTGAAAGGGATATCCAAGTTCTAGAACAACATATGCTCCCATCCAGACGTCGTCTCTTTCAGGAAGACCTTGCATTTTCCAACATGACAATGCCAGACCACACACTGCATCAATTACAACATCATGGCTGCGTAGAAGAAGGATCCGGGGACTGAAATGGCCAGCCTGCAGTCCAGATCTTTCACCCATAGAAAACATTTGAGCATCATAAAGAGGAAGATGCCACAAAGAAGACCTAAGACAGTTGAGCAACTAGAAGCCTGTATTAGACAAGAATGGGACAACATTCCTATTCCTAAACTTGAGCAGCTTGTCTCCTCAGTCCCCAGACGTTTGCAGACTGTTAGAAAAAGAAGAGGGGATGCCACACAGTGGGAAACATGGCCTTGTCCCAACTTTTTTGAGATGTGTTGATGCCATGAAATTTAAAATCAACTTATTTTCCCCTTAAAATGATACATTTTCTCAGTTTAAACATTTGATATGTCATCTGTGTTGTATTCTGAATAAAATATTGAAATGTGAAGCTTCCACATCATTGCATTCTGTTTTTATTCACAATTTGTACAGTGGCCCAACTTTTTTGGAATCGGGTTTGTATAAAATATCATGTTGTACTTGCATACTGTGGCTAGAGGCCATGCTCATACACACTTCATTCATGGACTTCAAAGCATGTTTATAAGGCAAAAACATCCTGCAAAAGCTTCTGAAACAACATAATGAATCAGAACTGAATGCTTTGATTGCATGTTCAAACAGACAGTATTCAGACGCCAGCTGTGGACATTGTATAAATGAACAGAGCTGCGTTATTATTGCCTAAAGAGCTGCAAACAACACATGTAAATGTACAGTGAATTCTGATATTCTAACAGATTCAAAACTAGTTACTTCCAAAGAATAGACCAGAGGACAAAAAAAAATATGAACACGGTTCAAAAATCAGCCCTGAAAGACTAATGTCTGAGCAGAGGCATCAAAAACAACTCTCCGTACCCTCCAACTGCAGATCATGAGGGAACAGGCCGCATGCCCAACGGCTCGCGTGAGAGTGACAGCGGCAGGTGCTACTGCACGTCCCCACGCTACCTGTCAGCAAGTTTTATGAACTCAAGCATTATTTAACACATTCTTCAGCTATGCCCCAGAAATGCATTTTTAGACTTGTATGCCTTCAGCCAGTTGAGGGCCGTCAGGGAGGCTGGGCCAGCGTGGTTTGCGAGAACGAGGTGTGGTGAAGGTGTCATTCTTGCATGCTGGAGATGTGAACTGGGAAGAGCTGTGATAGTTTGGGTTCCAATCGAGACTCGGGTCGACAACATTCTTCACTCATAACATCATCTCAAAACCGAGCCAAGCCAAGGATATTAATAATCTGCCACTGTGAAGGTGGGACAGTGTGTTCAGTAGGAGATATTCACACTGGAAGCATTCATGTTGGCAGAGAAATGAAACCCAAACACAGGAGCTCTGAGATGCATTTTAAAAAAAATGTGGCATTAAAAAGCTGTGAGATCTTTCAGACCTTCATCTGATGCGTGCACAACAATTCAAAATCACTGCAGCACGGACAGACAGCTAGAGCGCATCGAACTGCACTCGTCTCGGCCTCAGTCTTATATACTGTACATTTGATGTCAAGTTTTCACAAGCTCAGACCTGCAGACGCGCAGCTGCAGTGAAACCTTTGTGTGACCTCTGTCATATATGGACGCTAAAGCACAAATTCCCTCAGACTCCAGATCACCGAGAAATACTGCAGGACTACTATGAGTCAGAGCTTTAAAAAAGCCTGTCGCAAACACAAAAGGCCCAAAGGATTTTCTCAGTACACCTTCAGCTTTGTAATGCTCCTTTAATCTGATGAAAATATAAATCTGAGTAAAAGATACAAGACAGATCTTGTGTATGTAATGATACAAATATGTTCCAGGTTCAGCTCCTACATGTTGATACTAAAATAATGACTTTAATAAATCAATCTCATGTAGTTACAAAGAAAAATCACATAATTGAAGCTTCATTAAAATAGGGGAAATGTTCCTGCATGAAAGCGCATTACAGGAAATGAATAAGCATCACACTGAGTATTTGAGTCAACATGTTGTGCAGACTGACAGAAACAGTGCTCACCACACTCAACCTACAGCTAAACAACAATTAGACTATAGAAGGGAAATGAAGACAAACTTTGGACATTGGCTTGACGAAGCCTTGCCTGAAAAATGCAAAAAGAAATCTGAAGACTTGTAATTGGGCAGTTTGAGACAAAATTGAAGGCTGAAAGCTATGTGGCTGCAAGGGGTTCAGAACTTTCTAGGGTGTTGATAGGTAGTTGCAGCAGTGTTTTAGGTAGTTGTTAGGGTGTTGCTACGCAGATGCAAGGGGGTTCAGAACTTATTAGGGTGTAACTAGGCAGTTGCTAATGTGTTCTGGGTGCTTTCTAGGGCATAATTAAGCAGTTGCTAGGCATAGGCTAAGGCATTGCTAGGTGGTTGTTAAGGTGTTACTAGGCAGTTGTAACGGGGTTCAGAACTTACTAGGGTGTTTATTATGCAGTTACTAAGGTGTTCTGGGCGGTTGTTAAGGTGTTGCTAGGCAGTTGCAAGGGGGTTCAGAACTTACTAGGGTGTTGATATGCAGTTGCTAAGGTGTTCTAGGTGTTTGTTAAGGTGTTGCTAGGCAGTTGCAAGGGGGTTCAGAACTTACTAGGGTGTTGACAGGCAGTTGCTAAGGTTTTCTAAGAGGTTGTTATGGTGTTGCTAGGCAGTTTCAAGTGGGTTCCCGAACTTAATAGGGTGTTGATATGCAGTTGCTAAGGTGTTCTAGATGGTTGTTAAGGTGTTGCTTTGCAGTTGCAACGAGGTTCAGAACTTGCTAGGATGTTGATATGCAGTTGCTAAGGTGTTCTAAGAGGTTGTTATGGTGTTTCTAGGCAGTTGCAAGGGGGCTCATAACTTGCTAGGGTGTTGCTAGGCAGTTGCAAAGGGGTTCAGAACTTACTAGGGTGTTGATAGGCAGTTGCTAAGGTGTTGTACTTGTTTAAGGCATTGGTAGGTGGTTGCTAGGCAGTTACTAAGAAAATCTGAGTGGTTGATATGGCATTGATTGATGGTTGTTAGGGTGATTTGGATGAAATCTGGGCCGTTGCTAAGGTGTTCCTAGGTGGCTGTTAGGGTGTTGCTAGGTAGTTGCTAAGATGTTGTAAGTGGTTTAAATCATTACTAAGTGTTTGATAGGTAGTTACAAGGCGGTTATTAAGATGTTCTGAGTGGTTGATAGGGTGTTACTAGCATGTTTTGGTTTCCAGGCAGTTGCAAAGGTGTTCTGAGTGGCTTCTATGACATTGTTAGGCAGTTGCTAAGGTGTTCTAAATGCTTTCTATGGCACTGTTAAGCAGTTGCTAAGGTGCTGTAAGTGGTTTAAGGCATTGCTAGGTGGTTGCTAGGCGGTTACAAAGCAGTAACTAAGAATAACTAAGTGGTTGATAGGATGTTGTTTGGTGGTTGTAAGCATGTTTTGGTTTCTAGGCAGCTGCAAGGGGTTCAGAACTTACTAGGATGTTGATAGGCAGTTGCTAAGGTGTTCTAGGTGGTTGTTAATGTGTTGCTAGGTAGTTGCTAAGGTGTTCTGGGTGCTTTATATGGCATTGTTAGGCAGTTGCTAAGATGTAAGTGGTTTAAAGCATTACTGGGTGGTTCCTGGCAGTTACAAGGTGGTTACTAAGATGTTCTGAGTGGTTAATAGGTGTTGTTAGGTGGTTGTTAGGGTGATTTGGATTAATTCTAGGCAGTTACAGAGGTGCTTTGGGTTCTTTCTATGGCATTATCAGGTAGTTGCTAAGTGTTGTAAGTGGTTTAAGACATAACTAGGTAGTACTTAAGTAGTTGATAGGGTCTTATGGCTGTTTGTACTTTAAAAGCCCTAGGAGATACGGTGGAAAATGAAAGTGTTGGTCTTTGGTCAGGGATTTTGTGCAATAACAGTATGTTTGCTTTCTGAAGCCAGCATAAATACACTGTACGTGTCTGCTGAAATACAGCAGTCAAACAATGCAATGCTGGTGACGTATCACAGCCACAGACAGGAGTAAATACGTTTGTCTCATTTCACTGAACATCTGCACACCCTCGAGCAAATACATGACTGACCTCTTGTGGTCAGAGAATGAGCTGCAAAACGAAAGCAGTCTTTGCATGTATTTCATGTTCCTGAGTAAATATAATGAGCTAAAACATAGCACAAGATTGAAACTCATCAGCAAAAACTAACTAAGACAAACAAATTCAATAACTCATTACTGGCATATCCTCCGTGTTTCACATTGTGACCCCCTCCAAACATCTATAACTTGACAAATAAACAACATAAAAGTAGTCAACTCACCTGAAAGTGCAGAATTATGGTCCATATTAACCCCAATGTCAGTTTTGGGTTTCCATCCGTTATGTCATCATTCCTGATGTTGACCAGTTTCACCTGAGGACACGAGGGTTATACAGTCATGATGAGTGGTAGAACATAATCACGCAGAAGACATGCAACACATGACTACATATATAATGACATTTCTAATTATCTGTTTGTTTTAAATCAATGCATATTTATACACAAAGACACATAAAAAAACATGCAATTTAAATGTTCGCCAAAGCACATCAAAAGCCTATATTTTGGATTCAGTAAGATTTAATTGCTGCTCAATTTCATGGCCATTTAAATCTGATTCAGTTGCTTAATTAATTCATTCTAATTCAGTTGCAAATGAGATGGGAATAAGAATTTGAAGTAGTGTTGTCAAATCGATTAATCACATCTAACATAAAAGTTTGTGTAAATATAATGTGTGTGTGTGTGTGTGTGTGTGTATATATATATATATATATATATATATATATATATATATATACACACACACACACACACACATATACAGATCAGGCATAACATTATGAGCACTGACAGGTGAAGTGAGTAACACTGATGATCTCTTCATCACGGCTCCTGTTAGTGGGCGGGATATATTAGGCAGCAAGTGAACATTTTGTCCTCAAAGTTGATGCGTTAGAAGCAGGAAAAATGGGCAAGCGTAAGGATTTGAGCGAGTTTGACAAGGGCCAAATTGTGACGGCTAGATGACTGGGTCAGAGCATCTCCAAAACTGCAGCTCTTGTGGGGTGTTCCCGGTCTGCAGTGGTCAGGATCTATCAAAAGTGCTCCAAGGAAGGAACAGTGGTGAACCGGCCACAGGGTCATGGGCGGCCAAGGCTCATTGATGCACGTGGGGAGCGAAGGCTGGCCCGTGTGGTCCGATCAAACACACGAGCTACTGGAGCTCAAACTGCTCAAGAAGTTAATGCTGGTTCTGATAGTAAGGTGTCAGAATACACAGAGCATCTCAGTTTGTTGTGTATGGGGCGGCATAGCCGCTGACCAGTCAGGGTGCCCATGCTGACCCCTGTCCACCGCCCAAAGCGCACAATTGCTTCAGGAATGGTTTGAGGAGCACAACAATGAGTTTGAGGTGTTGACTTGGCCTCCACATTCCCCAGATCTCAATCCAATCGAGCATCTGTGGGATGTGCTGAACAAACAAGTCCGATCCATGGAGGCCCCACCTCGCAACTTACAGGACTTAAAGGATCTGCTGCTAACATCTTGATGCCAGATACCACAGCACACCTTCAGGGGTCTAGTGGAGTCCATGCCTCGACGGGTCAGCAACCCAATATTAGGTCATAATGTTATGCCTGATTGGTGTATATACTGTATACTGTGTGTGTGTGTGTACAGTACAAACTATATATATAAATATACAAACTTTTGTGTTAAATGTGATTAATCACGATTAATTGATTTGACTGCACTAATCTGAAGGCATGTAATATTATTTGTAATGTCCGCACTTTACACTTAATATAGAATGTTTGCATATGGTTTACAAACACATACACAGATAAATATATGCCTAAACATTCAAAATACATGTTGATGGCAACAAGTATTTTTACAATACTGTAATTAAAAATGCATTTTTTTTCTACTTCTAGATTAATAAACATAATTCTAAGAGCAATAAATCCATAAACGTCATGCTGCTTATGACAGTGATCTAACACTGTCAGCGGCTCACCACAAGAGGGCACTACAGTACAGACTTGTTATTTAAGGCATGAGGACCTGTTGCTTTAATTGTAAATAAACTTGTATAGTTTTAGATATTCTGACTGAAACTTTCTATAGTAATGCGCCGAGTTGGTACACTGATATTGCTGATTTCAGTTTTTATTATTATTAATTGCATTTGCAACTATTTTGGAGAACTGCTGTCTTTAAACATATCCAGTTAGTCACTATTTATGTCATGCAAAAGAACAACTTCTTACCCATGATAAAATCACGGTTATGCACTTATATGACTTGTCACTTATTACCTTAATATCCATCGATTTTAATGCTGATAATGAAATCAAAACAAAGAATGTGGATTATGTGCAGCGTATCATAACAATAGCCTGCAGTGATGACTATTTCACAGCGTTCCCACAATTGTAACTATGCTTGTTCTTTAATAAAGCAATGATTTCTTAAGTGCACATTTCACTAAAATATATTTATGGCCTATTCAAGCAATTACAAATGACAGGCCAGGGAATATTTTTATATACAGTCAAGGGCATTGTAAGGCAAGAGCTCAAATATTTCAGATTTCAGATGCCAAAGTCTGCTTCCTCATCTTTGACTTTGAAACTGCTTGAGTTAGTGTTTTTAGAAAGAGCCAAATTAGATGTTTTTCTGATTTTCTGCATGGAAATGAAAGGATTTGTTGGCCCTCAGCACATTATGCATGGCAGATTTTCTTTGGAAGAGAAAAAAAATGATTGTGACTGACATTTTTGCATAAGGAATTAAGAGTTATTCCATATAAACGTATAGAACTAGAAAGTGAGTATGCTCGATGCATCGTTTATCAAAAACTACTGGTAGAATAACAATGTTTGTGAATCTTTACCCATGGGGAAACTTGACATGGGATGGAATTTACAATCATTTAGTTGAAACATGACAATTGACTGGTGAAAAACAGTCAAATATCTCTGTGGGAACAAATCAGCATCATTTTGACTTGTAAATGTAACTTACAGTAGCATTACTGTAAGTTACAGGGAGTTACTGGTGTGGGAGACCAGGTTGTGGCATCCGGCACCCCATTGATCTCCATGCGTGCATTCGGATGATCTGGCAGGCTAGTGTGTTTTGACCGCAAAGCCCTGCAAAGAGTCGTGCGCTTATCCGAGCGTATCTCAGGGTCAGCTCTCCCGTCTCTGCAGGACGTCTACACCAAACGCTGCAAAGGTAGAGCTACTAAGATCATCAAGGACTCTAATCACCCTGCAAACCCTCATTTCACGCTGCTACCATCTGGTAAGCGCTTCCGAAGCCTGATGGCCAAAACTGAGAGACTCAGGAGGAGCTTCTTCCCCCAGGCCATCAGACTCCTGAACTCAGTCACTTAACATCACGTGACTTCACGTCAGGATAAACATCGATACACTGACATTGCACTGCACTTTCTGTTCTCGTTGTTACTGTGTAACAACCTGTTATAAACCTGTTTGCACATTATACTCTTATACATTTGTTAACCACATATTTATAAGTCTACAGTTTACTCACTGCACAGTTTACTTCACTTATTTTATTCCACTTCTTTATTCTTATTTTTTTTTAACTTTTTTTCTTCTACTTGACTTGATTATTTATAATTCTACAGATATATATATATAGTACTTTCTTATTCTATTTCTATTATAATTTCTTCCTTGTGTTTTTAACTGTGAATTTGCACTGTCCATGGAGCGGACCTGTTTACATTTCACTGCCGGTTGTATATTCTGTATATAACTGTGCATGTGACAAATAAAACTCTTGAATCTTGAATCACTGCAAATGATTTACATGATCAACTCTGCATCTATCCAACAACTGCAGTGAGTTTTGCTTGTACATGATATTTCATTCTTGTTGAGCTTCAGTGACGATTAAATCTACATTACAAAGACTGCAAATGACTCCACTTTGAGTTTTTGAGATACACAAAAATATAAACTTATTTTATCAAAAAATTTGTAAACTGCATGACAAGGCCATAACCATGTTTAACAGTGGGGGACCAAAGTATTTTTTTTTTATTGGTCTATTTATGCAAGGAATTTAATAATTGATGGATTAAATTGGATTTAAGGCAATAAGAACGACACTTAAAAGTTGTAGGTATAAATGTGAAGTAATAGTAACAGTGTAAGCAAATAATGTTATTTTAAAATATGCACTCACACACACACACACACTACCCCTAAACCTACACATCACACACACACACACACACACACACACACACACACACACACACACACACACACACAGATGTTTTCCTCATGGGGACCAAAACATGTCCCCACAAGGACAAGGATTTCAGATATTGCCATCTTTGTGGGGACATTTTGTTCCCATTAGGTAGGGTTTACCAGGACACTCATACAGACACACACACACTCTCTCACACACACACACACACACTCACACACACACACACACACACATTCACTATTACAGTCAACTCAAAAATGATTCAGACACTGAGCTGAGCATGTTTTACTGTCATATGATCAGATGCACTATAGCGGTCTGAGCTGAAAACAGAGGACAGCATGGACAATTGAACACTTGTTTAACTATTTACTTTGTATTTTTTTGTCTTTGTCTTATCAGATGTCATTATCCATGTCAATTAGTACATTCATTACTCATGTTGTATAACTGCGATGGGGTCTAATGGTAAATAAATACATACAATATTGTGAAATATATATATACAGTCAAACCAAAAATGATTCAGACACAGATATAATGTTTCACTAGTGGATGCAGGACATCTTTACTTGTGTAAGGAGAGCAAAATAAAGTAAACTGTGACATATTATATCCAAAAATTTGCTAAAACATTTGAGCCCAAAATGATTCAGACACTGAGCTGAGCACGTTTCGCTGAAGTGTTTGTTCTTTAGTTTCTAATGTGACCTTTGACCCCACAGACTGAACACAATGAAGCGTCGCTTGCTCATTGGTTGAGCTAAACTGGTATTATCTAATGGTGTTCTTAAATCTAACAGCTGATTGGTTGATTGTAATCCATTACATCCCGTTCTATCAAAGTTATCTGACATTATCAAGATGAATTTGTTCTGACAGTTTAACTCTGAGTTCTTCATTACCATTTTCTAAACTATAGCGAATAAGCTGACAATGTGAGAAAATGTGTAAGGTGTCTGAATACATTTAGGTTTGAATGTATGTCAAAAAAAAAGTGTCTTATCACATTGCAGTTATGAATTACATGAACCGTAAATTAATTTATAACATATTTTCGATTCAAAACAGCTAAAGTTCATGGAAGAGTTGAGTAGTTTATATTACTAAATATTTCTGTCGGTCATTAAACGTTTCTATTGTAAAACACTTGTGAGAGATTAAATGTTGAGCTACTTGCATCTCTTTCGCTGTTAAAATTAAAGTGTTGCATTGGAATTCAATTCACTCATCTTCTGTGAACAGTAAGCCCCGCCTTCTTTGATTTGATTGGCTATCACAAACATTTTGACTTGATTATTCAACATTTTTGAATATGAAGGCCATTTCTAATTCTCAGTGTCTATGATGGTTACGACCCTGCAGCATGAAATGACCATGCCCTCTGGTCTTACCTGTCGTCTTTTTAAATAGTCCAGTGCAATCTGTACATTCTGGAGTCTGTGGAAGCGCATGCGGCCCTTCTCCCGCGGCTGTGAGGGGAGGAGAGAGAGGAGAAGCTGTCAGTACATGTATAATCAGACACAGCCGAGCTCTCGGCACCAGACACTCACCGTACCGTCACACAGAAGCTCTGCCTGCGGGGAGAGAAACTCACAGTGAGCCCTATGATGAACTACTGCACGTCAATCCCCTCTCTGAATGGGGAAGCTCGCCTAACAAAAGTAGGTGATGTTTCTTGCTCACTTTCTTGTACTAAGTTATATTGGAACACAAAGCCAAACGCAAGGTCAAAGTCGCAGAGTGGGCCGAGACTGATGCGGAAAGCAATGAAAACGGAATAAAGCAGATGGAAAGAAAGAGAATATCTCCACTGTCCAGCTGAAACAAATAAAAAAAGCCTCAATTCAGCTCACATGAAGTTAATGCACATGAACTTAATGTACATTACAGTGTGGGTAGACTTAAAGAGATCAAAAATTTTAATTCTGTCATTATTTACTCACCCTCATGTCATTCCAAACCTGTAAAACTTTCATTCATCTTCGGAACACAAATTAAGATATTTTTTATGAAATCGGAATGATTTCTGTCCCTCCATTGACAGCTACACAACTACCACTTGGACACGTCAAAAAGTTACGCAGCACGTTTGAGCTTCAGCGAGAACCAATGAGGTTCATTCTCGTGTTACACAGCACGATTGAGCTTCAGCGAGAACCAGTGAGGTTCATTCTCGTGTTACGCAGCACGTTTGAGCTTCAGCGAGAACCAATGAGGTTCATTCTGGTGTTACGCGCGCACGTTTGAGCTTCAGCGAGAACCAATGAGGTTCATTCTCGTGTTACGCAGCACGTTTGAGCTTCAGCGAGAACCAATGAGGTTCATTCTCGTGTTACGCAGCACGTTTGAGCTTCAGCGAGAACCAATGAGGTTCATTCTCGCGTTACGCAGCACGTTTGAGCTTCAGCGAGAACCAATGAGGTTCATTCTCGTGTTACGCAGCACGATTGAGCTTCAGCGAGAACCAATGAGGTTCATTCTCGTGTTACGCAGCACGTTTGAGCTTCAGCGAGAACCAATGAGGTTCATTCTCGTGTTACGCAGCACGTTTGAGCTTCAGCGAGAACCAATGAGGTTCATTCTCGTGTTACGCAGCGTTTGAGCTTCAGCGAGAACCAATGAGGTTCATTCTCGTGTTACGCAGCACGTTTGAGCTTCAGCGAGAACCAATGAGGTTCATTCTCGTGTTCCGCAGCACGATTGAGCTTCAGCGAGAACCAATGAGGTTCATTCTCGTGTTACGCAGCACGTTTGAGTCTCTTCAGAAAATGTGGACTCAACCGCTCAATTCATATGGATTAGTTTTATAATCTCTCTATGAACTTTTTGAAGCCTCAAAGTGGTAGTTACGTAGCTGTCAATGAAGGGACAGAAATCTCTTAGATTTCATCAAAAAGATCTTAATTTGTGTTCTGAAGATGAACGAAGGTCTTGCGCGTTTGGAACGACATGAGGGTGAGTAATTAATGAAAGAATTTTCATTTTTGGGTGAACTAACCCTTTAAAGAGAAATGAGCACAACTGAGCAGATGATGGATGGCTTTTAAAGAATTGTCATTTGTTTTGCCCTTTAGTGCAACAGCACAGTGAGTCTGGAAGTAAAGGACTGACATGAGTTCCACATGTTCTGTTCACAAAATAGTCAGAAATTATGTTCTATGTGCCCGGGTTTCACAGACAAGGCTAAAGTCTAGTCCCAGACTAAAATGCATGTTTGAGCTGTCTTAACTGAGAGCAACTTGCACTGACATATCCTAAAATACGTCAGTGCCATTGTTTTGTCTCAAGATGCACATCAGTAATGTTTTTAGGGCACGTTTATAAACCTAACTTAACTAAGGACTAATCCTGACTTAATCTGTGAAACCAGGCTAAAGTATATCAGGGCTGTAAGCGTCAAGAGACATGAACTAAAAGCCACAAAACTTTGATTTCATGGGGTCTTTAACACACTCTTGAAGCGAAAGGAACTTGAATCAGGCCTTTAGTTCATAGCTCAAGCTTCTGTGTCTTGAGAAATGACCAAGCTGGCATTCTAGAGCTCTCCACAGCAACCCAAGAAGGCAATTATGTGATTATGAACATGATATTTACCCATCCCTGTGGCTTCAACCTAACTATCGGGTGAATTTGTGAATATCGGGAAAGTTCTAGATGCCTACAGTCCACTGATGAGAAGCCAAGCTTCTCTGGGTTTAGCACTCCAGTTAATATCACAGCACACGCTACATTAGTCCTGTTACTGAGGGGGCAGGAGGACATGTGTCCACACCTACCCCCTTATCCTCATCATCATCATCATCGTGGTCACGTCCATGCTGCTCAACCGTGCATGCGTCAGCCGCACTCACCAACCGTAACGTCTTCAGAAAATCACGCTCCCTTGGCTTACAGCGGGAACGTGAGCACGAGAGAGAGAGACACATACAGACACAGAAACAGGTTGACACATAAGAGATGGACAGAAGAAGAAAATGAGAAGGACAGAAGACATGGAGGAAAAGAAACAGGTGTCAACAAAAAAAAGGGGGCACTTCTCTACAGTGATGAGAAGGTCTGTCAGCAGCCAAACTAAAGACTCACATCACAAAATGACCAGACATAACAGTAAAAACTTTTGGAGGAATTCTCAGTCAAATTAAACTCAATCCATCAGGTTTAAAAGAGTTCCTGGTTTCTAAGATGCTTCGGATCTTCTAAATAAATAAATGTAGGTGTAATGTCAATCACTTGATCCACACTAAAACTAATCAAATATAAAAATATAACTAAATATAGCTGCAAGCAGCAATTCCTGGGCTGAGTAGGGAGTGCTGTTCCAAAACTGTGCAAGTGCCCTCAAGTCATGCTTGTGATGACAGGTACCAAGTTTTGTCCCAAAAAGCCAAAGCGGTGCATTTGTAGTTAATTTGTAGATAGTCTAATTTGACGTGCTTGTCATCAAATTCATAAAACAATTAGTCAGAAACGGTGTTGCACATTGAAAAAAAGAGATTTGAGATTTGATCTGAGCAAAATTAGGTGAAGATTGGACAAAATTTGTGGAAGAATAATAGTTTCCCTTTTGAAAGGGAACTAGTGCTGCATCCCCTAGGGGCCGCTATGGGGATTTTGCTGTCGTTAGGGCGCTCTGTGAGCCTCCTTGGCCACTGTGAGCGTTGCCTTGTTAGCTAAGTCGTTAGGGCGCTCTGTGAGCCTCCTTGGCCACTGTGAGCGTTGCCTTGTTAGCTAAGTCGTTAGGCTCTCTGTGAGCCTCCTTGGCCACTGTGAGCGTTGCCTTGTTAGCTAAGTCGTTAGGGCGCTCTGTGAGCCTCCTTGGCCACTGTGAGCGTTGCCTTGTTAGCTAAGTCGTTAGGGCGCTCTGTGAGCCTCCTTGGCCACTGTGAGCGTTGCCTTGTTAGCTAAGTCGTTAGGCGCTCTGTGAGCCTCCTTGGCCACTGTGAGCGTTGCCTTGTTAGATAAGTCGTTAGGCGCTCTGTGAGCCTCCTTGGCCACTGTGAGCGTTGCCTTGTTAGATAAGTCGTTAGGCGCTCTGTGAGCCTCCTTGGCCACTGTGAGCGTTGCCTTGTTAGCTAAGTCGTTAGGCTCTCTGTGAGCCTCCTTGGCCACTGTGAGCGTTGCCTTGTTAGCTAAGTCGTTAGGCTCTCTGTGAGCCTCCTTGGCCACTGTGAGCGTTGCCTTGTTAGCTAAGTCGTTAGGCTCTCTGTGAGCCTCCTTGGCCACTGTGAGCGTTGCCTTGTTAGATAAGTCGTTAGGCTCTCTGTGAGCCTCCTTGGCCACTGTGAGCGTTGCCTTGTTAGATAAGTCGTTAGGCTCTCTGTGAGCCTCCTTGGCCACTGTGAGCGTTGCCTTGTTAGCTAAGTCGTTAGGCTCTCTGTGAGCCTCCTTGGCCACTGTGAGCGTTGCCTTGTTAGCTAAGTCGTTAGGCACTCTGTGAGCCTCCTTGGCCACTGTGAGCGTTGCCTTGTTAGATAAGTCGTTAGGCTCTCTGTGAGCCTCCTTGGCCACTGTGAGCGTTGCCTTGTTAGATAAGTCGTTAGGCTCTCTGTGAGCCTCCTTGGCCACTGTGAGCGTTGCCTTGTTAGCTAAGTCGTTAGGCTCTCTGTGAGCCTCCTTGGCCACTGTGAGCGTTGCCTTGTTAGCTAAGTCGTTAGGCACTCTGTGAGCCTCCTTGGCCACTGTGAGCGTTGCCTTGTTAGCTAAGTCGTTAGGCTCTCTGTGAGCCTCCTTGGCCACTGTGAGCGTTGCCTTGTTAGCTAAGTCGTTAGGCGCTCTGTGAGCCTCCTTGGCCACTGTGAGCGTTGCCTTGTTAGATAAGTCGTTAGGCGCTCTGTGAGCCTCCTTGGCCACTGTGAGCGTTGCCTTGTTAGATAAGTCGTTAGGCTCTCTGTGAGCCTCCTTGGCCACTGTGAGCGTTGCCTTGTTAGCTAAGTCGTTAGGCTCTCTGTGAGCCTCCTTGGCCACTGTGAGCGTTGCCTTGTTAGCTAAGTCGTTAGGCACTCTGTGAGCCTCCTTGGCCACTGTGAGCGTTGCCTTGTTAGCTAAGTCGTTAGGCTCTCTGTGAGCCTCCTTGGCCACTGTGAGCGTTGCCTTGTTAGCTAAGTCGTTAGGCGCTCTGTGAGCCTCCTTGGCCACTGTGAGCGTTGCCTTGTTAGATAAGTCGTTAGGCGCTCTGTGAGCCTCCTTGGCCACTGTGAGCGTTGCCTTGTTAGCTAAGTCGTTAGGCGCTCTGTGAGCCTCCTTGGCCACTGTGAGCGTTGCCTTGTTAGATAAGTCGTTAGGCTCTCTGTGAGCCTCCTTGGCCACTGTGAGCGTTGCCTTGTTAGCTAAGTCGTTAGGCTCTCTGTGAGCCTCCTTGCCCACTGCGAGCGCTACTAGGCCTCCTCTCGCTAGAGAAGTTTCCTTCTTGAGGCCTCCACTCCCCAAAGCTCCACTGGGACAGCAGTGGTGAGTCGTAGGCAATATATCCTGAGCGTGGGGCATTGTTAGGTCTCCTTTCCATTTAGAGAGTCATCATTCTGAGGCCTCCGCTCCTAGAGCTCGGCTAAGGTCTGCTAAGTTTTTAGGCTCTCTGTGAGCCTCCTTGGCTACTGACCTCAGTGCGAGTGTTGCTTTTTTGAGCTTTCTCTGTACTGCCCTTGGGTTAGAGTGTTGCCTAGGCCTCTTGTTTGAGGCCTCCACTCTTCAGGACATAAGATCTTTGTGTTAAGCTCTCTGTGACCTTCCTTGGACGCTGGCCCGAATATGAGCAGAGTTAGGCTTCCTCTTTTTAGATTCATCCTGTTTGAGACCTCCGTTCTTGAGAAGCTCCGATCTATGATTGTTGCTAGTGCACATTAGGAATGAGGGCTCCTTTGAGTCATTTGACTTAGCTCAGCTAATAGGGCACTCATCCCTTCAGAACGGCAGGGTGGGTATTCCGTTCCCCATAGCGACCCTTGGGGGACACAGCGCAAGTTCCCTTTTGAAAGTTGCCTGAGAATAGGGAATGAGATGCTGTGTCCCTTTACCATGCTTTCAGTATTCCTGCAGTCGTCTCCTTCAGACAAGAAGTAGATGACGTATTGCACTGGTATTGTATCTTTTTTAAGAGGGCAGATATGGTCATACATAAATAAATAAATGTTGAGTTGCATTTTATTTTATGTGTATCTCTAGGTTGATTGTGTCAACTTTTAAGGGCACACTAACACATAGATGTTAGCTTTAAAGCTAACAGGCATTGACTAAAAGCCTCAAAACAATGATTTCATGAGGTCTTGAAAATATATTATACACAATCCCAGACCAGTCAAATACTGACACCACAATCTCAGTGGCTTCCAAAATGTGACGTGCATACTATGAACTGCTAGTGTACTCTACAGCACATCTGATGCTGAATGAGAATTCCTCCAAAGCTGACAATGAATGTACTGTAACACAATACACAACTGGACCTGAATTAATGTAAAACTGCTATAAAAGTGTGAATATGAAGGGTTTGTTGTACACTAGTGTGTAAATAAACAAAAGCATGTTCACATATTACACTATTAGCGCAGATGTTTAAGCTGCTGTAAAGCATGATTGTGCAGGAACTGGTTATGTCACTTTTAGCAAAGCTTATCAGTGTGTGAGCGCACATTTAATCGGCCTGCTGGATTAGTAACACACACACACAGATGTGGACTGGTGTGGATGGTGAATCTAAGATGCCCCCTTCAAAAATAGCAAGTGACTGCACACATGTTCAAGTATTCCGCTTCAAGACTGCTTTTCAACTGTGTTTCAGATTTAAACAGTGGCCCGACAATAACAGTAACATGATTACTGAAACAGAGCAATACTCACCAGTGTCTCACCGGACAACACCTCCAGAAGGGAGATCAGGTTATGTCCATCTCGCAAATCCTCATACAGGTCGTTCACATGCTTCCGTACCTGCCACAAAGTGAGAAGAGAGTGTATGAAAAAAATCAATCAATCTATTAGGGGTGTAACAACTCATAAATGTTCTCAATGCATTGGTTACAAATCCTACAAATCTATCTATCTATCCATCCATCCCTCCATCCATCCATCCATCCATCCACCCAGCCGTCCATCCATCCATCCATTTATCCACCCAGCCATCCACCCATCCATCCATCCATCCACCCACCCATTCCATCCACCCACCCATTCCATCCATCCACCCACCCACCCACCCATCCATCCATCCATCCATCCATCCATCCATCCATTCATCCATCCATCCATCCATCCATCCATCCATCTGTTTGTCTCTGTCTGTCTATCGCGCAGGAGAATTAATGGCAATTATATCATGAATACATTTCCTTTAAGGACTTGCAGGGGATCCTTTCACAGGGAATCATGTCCAGCTATGAATGATATTTGAAATAGTAAAGAGATTAGACACTCCTGCTGTTATTATCCTTCAAAAGACAAAGGATCCGATCACACTTATTTTATGACTATAGCCGCGTTTCCACTGCAGGAACTTTCCCCGGGAACTAGGTACTTGGTGTGTTTCGACAACGGGAACCAGGGTCTAAATGATGTTCCGGGTAAAAATTTCCCGCTCAAAACATCCCTGTTCACGAGGTAGTACTTTTTCAAAGTTCAGGAACTTTCGGGGGTAGGACTTGGTCGCTGAACATGCTGATTGGTTGAGCTCACAGCATTTTATTTCAACCTAAAAGTCTGCTGTGGTGCGTGCAGTAAGAGCCGTTTGCAATTCGAATCAAAAATGGAGTTTAAAAAATACGACCGATGGACTAACAAAGAGGTTGAGGCTTTATTACGTTTATTTGCAGAGGACGAAATTCAGTAGGCTCTGGACTATCTTCACGGTACTTTAGACTGTGATGGAAACACAGACAGCAACAGGTCTGGAGTAAAAAGAGCTCCTGGGACAAATTGTTCTGGGTAATTTTGGTGGAAATGGGGCTTGAGACACTAGTGCACCTTGAAAGGCGTGTTTAAGCACATCAGCAGTTCTGACAAATGTCAAACCAGATCATATCTGCACTTATTGTAAAAATAACAGATATTTTGATTCATATTTCTGAGGTTGTCCATGTTTAGTATCACAATTAGTGTCTCAACAATTAGTCATTGCTTGTTGCAAACAAGTACTCAGGAATGTTTGACCATTGTAAGAGGATGTTTTTTGATGCATCATTTCACAATGAATCATCCCTTATGCTGTGTTGAAAGCCCTTTATCCCTCTCATACACATACAGGATTGTAGCGGTTCCCTACAGTAAACACTAGCGCTCCCGTGAGACGCTGGCTAGCGACAGACAGGCCTTTCGCTACTGCAGCTCCACAACATGACCGTCGCCCCACACTGGACGTGTTACCTCCGGCTGGACCTGAATACCACGCAGCTGAAGTCACCTCTCAGCCTTACTGGCCTGCTTTCACCCAGGTCCTCTTGATCATAATCCACAGCTGCATGACTAAAATAGATGTTTAACTCGGGATCTGGGTCAGTCTGTTACACTTTACCATACGCTGCTAGTCAGGCACCTTGCATAACAAATAGTAGTAGTAGAGGTGACTCAAATACTGTAAATGTATAATAATATTGATAAGTGTGCTGACATTTTTTTATATTATTTCTTGTTATATTGTCCAACTGTCACAGATGTGTGGCTGTAGTAAAGAGTGTGACGATAGAATAAAAAATAATACAATTATGATATATAGATAAAATAACAATAAACAAAGATAAGTACAAAGGAAAACTAAAACAGTTATAAAAATAATAAAATTATGATGCATAGATAAGATAAGGTGCCATCAGTCGGATGTACAGTGGCACAGTGCTCATTCAGTAAATGCACAGCTAAACAGATGTGTTCTGAGTCTGGATTTGAATGTGGTACTGTTGGAGCACATCGGATCTGTTCTGGAAGCTGGTTCCAACTGCGGCTGGCATAAGAGCTAAACGCAGACTCTCCTCGCTTTGAGTGAACTCTTGGTATTTCTAACTGACTTGATCCTGATGATCTGAGTGATCTGTTGGGTTTGTATTTAATCAGCGTATCTGCAATATATTGAGGTCCTAGGTCATTGAGTGATTTATACACAAGTAATAGTACTTTAAAATCAATTCTAAATGTAACCGGAAGCCAGTGTAAAGACCTGAGGACTGGTTTAATATGTTCATATTTTCTGGTTCTGCTCAGCGTTCTGTATGAGCTGCAGCTGTCTAATGGTCATTTTGGGAAGGCCGGTGAGAAGACCATTACAATAGTCCACCCTACTGGTGATGAAAGCATGAACAAGTTTCTCTAAGTCTTGCCTGGAAACAAAGCATCTAATTCTTGCAATATGTTTCAGATGATAGTATGCTGATTTAGTTATTGCTTTGACATGACTACTGAAACTCAGGTCTGACTCCAAAATCACACCAAGATTCCTGACTTGATGTTTTGTTTTTAGACTTTTAGCCTCAAGATATGCGTTCAACTTGAGAATTTCATCTTTATTTCCAAATGTAGTGATTTCAGTTTTGTCTTTGTTTAACTGAAGATAGTTTTGGCACATCCAGTTGTTAACTTCATCAATGCATTTGCACAGGGAGTCAATGGGGCTGTAATCATTAGGTAATAGTGCTAAGTAGACCTGGATGTCATCCTGACCTGAGCATGACCTGAACCATTTGATTACCATCCCAGAAAGCCCGACCGAAAGCGTGTTGTGGTCAACAGTGTCGAATGCAGCACTGAGGTTGAGTAGTACCAGAATTTATGTTTTGCCTGTATCTGTATTTAAGCGAATATCATTTATTATCTTTATGAGCGCTGTCTCTGTGCTGTGATGCGGTCGGAAACCAGATTGGAAATTGTCAAAGTATCCGTTTGAGCTTAAGAATTTGTTCAGCTGATTGAAAACAACTTTTTCAATGATCTTGCCTATGAAGGGGTGATTTGAGATTGGTCTGTAGTTGCTCAGTATGGTGTTATTTCTCTTTTTCAGGAGAGGCTTAACTACAGCGGTTTTAAGGGAGTTTGGAAAAGTCCCATAGAGAAGTGAGGAGTTTACCACTTCTAGGAGATCTGCTTCTAAACAGTTAAACACACTTTTGAAAAAAGAAGTGGGGAGTGTGTCCAAGGCGCAGGTTGATGTTTTAAGGTGCTGTACCGTTTCTTCTAAAATTTTGCCATCAATTGCTTCGAATTCAGACATAGTAACTTTCTGAGGTTGTGGTCTGATCTGTCTGACCCCAGAGCAACTCAAGGATGTGCTGATTGCCTTTCTGATATTATTGATTTTCTCAGAGAAGAAGGAAGCGAACTCACTGCATTTGCTGTGTGAGAGCATTTCACTGGGAATGTGATGGCAAAAAGAGTATGCGTGTTGTTTATGTTTCTGTTTATAATATTTGAGGTCTGTCTAGCTTTGCCTAGTTCCACATTGAAAGCATGAAGGCTGTCTTTATAAATGTTATAATGGTCTACAAGTTTTGTCTTCTGCCACATGTGTTCAGCTTTCCTGCATTGTCTTTTCATTATTTGTACTGCTGTTGAGTTTCTCCAAGGTGCTTTTTGTTTGACTTTCACGAGAGCAATATCATCAATTACACGCTTAACTTTTGAGTTAAAAGAGTCAAGGAGAAAATCAACAGAGTCTGCAGATATGCTTGGTGTTAGAGATATAGCCTTCATAAACAGCACATTAATGTTCTCATTTAAGCATCTCTTTTTGACAGGGACAGATCTAGCTTCAATGGCGGGAGAGATTGATATATTAAAGAAAATACAGAAATGATCAGACAGTGCCACATCCATAATAACAATCGATGAAATGTTTAGACCCTTGCTGATAAGTAAATCTAGGGTGTATCCATGATCATGTGTGGGTCCATGTACATGTTGAGTCAAATCAAAAGTATTTAAAACAGTTATGATTGATTTTGCCATATTGATTTCTGCATTATCTATGTGAATGTTAAAATCTCCAGCAATAGCAAAACAGTCAAACTCTGAGGAAATTGTTGATAACAGCTCTGTAAAGTCCTCAATAAAGGCTGGAGAGAATTTCGGAGGCCTGTGAATAATGATAAGCAGGATGTGTGGAGCACCTTTTAACACAATACCCAGATATACAAATAATCACCAAATGATACTTGCTTACATTGATAGACATCTTTAAAAAGAGCAGCAACACCTCCACCTCTCCTAATCGCTCTGCAGGCACTCATAAAAGTAAAGTTAGGAGGGGCTGTTTCATTGAGGACTGTTGCACTGCAGCTGTCTTCTAGCCATGCTTCATTCAGAAACAAAAAATCTAGGTTGTTTGTGGTTAAGTCGTTGACTAGAAATGATTTGTTCTTAAGTGAACGGATGTTTAATAGTGCTAACTTAAGGGTATTAATTTTTCCCCCACAGTAATCTTAGTTTGACAAATAATAGGCAGCAGATCAGATGGGTTTGCTATATGGCCTGAGAAGGCGTTAGACTTTCTATCACGTCATAGAACAGAAATAGAGGAAAAGACAGGCACACTGGGTTCCTGCTTGTTCTGTAAACATTTGATAAAGTTACTGTTATCATAGCGGGGACGCAACACACATCACTGAGAGCTGGTATCAGTTGTTTTTGGTTCAACTACAACAGATGGAGGAGGGTGTGGGCCCTGGTGTTGTGACCGAAGAAATCTCACAGGAGGAGGGGAGGGGAGGCAAGCTGGGCCCATCGGCTTTGGTGGTTGTGGGGCTCGATGCTTTTTGGTTGATATCTGGGGGCTCTCAACGATCAAGTGTGGTTCCAGCATATACTAGTTCCTCCATTTCCTCTGAGAAGCTCAGAAGTGGGGATGCTGGAGAGAGGAATAACATGTCTGGTGAGGGGGGCTGTTGCTCTGGTGTTATAGGAAGCTGAAATATGTTATCCTAGCTTCGCTGGCCGTTTTCCATAAAGTCATCCTTGACCTTGGGTGCTGAATCTTGGAGAAGTTCTAATCCATCACAGTCTGTCTGTGGTGAGCTCTGTGGGCAGGGCTCAGCTGGGAGTGTGTCCGTGAGCAGCGGTTGTTGTGGCTGAGTGGTGTTATCATTGTGTGGGGTGTGTGAACCTCATGTCCATTCAGATGCTGAAATGAAGTCCTGTGGTCACCCATACTCTGTACAGGTGTGTGTGTGTGTGTGTGTGCCATCCACGTTGAGTGGGTTGGCACACACAGCTGAAGGATGATGAAGGGAAAAATAAATATTGTCCTTTAGCACTCTTGCACCAAGTTTGTTTGGGTGGAGGCCATTTGATGTCTCTGACTCCAGAAGAGATTAAAGTTGTCGATGAAGTTCACTCCCTTCATGTTGCAGGTTTTTTGCAGCCATGTATTAAGCCCAAGCAACCGTGAGAACATATTTGTTCCTCTTGCAGGAAGTGGTCCACTGATGAAAGGCTGAACTTTCAGTCTTCTAAGTGTTTCAAAAAGTTAATTGAAATTCCTCTTAAGGAGTTCTGACTGCTCTCTCTGAATATCGTTCTTCCCCACATGAACTTTCCAACTACTTTAAAAGCCGGCATCTGGGCACATTTCTGATTTTATGAACAACCTGGTAAGCACGACCTGGAGAACACACACGCTGTGTGTCAATCAAAGCTATCTGATTTATCAAAACGATTTCATTTACACTTAGGCACATAAATGTATCTCTGCAAAACAGATATAAATCCGATCTTCAATTCTTCACTATATGCAGATTTAATGGAGTTCACGTCACTGAAAACAACAGATATGAGCTGCATTTTATTGATCATCAGCTAATTTCACCACAATATGAGTGAGCGTGGCAAAAGCACTGGTGAGATAATTTAGTTTCTTTACTTTTAATGAAGATGATTGTGTGTTGAGTACCTACAACTTTACTGTCGGTTTAATTTGTGATAGATTGTGTGTTGGCTTGATGAAGAGATATCTGTTATATCTGGCTATAACATGACAGCCTATAACACGCTCTCACACGTTTCATTTTTAGCATTGTTGCGAGGAGTAAAATTTACATGTGTAGTTTCAACAACCAGATTCATTTAGACTTTAGTTTTGACTGTAATGCGACCCAGACCACCTCCTGAAGTGGCTTTTAGTATTTACTTTTGTGTATTTATTCTAAATGCTCCTGTTGTCTTCTGCGACTTGAGTTTTGTTTGATGTCAAATTAAAGGTTCAGTTCATATGTCTGACTGCTTGTATTTATTTGACAAAATTGTATACATGAGGATGCAGTGAATCATCAATGCATTGTGATGCATCGTGATATCGAATTGAACTGAATCGATGACATGATAATTGTAATCGAACTGTGAGACCAGTGTAGGTTCACACCCTTAATATTTGGGGGTCCGTGGTATCTAAAAGTTTGAAAGGCCCTGGATTAATAATATATATATATATATATATATATATATATATATATATATATATAATTTATAATTAATTTAATAGATACCTTTTTTATTCATTTATTTGTATCTAATTTATTAAATATATTTACACTTTTATTAAATGTTAATTTAACATTTAATCAATTATTTATTTATTTTTATCTAATTTATTTATGTATGTATTTAATTTAATCTATATGGTTTTTCTCTAAACTTTTGCAGGTATATTTAATCTAATTTATTTATTTATTAATTGTATTATTAGTAGTATTATTATTATATTCACAGTTTTACTCTAGGCTTTTCCACATATATTTATTTTAATATAATTTATTTATGTATTTATTTACTTTTTACATTTTTATTATATGTTAATTTACCATACAATCATTTATTTACTTTAATCTAATTGATTTTCTCACTTAATTTTATACTTTTCTACACCTATAAGCAAATTTATAAATAAGACGAATAAATAAATTAAATGTATAAGTAATAAATTAAGCAAATGTATTTATTTTGTGCATGTTTTATATGTCAATTTAACATTTAATTGCTTATTAACTAATTCATTGTTTATGTTTTTCTCTGTTTTCCACGTTTGCGGCCCCTGTGGGTCCCCGGACCCCAGTTTGAAAACCTGTGTTAATCCTCTCTGAACAAGTCATGTAGAACATCCCACAGAGTGAACTATAATAATTATCCATATCAAGTTATCCAACGTGCTGGTACTTGTTTTTTCTTTATGGTGAATCATCTTGCTACCTTATTGACAGTAATTATAATGACAGTAATAAAAACAAAGCCATATATGAAGTCATCTATCTTATCTGATTGGAGATGATTCTAAAATAGAAGTTGAAGTGATTCTACCGGACGTGCTGTGACTTGCCGTCTTGGATAAGCTTGTTGCCTAGGAGAGCCTGAAATGAAGTCTAAATGAACACAAAACATTTGCACAGACTTGAAAAGGTGGTTGAACCTCATCTGGAAAATACTGAAAATAAAACAGGTTTGACTGTTTGACAATGAAATGAGTCAAATCTGTCCTGATGACTTCTTTTTATCCAGGAAACAGTATATTATCTATATCATGGGATGTTCAGACACGCCTGCATGTGCTTCACGGTTAATAAACTGATCATATGATCTCTAACATTTATTATGGGGACCTTTTTTAAATCAAGTTGTCCTGCGAATGCCCTGAAGACTTTGGCACACCTGAAGCGTGTAAGGAGCTGCCAGGTCCCTCCCAAACTGAACTAAAGCACATTAACACCTTCCTTCTCAGAATCATTGTTTGTTCAGTTATATTTGTTTGTTGCAGGGTTTGACATTAACTTGTTTGCTCAGCAGCCACTGTGGATAGGGGTTTCCAAAGTTACTAGCCACTCAGCATTTTCACTGGCCATAATTTGATATGATTAAAGTTTCAAACTTTCAAATGCAGAGTGCACTACACTGTATATCAGCTGGTGTGTGCAGGTGGGCAATATGAGCAATTTAATATGATACCAGTTATTTTTTTAGGCTATATTAGCAAATTACAAAAACAATAGTACATTTTCAACAATATGTTTATTGATTTTCCACAAACTGCAAATCACAAACTAACAAAAGCAACAACAATAAGCACTGATTTTGGCAACAAAAACAACAAAAAAATTCTAATAAAAAATTCTAATAAAATCAAATCTTGAAATCCAAACATTTCACAGAGAAGGAATGGTTATACCAGTAATTTTTAGAGTATAAAGTGATTCCATGACCATATAAGTTTCAGACAAAAGGGGGAAAAGGAACTATTAAAAGTATGTCTACGATTTTTGCATTTCACAGATAATGTGTAATCTGTGCAGTAATTTTGTATAAAGTGACATATATAAGTTTCAGACAAAAGGGGAAAAGGAACTATTAAAGTATGTCTACGGTTTGGGGATATGTGTAATCAGTGCTGTATCTATTGAATTTTTATTTTACAGACTGATATTTTTCTGAACATCCACATCAATCAAAATTGATACAGTAGGTTTATATAATATGTAAACATGTATTTAACATGTATGTAATGTTTGATTGACATTAATGGACGGAATATTCTGACACACATCCAGTTATTACCCACCTGTTTACGCACACTTAGCCTCTCAGACAGAGAGAGAGAGAGACAGAGAGAGACAGAGAGAGAGAGAGAGAGAGAGAGACAGAGAGAGAGAGAGAGAGAGAGAGAGAGAGAGAGAGAGAGACAGAGAGAGAGAGAGAGAGAGAGAGAGAGAGAGAGACAGAGAGAGAGAGAGAGAGAGAGAGAGAGAGAGAGAGAGAGAGAGAGAGAGAGAGAGAGAGAGAGAGAGAGAGAGAGAGAGAGAGAGAGAGAGAGAGAGAGAGAGAGAGAGAGAGAGAGAGAGAGAGAGAGAGAGAGAGAGAGAGAGAGACAGAGAGAGAGAGAGAGAGACAGAGAGAGAGAGAGAGAGAGAGAGAGAGAGACAGAGAGAGAGAGAGAGAGAGAGAGAGAG
The DNA here is from genome assembly GCA_018749465.1 of Paracanthobrama guichenoti. Taxonomy (NCBI): domain Eukaryota; kingdom Metazoa; phylum Chordata; class Actinopteri; order Cypriniformes; family Gobionidae; genus Paracanthobrama; species Paracanthobrama guichenoti. Next base: position 9,385,718 of record CM031955.1, read on the forward strand.
AGAGAGAGAGAGACAGAGAGAGAGAGAGAGAGAGAGAGAGAGAGAGAGAGAGAGAGAGAGAGAGAGAGAGAGAGAGAGAGAGAGAGAGAGAGAGAGAGAGAGAGAGAGAGAGAGACAGAGAGAGAGAGAGAGAGAGAGAGAGAGAGAGAGAGAGAGAGAGAGAGAGAGAGAGAGAGAGAGAGAGAGAGAGAGAGACAGAGAGAGAGAGAGAGAGAGAGAGAGAGAGAGAGAGAGACAGAGAGAGAGAGAGAGAGAGAGAGAGAGAGAGAGAGAGAGAGAGAGAGAGAGAGAGAGAGAGAGAGAGAGAGAGAGAGAGAGAGAGAGAGAGAGAGAGAGAGAGAGAGAGAGAGAGAGAGAGAGAGAGAGAGAGAGAGAGAGAGAGAGAGAGAGAGAGAGAGAGAGAGAGAGAGAGAGAGAGAGAGAGAGAGAGAGAGAGAGAGAGAGAGAGAGAGAGAGAGAGAGAGAGAGAGAGAGAGAGAGAGAGAGAGAGAGAGAGAGAGAGAGAGAGAGAGAGAGAGAGAGAGAGAGAGAGAGAGAGACAGAGAGAGAGAGAGAGAGAGAGAGAGAGAGAGAGAGAGAGAGAGAGAGAGAGAGAGAGAGAGAGAGAGAGAGAGAGAGAGAGAGAGAGAGAGAGAGAGAGAGAGAGAGAGAGAGAGAGAGAGAGAGAGAGAGAGAGACAGAGAGAGAGAGAGAGAGAGAGAGAGAGAGAGAGAGAGAGAGAGAGAGAGAGAGAGAGAGAGAGAGAGAGAGAGAGAGAGAGAGAGAGAGAGAGAGAGAGAGAGAGAGAGAGAGAGAGAGAGAGAGAGAGAGAGAGAGAGAGAGAGAGAGAGAGAGAGAGAGAGAGAGAGAGAGAGAGAGAGAGAGAGAGAGAGAGAGAGAGAGAGAGAGAGAGAGAGAGAGAGAGAGAGAGAGAGAGAGAGAGAGACAGAGAGAGAGAGAGAGAGAGAGAGAGAGAGAGAGAGAGAGAGAGAGAGAGAGAGAGAGAGAGAGAGAGAGAGAGAGAGAGAGAGAGAGAGAGAGAGAGAGACAGAGAGAGAGAGAGAGAGAGAGAGAGAGAGAGAGAGAGAGAGAGAGAGACAGAGAGAGAGAGAGAGAGAGAGAGAGAGAGAGAGAGAGAGAGAGAGAGAGAGAGAGAGAGAGAGAGAGAGAGAGAGAGAGAGAGAGAGAGAGAGAGAGAGAGAGAGAGAGAGAGAGAGAGAGAGAGAGAGAGAGAGAGAGAGAGAGAGAGAGAGAGAGAGAGAGAGAGAGAGAGAGAGAGAGAGAGAGAGAGAGAGAGAGAGAGAGAGAGAGAGAGAGAGAGAGAGAGAGAGAGAGAGAGAGAGAGAGAGAGAGAGAGAGAGAGAGAGAGAGAGAGAGAGAGAGAGAGAGAGAGAGAGAGAGAGAGAGAGAGAGAGAGAGAGAGAGAGAGAGAGAGAGAGAGAGAGAGAGAGAGAGAGAGAGAGAGAGAGAGAGAGAGAGAGACAGAGAGAGAGAGAGAGAGAGAGAGAGAGAGAGAGAGAGAGAGAGAGAGAGAGAGAGAGAGAGAGAGAGAGAGAGAGAGAGAGAGAGAGAGAGAGAGAGAGAGAGAGAGAGAGAGAGAGAGAGAGAGAGAGAGAGAGAGAGAGAGAGAGAGAGAGAGAGAGAGAGAGAGAGAGAGAGAGAGAGAGAGAGAGAGAGAGAGAGAGAGAGAGAGAGAGAGAGAGAGAGAGAGAGAGAGAGAGAGAGAGAGAGAGAGAGAGAGAGAGAGAGAGAGAGAGAGAGAGAGAGACAGAGAGAGAGAGAGAGAGAGAGAGAGAGAGAGAGAGAGAGAGAGAGAGAGAGAGAGAGAGAGAGAGAGAGAGAGAGAGAGAGAGAGAGAGAGAGAGAGAGAGAGAGAGAGAGAGAGAGAGAGAGAGAGAGAGAGAGAGAGAGAGAGAGAGAGAGAGAGAGAGAGAGAGAGAGAGAGAGAGAGAGAGAGAGAGAGAGAGAGAGAGAGAGAGAGAGAGAGAGAGAGAGAGAGAGAGAGAGAGAGAGAGAGAGAGAGAGAGAGAGAGAGAGAGAGAGAGAGAGAGAGAGAGAGAGAGAGAGAGAGAGAGAGAGAGAGAGAGAGAGAGAGAGAGAGAGAGAGAGAGAGAGAGAGAGAGAGAGAGAGAGAGAGAGAGAGAGAGAGAGAGAGAGAGAGAGAGAGAGAGAGAGAGAGAGAGAGAGAGAGAGAGAGAGAGAGAGAGAGAGAGAGAGAGAGAGAGACAGAGAGAGAGAGAGAGAGAGAGAGAGAGAGAGAGAGAGAGAGAGAGAGAGAGAGAGAGAGAGAGAGAGAGAGAGAGAGAGAGAGAGAGAGAGAGAGAGAGAGAGAGAGAGAGAGAGAGAGAGAGAGAGAGAGAGAGAGAGAGAGAGAGAGAGAGAGAGAGAGAGAGAGAGAGAGAGAGAGAGAGAGAGAGAGAGAGAGAGAGAGAGAGAGAGAGACAGAGAGAGAGAGCAGAGAGAGAGAGAGAGAGAGAGAGAGAGAGAGAGAGAGAGAGAGAGAGAGAGAGAGAGAGAGAGAGAGAGAGAGAGAGAGAGAGAGAGAGAGAGAGAGAGAGAGAGAGAGAGAGAGAGAGAGAGAGAGAGAGAGAGAGAGACAGAGAGAGAGAGAGAGAGAGAGAGAGAGAGAGAGAGAGAGAGAGAGAGAGAGAGAGAGAGAGAGAGAGAGAGAGAGACAGAGACAGAGAGAGAGACAGAGAGAGAGAGAGAGAGAGCGAGTGCTTCTGTTGTGTGTCATTCAGCGCGATTCCACCTATCCCACCTTCACTAACCACTAGTTAATTGATAAATAATTGTAATTGAATTGTGATTGTGTGATACGATGGTCTTGTCATTTCATTTGGCTGTAGGCTGAAGTTATATTCAACCCCCGGAGTGGCTAGTGGGAGTGTCCGCCTTACCCGCCACAGCTGAGTGAACACACGCATTAGGCGGGCTGGCGGGTGTTAATGTCAAGCCCTGGTTTGTTGCTGTAACTCAGATCACAGCATAATGGGAATGTTCAGTCGCCTCAGTAATGCGCACTGATACAATGCCATGAAAACAAGAAAAACAGACGTACCTTCAAGAGGTGCTGATTGATCCATTTAGTAAAAGTCTTTTTCTGGACTCGGTCTCTTTCATCTGAAAAACAAGAGGGATTGATGTTAGAACTGAATTCAGGATCAATTTTAGCATTGACATCATATCCAGTCATCTATTACTGGCTCAACCAATGGCATGAATACTTTTATTGTGTTACAGTAAAGATGATTATAGTTTTTAAATCATCATAAAAGCAATACAACAAATGCTAGGAGGATACTAGAGCCCTATTCGGACGGTAATTGTTTCTCACGTGGAAGTCTGCAAAAAGTGGACAAAAAGGATATAAACAGTGAATTTTGAAGTGATATATTCTTGAAAAATCTGAACTGGATTCGGACGGAAATTAAATTACCACACGACCTTGGTGTCTGTCAAAAAACAGGAGGTAATTCAGCTGGGGATTTTTACGTGATTGGTGGGAGAAAAGCACTGACATTCTGGATTCAGACGGCAATAAAATCACAGACTAGCACACCCTCAAAATCACATCACCCTGTCAATTATGAAAATATCTTATGACCCCACGAGAAACAGTTACCGTCCGAATAGGACTTATGTCACGTTTATCGTGTGTTTATGTTCTACTGGCATCTACCCTAATGTTAGTCTCTCTGTTTATCCCGAGGTTTACTGCAGTCAGCCGGGACTGGGCCGTATCCAGATCAGATGGTGGACCAGCGCCTGGACATGACCAACGCATCCCTGAAATGTCTGCAGAGAGCGTGTCAAATAAACTCCCCCGTAAATGCTGCATCGACACGACATCCTCATTAAACCCGTCTCCGGCGTGACGACTCCAATCTTTCGAATAATCTTACGAATATCTATTTACCTAATATGACTTAAGAATTATAATCATACACTGTTTGTTCGTCGGCCAGAGGAGAACTGGCACCCCGACTGAGCCTGGTTTCTCCCAAGGTTTTTTTCTCCATTCTGGCCCTGAAGGAGTTTTGGTTCCTTGCCACCGTTGCCTCTGGCTTTTGGCTTGCTCAGTTGGGGACACCTAAATCTCATCTATATTACCGATCTGCCCGCATTGACACTATATGATACTTGAAATTAGCTGAATAACATCACCGTTTCACCAGAACGGCTGTACAAATTCTATTGCATTATTTTCCTGTTAACAATGTGAAGCTGCTTTGAAACAATTGGACTTGTTAAAAGCACTATATAAATAGAGGTGACTTGACTTGACTTGACTACTGGGACTCTTATTTTGATATAGTTCCACTTCTTGTGTTTACATCCTGCACTCCAAAAAAATTATACATTAAACTAACTTTAAGGATAGACGGAATACTTACCAACGATCATCATTTCTGAGAGAAATAGTAAAGGTGAATGCATATACGAACAAGTTCTCTGTTTATGATTAGAACGAATTCAACCCAAGCGCTCTTTGGTGGCGTGGATGATTACGTTACTGTTGATCATCTGTCCATCATCGTATAAAGCCCGCCCTGTCAATCTGATTGGCCCGAACAGCTCCTATTCGAGCATAGTTGCTCCACAACGGATCAAGTCCAGACCCAACTTCCCGACCTCAAAAACCACTGTCCATGATGTCATCGAGTTAAAGTGAATGTTTCTGAGTGTAGCTGCAATCTTAATTGTGCAAATAAATACTGCTTGCAATTAGATCCTCGTCTTTACTCTCTCATACATTAGAGTATACGGTCACGCCAGACCACCTCCCGTATTCAACTTATACAGAAAGCGTAACGCCTGTCACAGTTCAAAACACTTACTCTGCATCCGACGACATCGTCACACCAGTCATGCTTTTTCCGTAAGTTTTAAATATGCATACTTTTCTTACACAAGCCCATCGATTAGCTTCAGAAGCCCTTTATTAACCCCTGGAGTCATGTGGAGCAGTTATATGGTGGATGGATGCACTTTTTTGGCCCCCGTCACTCACATTGTAAAGCTTGAAAACTTGGATATTTTTTAATATAACTCTGATTGTGTTCGTCTGAAAGAAGAATGCCATATACACCTAGGGTGGCTTGAGGGGGAGTAAATCATGGGGTCATTTTCATTTTAAAGTGAACCAATCCTTTAACGTAATCTTTAGCAAAACAGAAATGAATATACATTTTTCATACAGTACATAATGATTGTAGCGAGCAGCGAGGCTGAGGGACCGTGAGAGTTACTGTCTCAGGGAAGGGTGACGGGAGCATAAAGGGGGAGCAAAGACAGTGAAGGAAGAGAGAGGACCAGGCCTGGATTTTGGTTTTGGTTATGTTTTATTATGCGTGGCAATCGTCCGTGAGGGACTGCCGCCTTTTCTTTCAGTTTGGTTATTTATTTATTAAAGTCTGTTGAATGTTGGCCGGGTCCCGCCTCCTTCTTCCCTGAACAAAGAACTGTATTAAATTGATGTTGTCATGCCTAAATTCACATTTAAAATGATTTTTTTATTAGATGACAGTAGTGTTGTTATTGTTAACTAAAACTATTAAAAATGTATTATATTTATTGTAATCGAGTCTTCATGAGTCTTCATTAATATATTATTAAACACATTATATTTTTGGAATAAATGAAAACTTTAATTTTGGCTTTGGTGTTTCGGTACAAATTCAGTGCATCACTACATTAAATTATTTTATTTTCAAAAAGAAAAGCAAAGAATTGGGAATGAAATTACCTGTTAATGTATTAATCTGAAAATACATATAAAATGTCATATTTGTGAGCCAGGGGGCGTATTACAGAAACAGCTTAACTTTTGAATCCTATCTGATCTGTTTGGTAACCATTGCAATTTCAGTTAGGACCGCATTTAGGACAAACGCTATTACAGAATTAATCTTATCTTATCTTAACTGTGGATAGGAAACGGGTATTACAGAAGCATCCTAACTCGACAAAAAATCCTAAAAGCTGTCTTAACTTTAGGACAACCCCACTGGTGTCCAAACTTCAAACCGTCTTGAAATCCAGTGGTAAGAATCACAGTACAAAAAGGCTTTTTTGAGATTGGCGTTACATTTATTGATTACACAAGACGAAGAGCAGTGACGTTTGATGGTGGAGAGGCTTTTGGAGGACCCAGAGGATGAGCTGCGCTTTGATGAAAAAATACTCTTAAATAATTACAGACTCCCACCACACATGATTTGGCAGTTAGTTGACGAATTGCGACCAACATTACAGAGGCCAACGAGCCGTCAGGGGGCATCACCGGTCATTCTTTATAACGCCTTGTGTTTCTGCAAAAGGCAATTTAAAAAACAGGCTTTAACTTTTCAACAGAGCTTATCAGTTTGAATCTCTGCCGCACTGGATTTAAAAGCATGCCGTTGTTTCTCCATTTTGATTTTAGGTTTACCTCAGAAGGGGCGGGTTAAGATTTCCTAACTACAGATAAGATGAGATTTTGTAAGATAGGATAAGAATCCTAAATCAAGTTAAGATTTGCTTCTGTAATAGGAAATTGTGAAAAATCCTAAATTAACTCATCATATCTTCAGTTAAGACCTAAGATGGAAAGTTTCTGTAAAACGGCCCCTGGACCACAAAACCAGTCATAAGTCGCACGGGTATATTTGTGGCAATAGTACTCCACAGTTGACTTTAGCAATCCTTCAAAAATTATTATGTATTATTATATATAGTATTACATCTCAATATGAGACCGTTCTGGCTCTTAACTCTATGGTATTTTAATGCGTCTTGTGACACACTCCCAGGGTAAAGCTCTCACAAAACACAACCACTAGAGATGGAGGAGCAGGGCTAGCAAAAATTATCTTTCCTTCAGACAAGAACGTAGGATGGGCAAAAGGAATTCAAACTTAATCTTAGGTTTTTCCTGGTCCAATTTTGGATTGCCACAGTATACATGTGTAATTTGTTGAATTTGACCCATTTTCAGTGGTAGGAAACCAAATATGTGACCCTGGAGCTCAACACCAGTCCTGCGTCTCACGGGTATATCTGTGGCAATAGCCAACAATACATTGGTATGGATCAAAATTATAAATGTTTCTTTTATGCTAAAAATCATCAGGATATTAAGATCATGTTCCATGAAGATATTTTGTAAATTTCCTACCATAAATATATCAGAAATGTATTATTAGTAGTGATATGCATTGCTAAGGGCTTCATTTGGACAACTTTTAAGGAGATTTTCTCAATATTTACTTTTTTTTTTTTTTTGCACCCTCAGATTACAGATTTTCAAATAGTCGTATCTCGGACAAATCCTAACAAACCATACATCAATGGAAAGCTGAATAAATAATAGTGTCCTATCCTAACAATGGAAAGCTTATTTATTCATCTTTCATGTTATGTATAAATCTCAATTTCAAAAAATTGACCCTTATGGCCTTTTTTTGTGGTCCAGGGTTACACATGTAAATCCTATAGGATGTACCCATTCTGCCTAGTTTTACAAAAGCTGATGAAAAACCCCACTAATGTTAGCTGGCCTGTGAGGTTTCTGTCATGTTGTAATGTCATGTTTAGAATTCTGGACAGGATGTGAAAGCTAATTACAGAAAAAGACTGAATCCCAGGCAACTCCTGCTTCCATTACACAGCTCTCCCAGCCACAGTATTTTGTTTCCTGTGTCCATGACAACAGACAGGCCTGCATCACAGACAGCTGAGCTCAGCTGTGAGAGGATAATACAGCAGCATAATGCAAATAGAAATAGTATTTCAAAACCCCATCAGTGAACAGACATCTTCATATAAAAGCACAGTCTCATCTTCATACAAAACGCAAAGCATACTTGTGCTGAACGTCAAGCAGATGCTCTGAATCAGACTTAACCATTGTCGTCGTCATCATCACTTGACCCTTTGTTCAGTGTTGCACATTAATATTTGAAAAGGCCCTGTTCTCTAACAGAGACCCTGCAGAAAACAGGACTATTTCACCATCTGTCAACGGAATCAGAGGGATGACCTACAACTAATCCTAAAACTACATGTTTCCACTCTCTGAGGAAGATCTGTGGTGTTTGCCTGTGAAAACTTGTGTTGCTATGCATTTACTGTTTACCGGATGGTTGCTAATAGTCAGAAGTCTCCATGATACTCAGCTTTCCTTAATCTGGATAAGTTTATATCCTTCAAATGTAAGTGGGATTATCTGAAATGTATCATTCATCAGGAGAAAAGTCTGTAACAGTAACAGCACGCCTCAAGACGCAGCATGATTTGAGTCGATATTGCAAAGATTAGCAATGATCATGCAAATAACACTGCGATGGAGTGCGACGTGACGCATGTCATGTCTGTTTTATTTAGTGCCCACTGTCATTGAGATTTAAACGGATATTTGTTTCACCTTCAGGTGAAAATCCCATTCTAAATCCATTTATAAAGCAAGAGAACGCCTAACAAGCCGCATGCTTTGAGCTGTTTTGATGACGCGACACAATAACAGCAATCATATTTGATGTGCAAATGGCCAACATTAAATGCTACACTGTGCAGTGATACTTTACAAGTTAAATATTTTTTATGCATGACAATATACAGCATGAAAAATGTATACTTATTTATGTTTAGCTAAAGATTACATTTAACAGTGTCATTACATTAGAGCTGCACAATTCTGCATAAATTAACAATCATATATATATATATATATATATATATTTTTTTTTTTTTTTTTTTTTTTCAACAGAGATCATGATTCTCCTACAATTCTGAATAGACAACTAAACAAAAAGTAAATTGGTGCAGTCTATTTAAAATGTTTAATTCATCTAAATTTTTAGAAAACGGTTGAGTGAATGATTCAATGACTCACTCATAAAGACTTCACTTGTTTCATTACTGGATGAATCAGCGTTTTTGAACGAATCTCTTGAGTGAATGATTCAATGACTCACTCATAAAGATTTCACTTGTTTCATTACTGGATGAATCAGAGTTTTTGAACAAATCTCTTGAGTGAATGATTCAATGACTCACTCAAATACTTCACTTGTTTCATTATTGGATGAATCAGTGTTTTTGAACAAATCTCTTGAGTGAATGATTCAATGACTCACTAATAAAGACCACTTGTTTCATTACTGGATAAATCAGCATTTTTGAACAAATCTCTTGAGTGAATGATTCAATGACTCACTCATAAAGACTTCACTTGTTTCATTACTGGATGAATCAGCCTTTTTGAACGAATCTCTTGAGTGAATGATTCAATGACTCACTCATAAAGACTTCACTTGTTTCATTATTGGATGAATCAGTGTTTTTGAACAAATCTTTTGAGTGAATGATTCAATGACTCACTAATAAAGACTTCACTTGTTTCATTACTGGATAAATCAGCATTTTTGAACAAATCTCTTGAGTGAATGATTCAATGACTCACTCATAAAGACTTCACTTGTTTCATTACTGGATAAATCAGCATTTTTGAACAAATCTCTTGAATGAATGATTCAATGACTCACTCATAAAGACTTCACTTGTTTCATTACTGGATGAATCAGTGTTTTTGAACAAATCTCTTGAGTGAATGATTCAATGACTCACTCATAAAGACTTCACTTGTTTCATTACTGGATGAATCAGTGTTTTTGAACAAATCTCTTGAGTGAATGATTCAGTGACTCACTCAAATACTTCACTTGTTTCATTATTGGATGAATCAGCGTTTTGAACAAATCTCTTGAGTGAATGATTCAATGACTCACTCATAAAGACTTCACTTGTTTCATTATTGGATGAATCAGTGTTTTTGAACAAATCTCTTGAGTGAATGATTCAATGACTCACTAATAAAGACTTCACTTGTTTCATTACTGGATAAATCAGCATTTTTGAACAAATCTCTTGAGTGAATGATTCAATGACTCACTCATAAAGACTTCACTTGTTTCATTACTGGATAAATCAGCATTTTTGAACAAATCTCTTGAATGAATGATTCAATGACTCACTCATAAAGACTTCACTTGTTTCATTACTGGATGAATCAGTGTTTTTGAACAAATCTCTTGAGTGAATGATTCAATGACTCACTACTCATAAAGACTTCACTTGTTTCATTACTGGATAAATCAGCATTTTGAACAAATCTTTCAATGACTCACTCATAAAGACTTCACACTTGTGATTCAATGACTCACTATAAAGACTTCACTTGTTTCATTACTGATAAATCAGCATTTTTGAACAAATCTCTTGAGTGAATGATTCAATGACTCACTCATAAAGACTTCACTTGTTTCATTACTGGATGAATCAGTGTTTTTGAACAAATCTCTTGAATGAATGATTCAATGACTCACTCATAAAGACTTCACTTGTTTCATTACTGGATGAATCAGTGTTTTTTTTGAACAAATCTCTTGAATCAGTGTTTTTGAACAAATGATCAATGACTCAATAAAGACTTCACTTGAATTACTGGATAAATGAGCAAATCTCTTGAGTGAATGATTCAATGACTCACTCATAAAGACTTCACTTGTTTCATTACTGGATAAATCAGCATTTTTGAACAAATCTCTTGAATGATTCAATGACTCACTCATAAAGAATGAGTGAATGATTCAATGACTCACTCATAAAGACGTCACTTGTTTCATTACTGGATGAATCAGTGTTTTTGAACAAATCTCTTGAGTGAATGATTCAGTGACTCACTCAAATACTTCACTTGTTTCATTATTGGATGAATCAGCGTTTTTGAACAAATCTCTTGAGTGAATGATTCAATGACTCACTCATAAAGACTTCACTTGTTTCATTATTGGATGAATCAGTGTTTTTGAACAAATCTCTTGAGTGAATGATTCAATGACTCACTCATAAAGACTTCACTTGTTTCATTACTGGATGAATCAGTGTTTTTGAACAAATCTCTGGAATGAATGATTCAATGACTCACTCATAAAGACTTGTTTCATTACTGGATGAATCAGTGTTTTTGAACAAATCTCTTGAATGAATGATTCAATGACAATTACATAATATTTAACAGTCACTTGTCGCCACCAACTGGTGTAATTATATAATGATTCAATCATTATTTGAAGTGTCAAGTTACTTTCAAAAGGTTATTTGCTCTATTTTGATCACTAGCATAGGCATCAGTGTTTATATCCCCACTCTTAACTTTTATCCCCACTCTTAACTTTAACTTTAACTTCTATGATCATTTGAATATTTGTAGCACATAAATAATGACATTGTGTGGTTGAAAAGACTGTTATACTTATACATGACAACTGCCTATCTATTAAGGTTTAATAGATAGGCAATGCGTTGTCATTTAGGAATAAGGTTGTGTGGGTGTTTGAATTAAGAGTCATCTTTTAACAATGAATCTTGCAGCTCTACATTAAAAGTTTTTGGGCAATCAAAATGTAAAAATCAAGGTAAAGAGCAAGCACAATTAAGCATACAATATCAACCAATATATATATATATATATATATATATATATATATATATATATATATATATATATATATATATATATATCAACATCGATCGATACCACTGAATTAAAAATCTCTAATATCATCCAATAAACCAATATGGTAAAGCCTTGACACACATGAAGCAGCCATACTTGTCATTTGGAAAGGACACATTATTTGGGGTTTGTTCTAATCTTTAATCCCAAGAATGTGGAACAGCCACACCTCTAATTACCACAAAGCAAAGCATGAATCTGCATATGTGAGCTGTGTCACAGTCAACACAACCTGACAGCAGCAGCGAAACTGCACTTTGAACCCTTCAGCACTGATAAACTCTGCCCCAAAGAGCCTTACAACAGCAGATCTGGAAAGTGGAATGAAAATGAAAATCACCCTAAAACCTGCACACTGCAGCAAAGCCATGAGGAAAGCCACTGACCCATGCAGCACATGAGCGCCACCAGCAGGGCGCCACGCCGGCCGTCTCCCCTCATCAGGCTGAACGTCCCCAGCTCAGGTGTTTTCAGCAGAGCGCCGTGCATGTCTGATTCTCAGCCCGGCTACAGACGCCGCGCTGTGTGTGTCTCGAGTCGGCTTCTCCACGAGACAGCAGCTACTCCCTCACTTTCCCTCAGTATTCCTTCACAATTGTCTAGAACGAGTCCCATCAGGTTTTCCAGCAGCACGCAGTGAGTAAGTGGCTCCGCCGCATGGTGAATGTTTACATAAGGACGGCTCACTGCGGTGAGTTACCAAGGCTGCTGAAAACCTCAGAGGACATGAGCATATTCAGTCACACTCAACACAGCGCTCCTTTGTGAAGCAGATTTAAGGAAATACTGATCGATTCCATTACTTTATACAGGGTTTAACCCTGTTCCATACACACAGACTTCAGTTTTTTATGGGAATGACAACCAAATTGTATTCTCTCCTACAAATTTAAAGGGATTCTGTCATTATTTAGAAACCTGTATTACTTTCTTTCCTCTGCATAGACACATAAGGAAATATTTTGAAGGATGTTTCAACTGGTTTTGTCCATACAGTGAAAGTCAATGGGGTCCAAAACAACACTGGATCACACTGACTTCCAAAAAAACACAGAGACATGTTCTCATTTCATTTCAATGAAGGCAAAAGGGCTGGACTTAAAACACTGGACAATAATTTTCATCAGTAACATCTAACATAAAATGCTGTTGGTAAGCATTTTTCTTGGTTACAGCTAGGGATGCAAATTATGGCTGATACCGATAATTCTTTATAATTGAAAGCCAATGACCGATATATTGGCCGATGTAATTTTTGAGAGCCTGATTACAGAGTCAAAAGTCTCAGCATTAAACAGCCACAATTATAATGTTCTCATTATGATTTTATGTAGTCTATATGACAGACTTGCCCTGCACTTAATCATATTTTCTTCGGAAGTGATTCCAATCATATTTCAAGCAATTCAAACCCATCATCATGTTGATCAGTGTGCATCGGAAGGAAATAATACATGATTTATCATCTTTAATATACTGGCCAACATTTCATAACGATAACTAAAAATAGCATATATCGGCCGATACCGATATGGTGGCTGATATATAGTGCATCCCTAGTTACAGCCATGAAACCATTGCTATGGTTATCAACACTATGTCTGGATCTACTCCCGCATTTTGTACAAACACAAAACAATAATGTAGGAAATTTACTCATGTATTTAAGCTTATTATTTGAGATATCTGAAAGCCACTTCCTGAATGAACAACAATATAGACAAAACTATAGTACAGACAAAGCTACAGTTTGAAATATTCAGTGTTCCATAATTCATACTTATTGCATTTTAAAATTTTTTACATTTTAGCGGCATTTAGCAGTGAGGTTGTGAAGCGCTTTGCATTGCATTGTGAAGCGCTTTGTAGAGAAGTTTGTCCATTTAGGGCCACTGTAGAAACATGGCGGCGCAAAATGGTGCCGTCACTGTAGGGGACCCGCGGTGTGTTTAGACAGAAATGGCTCATTCTAAGGTAATAAAAACATAAAGGTTCATTATGTAAGGTCTTTATACTCCGCTGAAAACATAGTTATGTATATTATATTGCATTTCTGTCAATAGATCCTCATAAATATTACACTGCACCTTTAATTTGTGCTGTGGAAAATCAAGGTAATCAAAAACGACCTTATTCGTGATCACTCATGAATGCATTTACAGACATCAGCCTATAGGACATGTGTAATGATCTCATCTATGTGGCTATGTCTAGACGTAATGCTCTTTAAAACATGGAAGCACTGCAGATGAACACCTGCAAGATCATCAGAAAAATTGTAATAGATTCTTTATTAAACAACTGTCAATTATTCCAACGTCCATAAAGTCAATATGAAACAACACACAACCCATTTAACCTCCATAATGTGATATTTAGAGTTTGCAGGGTATTGTGGGGGAATGTCACCCTTCCGGAAACATCAGTATCATCCACTTTGGTTATTTGCTATTAATATGGTTATATTTATTACATTAACATGAACCAGCATTGACTGGTTTTAGAAAGTCTGCATTTGAAACTTCATCTTTACACTCTTAACTTTGGTTGGTTAATATTAGCTGTCAATCACTCTGTAACAACAATGAACGATCAGGGAAGAAGGAGGCGGGAACCGGCGAACATTTAAAAACTTTAATCCAAAAATAAACCATAACGTCGGCGGCAGCCCCTCACGGACGACTGCCGCCTAAACACAAAACAAAACACAATAATGGCGGCAGCCCCTCACGGCCGACTGCCGCCTACATACAAAACAAAACCAAACATAAACTCCAGGCCTGGTCCTCTCTCGTCTTGCCATGTCGTCGCTCCTCCTTTTATACTCCCGTCACTCCTCCATGAGGCGAGGCCGGTGTGGCGCACAGCTGACGCTCATTAACATTCGCCACCGGCCCGCTCTCACGGTCCCCCGCCTCGCCACACACTCCCTTCCACTGCGCTCTGTTGTCACGTGACAGGGATCTAACTATATCTAACTTAGCACGCTGTCACAGGCTGGAGAATCCTTTATTAGTGGTGTTGTTGGTTCATTGTGCTGCGATTCAGGATCAGACTCGCAAAGCCCAACATCCTGGGGCTATGTGTTTTCCAGACGGGCTACCAAAACGAAAGCCCGTTGGCAGGCCAGTGAATCGTAAAGGTGCTCTAAGCGATGTCACACGTTTTTTAGGCCAAAACATTTTTTGTCACAAACAGCAAACATCTCCTCACTATCTGCTAGCTGCCTGTCCCCTGAACACACTGTAAAAAAACACGGTTTCTGTAGTCAGCACAAGCTCCACAAACAAAAACAAACGTGGGCAGTCTGGACAACGAAACATAATAAACAGTGCTCCAGCCAATAACCGACAAGAATGATTTGGGGGTGGACATGAAGGGGGGGGGTGTAGAAGAGAGAAGCATAAAGAGGGAAGTTTGAATTACATTATTTTGATATGGCCGACACACGACCAAAGAGACAACGTTCTGATGAAAAACTTTGCAATGAAAAGGGAAAAAGAGAAGGAACACGCAAAGTCCCGAATTTACATCGGAAAAGCCTTCAAAAGGTGGCGAGAACTCCGGCGGCAGAAGGGCTGTTTCAGGAAGCACAGAGGGGAGGGGGAGGAGGAGGAGGAGGAGGGTCTAGCTAGCCTCTGTTTTGTTTGACAACACTTCAAACGTCAACAAGAAGTTACTCCACCCAGGATCGCTAAGAGCACCTTTAAATAGTGAAATAACATTCCTTTCTTGATGTGCGTTGTTCACTCTCTTGACTTGATATTTGAAGGAAAAATACAATCGTGGAAGGTTTGATCATGCTGATTTGTCTGACACTGCAGTGAGGCTTGCGTGTGTGTGTGTGTGTGTGTGTGTGTGAGTGTGTGTGTGTGTGTGTGTTAGTGATGCACGGTTTGTGGTTATCTACCGATCGGCGGGCCAAGTAATAAAAAAATACCATTCCAATTAATTGCGGGTGGATGAGAGATAAATCATTGTGTTTGTTTGATAAAGACACTTTGCGAGCCCTGTGGGTGAATCATTCCGGTTGCTGTTTTCCTACACGCTTTCAAAACAATCCCTCATGTTGTACTCATGGGGGAGCCAGAGCTCATTGAATATGTAAAGTTTATCCAATCCTAGCCGTGGGCGTTTACTTCCAAGTCTTCAGTGCTGCACGCCCTTAAAAACCGAGCGTCAAAACCAGGGCAGAAAATAGCCTATTACTTATTCATTATGTTTTTGAATGTAAAAACCACACGGATGTCATTAGTTGACCTCAGACAAGTATAACATTTTTAAGCCCTTTAAGATGGTCACCTGCCGCCACCTGCTGGCGGTTTAGTTTCATGTCTATCATTTTTTCCAACATTTCTTCATTATTCAATGCACTTGTCATTTTTCAGTGTAAATTATTTAATTTGACTGGCGGCAGTCCTAAATTGTCTTATTATTCTAATTGAATTTATTGATAAAATTTAAGAATTTAAAATGAAAGATGAAGCATACATTTAATAAGATCAGAGGAAAAATGCCCTTTATAAAGGTAAAAAAATGCCCTTGGGGTAAACATGCAGATTTAAATATGATAGAACACTGGTGAGAATATTGCTTCAAAAATCCTTTTTTTAAATTGAATGACCGATTAATTTGCACATGACACACACATTTAAACATTATATAATATAATAAATAAACATTTGAGTTGTGGTGCTCCTAACTTTTTGAAGTTTTGAACCCTAAATTAGACCAGGAATATGAACGTAGGAAGTAAGTTTTCATTTCTTTTTAGCATAAATAGCTTTAACTGTAAAGCATATCATTTCTGCATCACTGGCGGCACCACTAGTAAACATAATTGCCAAACAATACCCCCATCTGCATAATAATTTTCCTCATTAGAAAGTCTTGCACATAAATTTACAAGAAGAACAAAAGAAAATGACATGACCACATCACATGACCAGACTTGCTTCATCAGAGTTATCAGACAAATACGCTGAATAAATAAATAAATAAATAAATAATAATGAAATAAGAATAAATAATAATGGCTGACTGAGAATCAAGCATTTCTACTAAGGCATTAGTAATATTATACTCCATGATGAGAAAGTATTGAAAGTATTTTTAACAAAACACAAGAAAGGCTGTTCACTTACAGTATATTGTTGTTGTTGTCTAAAATGATTTAAATGCACGTTGCATTTAATAAAGAACAGTGGCAAACATCTCGAGGCAGAAGCTTTCTTGAAGAATGAGGTAGTGATGGAACAAATAGGTGAACGACGCCCCCTTCAGGACGCCAAAAGATCAGTGTTTCCTTGCTTTCCGATCACAGCATTCTTCCACATACTGTACCAATGAGTCATCTGTCCATAAACTTACTGTAAGGAGACAATAACCAGGCTACTATCAAAGTAAATTGGAGTTAAAGGTCACTAACACTCATAAATAGCTCATTTTACAGCTCAGCGCTCTTGACAGTTAATGTTATATTTCTCAACTCAGCATCCGTGCGAAAGTAAACAAGCCCGTGCCTGACGACACGTAATAATCAGAGAATGATGACTAAAGCTGTTTTATTGCAGATCAGTTATACACACATTACAGTTCATAAATCACAGAGGTGTGTTATTAGAGATGTGCCTGGTGTGTGTTCATGAGTGGACAGAAACAGCTGCTGAATAGCTGAATTGTTTGAAACAGGTCTCTGATAAAGGTTTCGTTTTTTTAGGGCCCGAGCACCGATGGTGTGAGGACCCTTTTGTAATTGCTCAGCCTATCATTCTTCTTCTCCTAAATGAATCACATTTTTGAGGGCCTAAACATGCTCGAAAACTCATGAAACTTTGCACACGTGTCAGAAGTGGTGAAAATTCACGTCTGATATGGGTTTCAGAATTAGGTGTGACAAAATGGCTCGATAGCGCCATCTACAAAATTTCAACGAAGTGCAACTCGCACTACGTTTCACGTGCGAGTATGAAATTTGGTAGACACATGTAACAGCCCAATCCCTACAAAAAAGTCTCCAGGTGCAAAATCTGAAAACCAACAGGAAGTCAGATATTTTGAATTTTCTTTGCAAAATGTTTGCAAATTTTGCCATTTCCAGACGTTGTACTTTAACAAACTCCTCCTAGAGATTCAATCAGAACAACATTATATTTGCACAGTCTAATCTTAAGGCATTTGTGATGTTAAATTGTGAAGATCTTGAGTTTTCGCTGAAGGGCGTGTCTGTGGCAGCCTAATAAATTTCAATGTTTTGCCAAACTTCACGTGTTTGATAAGCATGGCGGTGGCATGGGTGTGAGGGCCCTTTCATCACTGCTTGCAGCTTTAATTTTGTTTTTTTTACCTCCTTAGCTCTGGGACCATTTTTGGGGATTTCCACCTGGATTTGGCCTACCCAAATTGAAAATCATCACCACACAGTGGTCTAAACACACAATTTTGGTGTCATTTTACAGGAAACCCTTTGGTTTATCACTTTCAGTTACATAAAACACTGCTGAAAGTGATAAACATTTAAGTATATGTTGTATGAGCTGTAATAACTCATTAACATTAACTTATTACAGCTCAGACAACATATGGGCCAGGTTAGGGCTTCAGTTTAAAGCCCGTGCAGACCTTTAATTTAGACCACTGTATGTGGGGATGGGAAGCTTTTCGATTTGGGTAGGCGGAAATGGTACCAGAGTAATTTAGTGTAAATAAGTTACTTTCTGTAAAACAAATGCCAAAGTGATGCATATCTCCAGAAAGTAGAGACTCTTAAGCTTTCAAGTGGTACCACATATGAGGTCAGAGCTCCTCCACAGACATTTAACATTTAAAGTATATACTTGATGATGTCGTTCCGGACCCTTATCAGGGAGGTTAAAATATGAAAGGTTAAAACATGTTCCGAAACCCATTTGGTGCCTCTAGTGGTGCAGAAATGACAGGCTTCACTTTTAGAGAAGCTCATAAAGGAGATTTCGAATGATAGCATGTGTTTGAAATGCCTGAGAAGCTCCCACATCAAATCAGATGCTTATCGCATGATATCTGACCAGAACAAAAACCTTGGGTATTGAAGTTACAATATCCAGCAAAGCATTTAAAAACAATCTACAGCGTCAGGACGCAGCATGTTTGCCTTGAGACGCGTGTGAGGAAAAACATCAAACTCACTTGACCAGCGTTTGACCTTTCCTCTTCTAGGAGGAGAATAAGTTATAAACCCTCTATGATGATATATGATGAGTAGCAAAGAAAACAGACCAGTCCCTCAGAGCTCAACGACACAACCTCAGATCATCTCCACTGCAAGAAGAAAACTGTGGCAAGCAGCGAGGCGAGGGACCGTGAGAGCGGGCCAGTGATGAGTGGTGATGAGCGCCAGCTGCGCGCCACACCGATCTCGTCTCACGGAGGAGTGACGGGAGCATAAAAGGAGGAGCGACGACAGTGCAAGACGAGAGAGGACCAGGCCTGGATTTATGTTGTGTGTTGTTTAAGTTTGAATATGTGTTTTTAACTTTCATTTTGTATTTATTTGATAAAGTCTTTTAAATGTTCTCCGGTTCCCGCCTCCTTCCTCCTTATTCTACGAACTTTGCTGCAAAAACCAGCTGAAGCAATGAGTCAACTACCCATCTAAATCCAGCTAAATCAAAATGATATATTCTGCATAAAGAAAATAGCAATTAAGCATTTTGCTCTCAAATTCTCAGTTTAGACATTTTATTTCTGCATTTTTTCATAATCTTTATATTTCTATTACTTTTCAGTGGCGATAATGAAAGAATACCTATAAAATATTTTTTTAAAATAAGGAAACAGTGAAAAAAAACTTGTAGTTTTAGTCCATCAAGATAAACTAAATGAAAGTACGAAATTGGCAACTAGCTGAAATAGTTCAATTTTATTTTATTTCAGGTAACATTCAAGTAACGGAAATGTTTTTATGGTTTTACTTGTTTTAGTTTTAGTTTAGTTACAATAATAACTGTTTTCAGTCCTTTTAGCTTATCTGTCATTAACCTATACGTGTGTGAGTCTGTGTATGTGAGTGTGTGCAAGTGTGTGTGTGTGTGTGCATGCATGTGTATGTGAGTGAGTGTGTGTGTAAATGTGTATTTGTGCGTGCATGAAAACACAACATGTGCGTGCGTGCGTGAGTGCGTATGTGTGTGAGTGCATGCATGTGAGTGCATGTGTATGCATATGGTGTATGCGAGTGAGTGTGTGCGTAAATGTGTATTCATGCGTGAGTGTGCGTGTGAGTGAGTGCGCGCGTGTGTGCATGCATGCATGCATGAGTGAGTGTGCATGTGTGTGAGTGTGTGCGTGTGTGTGCATGCATGCGTGAGTGAGTGCACATGTGTGTGTGAGTCCATGCACGTTTGTGTGAGTGTGTGTGCATGCGTGTGTGTGAGTGCATGTGTGTGTGCATATGTGTATGTGAGTGAGTGTGTGTGTAAATGTGTGTATTAGTGCGTGTGTGTGTGAGTGTGAGAGAGAGAGAGAGAGAGTGTGTGTGTGTGTGTGTGTGTGTGTGTGTGTGTGTGTGTGTGTGTGTGTGTGTGTGTTACAAAACCTGAAAACATTCCCATACAATTTATAGCATATAATTCTCTTTTCATTTTCTTGTGTTTCTCAGCGTCTTGTACATTGCTTCTTCATGTTTAATATGTAACCTCAAGGTTTTTTGCCTCATTAAGCACAATGTTTCTTCCTCAGTCAGCGAGCACTGGAGCACTTTGCATACAGTACAGCAGTCTCATGTACAGAACATCAGTGTCTGGGGAGGAAGTGCAGTCGGGGCAGAGAATGGACATGTCTATGAATAGCCACTACAACAGAATACAAATCTCCTGTCAGCACCAGCTGTATTGCATTTGTGCCAGTATTCATCTGGGATGAATTTCTTGCTGCAATATCATGATTGGGAGGGGTGTGGATTATAACTAGGGCTGCAGGATTAATAAACAAAATGAAATCACAAAGGCTGCAATTGAAGTAAAAAAAAATATGCGCTGCGTGTTTCAGAGTGAAGCGACACTGTTTTCATTTACACGTGAGCAGCTCATGATCCGCCAGTGTTTTTAGTCTCAGATTGGTGGCATTATATATATTATAATAATATTAATATTATGTTGCAGCCATAATGATAGACATAAGGTTTTGGCCAAAATGTGCAGTCCTACAAACAAGCACAGCTCATCTTGATTTGTCTGTCTGTGTGTAAATCACATATTATCTTGCAATTTTTTCAGAAATAATGCAATTTGATTTTTTTTCCCAAATCGTGAAGCTCTAATAATAACCATGACCTCTGCACTCTCAGCATGCAACAGCCCATTACTGGACATTTACCAAATGTTTTGCACTCACAGCTTACTCAGAGCAACTTGCACAACAGTAATTGCAGGGATGGTCCCTCTGAAGCGATCAAGGGTTAAGTGACCCACTCAAGGGCACAACAGCCATCAGGATCTCAGTATCTCAGCACCTCTTTCTCTTACCCTAGAGTGGGACCTGGTCCAGTACGCAACCACCCAGAACTGACAACCTTTGACCCAGTAAAAGTTCCCACACCAAACCCATGTAAGCAAACCTGTTGCCGTTTACTCATAATTATGGGCTGGCGTGTTACACCTTTCCGGAGATTAGAGTCAAAAGGGGTAATGTCAAAAAAAAAATCTCATCTTTTATTGGAAAATACTTTATGCGTATTTTGTGGCTTAAATAAATTGCATGTTACTCAGAGACTGGCATGTTTGTCTTGTCAAAAATGTTACATTCAGCTGTCGCAAATTTGTTGACTTGAAAATCAAGTTCGTTTGTCCCAGGAAAGGAATGGAGGTTTTTTGATTGTCTCTTATAACAAAAACCTTTTATTTAAATAGATGAAAATGCAGATCCTGTTGTAAATAATAGTGAAAAATCACTTTTTAAAACTGTTGTTCCATTATTATTACAAGCCAAAGTTTCTCACTTAAATCTCACTTAAAGTCAAACTTCCAACTAGGGGTAAAAATAGTTGGCAAAAATAACATTAAAAACACGCAACACAAGGCCATTTACAGAAGAGGAAGAGTTGTTGTAGTCAAGCACATTTGAGAGTCGCTCAAGCTGTCATCCGTCTTTCACATTTATTGATACAGTACGAACACAAATGCAATAGCATGTCATAAAGCAAGATGACAACATAAGTTACAACCGCAATTAAACTAAACTATCCCTGTTCTCTCTTCATGCAGCAGATATTCTCTGGCTAATTTTACAACAGTTCACACACAAGCGATTTATAGCTTATCATGACAGAATATGCTAATCAATGACTGAAGATAGTTAACTCATAAATTCATCAACTATCCATTCAGAAACATCCTGTCTCATTCTACATCTTCTTGAGTCTCTCCATCATTGTCCGACTCCGGTTTGAACATCAAAGGCTGAACAGTTTCTGATATTTTCAGTGTGTGTGTGTGCGTGAGGTAATCGGAGCTGCTAACACGAGCTCGTGAAGCTCCGCCCTCTTATTGAAAGGGGGTGGGGGAGCAGCAGCTCATTTGCATTTAGAGGGACACACAGAAAAACGGCACATTTTTGTTCACTCTCAAAAAGTGACAATTTTAACATGATATAAAACGTTATCTGTGGGGTATTTTGAGCTAAAACTTCACATACTCACTCTGGGGACATCAGATACTTATTTTACATAAGTGAAATTTAACATAAGTGACCCCTTTAAATGTGCCTTAGAAAAACTCTTGGACAAAACAATGGCACTGACATATTGTAAGATATGACAATGCAAGTTATTTTCAGTTAAAACAGCTCAAACATGCATTTTAGTCTGGGACTAGCTTAAGCCCTGTGTGTGAAACAGGGCATTCATCATATAAAGAGAACATGTCTCTCATATGGATTTCTTGTACAACAGTTTTTTTTAGAGCTTGAAAATCTAGGTTGATTGGACTTTCAATGGATGAACAACAGTGAGAGAATCTTAAAAATATCTTATGGATTCAGAAAGACAATGAGGGTGAGTAATTAATTGATGACAGTCATTTTTAAGTGAACAATCCCTTTAAGATTCACTCTTAAGCAAACCAAATGGCTCAACATCTCTGCATTACATGATGATAATATCAGTTTAGCAAAGGTTTGTACACCTGCAGAACAAATGCTAGAATTGCAACAGTCTTTGTTTCCAACTAAACAACTGCAAAGCAAACGGCAGGGCTGCAGTTTTGTCATCATCCATATGTCTGGCAGTCAAATGCCTTCAAGGTTGCATTGTTGGAAATACCTAGCAGAAATGTTGCACATCTGCCTTTCAATGGAATGAAATGGACCATCCCACAAGATTTTAAGTCTTTAAAACTTAGGAAATAAACAAGGCCATGCGCAATAACCAGCAATTGGCATTCTCGTCATTCCACAGCAGTGAGAAAACCAGAACGTCTCCCTCAGGCAAGGTCAGCATGAGAAACACATTCATGAAACAGAGAATCTTCCCAGCTGACATGAACGCCTTCACATGGGCCAAACAAACAGCCGAAAGAACTGAAACTACTGCGTTACATGCTTTGAGGGACGTCTGCCACTTCTACAGCATCTTTAGTTGGACATTTGTCTAATGTTTTTAAATGTTACTTGTTTCAGAACGTTCAGAGAACATTAAGAGTAACATTCCCATAAGGTCTGCAAAACGGAGCGTTCCCTTAATGCTCGCATAACCAAGAAAAAACTGTTAGCAAAACTTTCTCAAAACTTTTTTTTTTTCAACATATTTTTGTTAGCTGGGTTGCTTCATTGTTTCTAACTGGGAGAAATCTAGTTATGTGATGTCACATCATAACCCACCACTTGTTTTACAGTAGATTGGCTGCAACTGTATTTTAAATCCACTCTTTCACCCAGTATATAGTTGCAGTATATTTTTGCATGTATTGCACTATAGTTTTACCTTGTTAGTTTAACTTAACTTGCTAAGCAGCTCCTAATGAGTGTGGGAATGTTAACAGACAGCTATTCCTTGAAGTACCATGTAAATACTAGGGTACATAATTATGGTAATCATTCAGTATCATGGGAAATGTCATGGTATTACCATCAAAATATTCCTCATAGGCAGCAATTTACTCACAGACTTAAGAGAGACTTAAAAGGTAGCGAATACAAATAAATAATGCTCAACTGAGACGTTCACATTGTTGATAATAAATAAGCACATTCCTAACATTAGGATCCTTTAGAAGGTAATGTTATTTTTAGTCCAGTGACCCTGTATCGCTCTTCTCTCCTTGTCATCTCACTAACACACCAGTGGGTGGGGCCAAAGTTGCAATGATAAAGTAGGCATTGATCTTCTCCTGCAGAGGGAGACTTTCAGATGACTGACTGGCACATGACTTTCCATTTCCATTGCACACTTTTAAATGTCCTCCAACAAAGAACTGATCACTGCTAAAACATCCACATCTACATACAATATAAACCCCTCCAAATCATTAAATTCAGGTGTTCCAATCAAGCACTAGGCATTCAGATGCTTCTACAAACATTTGTGAGAGAATGGGTCGCTCTCAGGAGCTCAGTGAACTCAAGCGTGGTACCATGATAGGTTGCCACCTGTGCAATAAGTCCATTCCTGAAATTTCCTCACTACTAAATATTCCACACTCAACTGTTAGTGGGATTATAATAAAAGTGGAAGCAATTGGGAACAACAGCAACTCTAGGCCATGTAAAATCACAGAGCGGAGTCAGCGACAGTGAATAGCGACAGATCTTCAAACTTATGTGGCCTTCAGATGAGCTCAAGAACAGTGTGTAGAGAGCTTCATGGAATGGGTTTCCATGGCCGAGCAGCTCATCCAAGCCTTACATCACCAAGTGCAATGCAAAGCGTGGGATGCAGTGGAGTAAAGCACGCCGCCACTGGACTCTAGAGCAGTGGAGACGTGTTCTCTGGAGTGACCAATCACACTTCTCTGTTTGGCAATCCCATGGATGAGTCTGGGTTTGGTGGTTGCCAGAAGAACGGGACTTATCTAACTGCATTGTGTCAAGTGTAAAGTTTGGTGGAGGAGAGATTATGGCCACTTTTATTTTATTAATTCTTTTCACTTTTATTATGGTTGTTTTTCAGGGGTTGTGCTTGGCCACTTTGTTCCAGTGAAAGGAACTCTTAATGCTTCAGCATACCAAAATATTTTAGACAATTTCACAAATTTGTGGGAACAGTTTGGGGATGGCCCCTTCCTGTCCCAACATGACTGCGCTCCAGTGCACAAAGCGTCGGTCCATAAAGACATGGATGAGCGAGTTTGGTGTGGAGGAACTTGACTGGCCTGCACAGAGTCCTGACCTCATCCCTATAGAACACCTTTGGGATGAATTAGAGCGGAGACTGCGAGCCAGGCCTTCTCATCCAACATCAGTGCCTGACCTCACAAATGCGCTTCTAGAAGAATGGTCAAACATTCCCATAAACACACTCCTAAACCTTGTGGAAAGCCTTCCCAGAAGAGCTGAAGCTGTTAGAGCTGCAAAGGGTGGGCCGACTCCATATTAAACCTTACGGATTAAGAATGGGATGTCATTAAAGGTAATGTGCACGTAAAGGCAGGCGTCCCAAAACATTTGGTAATATAGTGTATATGCAATTAGCTTGCTGCTTTCAGAATCTGTATTTTGTCAGAAAACTTGGAAATGTTAAATCGCTGCATACCAGCAGGAGTAACATCACCAAACTGACCAGCCAAACCTACACTCCTTGATCCAGTGTCTATTAACGTGGCATTATAAGAGCTTTATCTTTATCAGGTTAAAAGTCTCAAGCGGCCAGCAAGAGAGTTAAAACTGGTGAGATCCATTAGTTGCAGGATGCTCTCAGACCAAACCCCCTCTCAGCCATTATTTAGAAGATAATTGTGTGATAATGTTGCATGGTCCGTAGAGAGATCAGAGGAGAGTTTGGGTCACATGACTGTGATGTGTATTGATTACCGCCACAGCCATTAGGACTCAGATGTTCTAATGAAGCTCGATGCTGATGTGCATTACTGTCACAGGAAAAAAAGCAAATAAACAGAGCACTTTTAATCACTACTCTTATTTTTATGGAATATTGCAGTAGTTATTATAAATGATTTATCCGTGCAATCTTTCCTCAAAATAACAAAATAACTTCCCCTCCCTCTTGTGGCAACATCTCTTCTCTGATGACGAGGGCGGGGCAACCTGTCACTCACATGAGATCCACCAATAGCAAACCACAACCATCCAATCAATTCCCCACGGGGAAATTCAAGCCCCGCCCTACAGTTTGACTCATTTGATTAAAGGCTCTTTCATTTACAGGAGACAGACTGGGTGTCCATACTGAAGGAAAGGCTTTCAGAAAGACAAGAAATCTTTCTGTATCTACTTGTTCAGGATTAAACGTGGGTTTATGAGAATCATGCTGAGTCACTGCCCGGTATGACTAAGGAAAAATCCTGTTTTGTTCTCTTCCTCTGACCTTAAAGAAATGGTATTATGCGAAACCTCGCTTGCTTGCTAGGCTCTAATCGGAATGGCTTACTAGCAAATGACTATTAGCATGATATCACATTGGCATAATACTATTTCTGCTGCATGCTGTGCATTATATCTGAACTGTATCTAGAATACCCAGATAAACCACTGCATTTCCCAAAATGTGCAACCAGATCACACTGCTTGAAATACTGTATCCCACAATGCAATATGCTCATCCTGACAATGTGGCACTGATAGCAACCTCTTCAGATCATCAAGTGTTCTGACATTTCTACACAAAATCGCACTTAATCAGTGCAAACTGACAGTTTATGCTAACGGACTCATTGGATTTAATTGTAATTTGCATATACTACTGTCTCAAGTGTTTATCGTAGCATACTGCATAATGTTTCACATAGTCATCACTCTTCAGTGTAGACTTTACAGAATGCAAAATTCCTAATGCTAATATTCTATTCAGAATATAGTTGTCATGAATTTTCATAATACATTTATTTATACACTTATAAATGCATTAGTAAATATGGAAATTAAACTGAGCCTAAATTAATAAATGCTTTAAGAGTACAGTTCTAGCTATTGCATTAACTAATGTTAGTGTCATGTTAGGTAAATATTAACAATATTACATACTTTGCAAAATATTGCATTAGAAACATCCACCCTTTGGCATACAAAGGATAAAATTTGCAGCAGGGTTATTATTGGGTTATTAACTAAAACTATTAAAACATTTCTGTTCATTTAAATAAAGCTGAAATAAAATAAACAGAGTTGAAACATTAAAATTATTAACTGGAAACTAAAATAAATAAGAATATAAATATATATAAACCTAAATAGCCATATTAAAAAGTAATATAATAATAAAATAATAATAAAACAAAAAAATATTAAATGATAATAATAAAATGACAATAGCATATAACGAAATTACTAGAAATGAAACTAAATTTAACATGAAAATTACAAATATACAAATAAAAGCTGATTTTTAGAGGGGAAAGGGTTTTGCATGACAACAACAGGTTTCCCATTTTTCACCGTGCCCTACATAGTGTGGGAAAGGTACTGTATTTGAAGAATACGAATGCTCGCTTTAATCTCAAATCTCATCTCTGTCCTGCGGCTGTAGCAGGTCCCAGCAGCACATCTGCTGCACTGGGCGTGTTTCCCGCATCCTTCCCTGATTAAATGAGTCCCGAGGGGCGGAGCCGTGAGTAATCACATGACCTCACTCAGACAAAGCTGAGCTGTCTGGAGCAGGGAGCGGCTCGCATACTGAGCAAAGTCACCGAGGCAACCGGCCAGCACATTCACTAACACACACTACTCACACACTAACAAGAAGCGCGTACTTCATCAAACGGCCAGTGAGCGTTATCATCTCAATCACTGCTCAACCTCTTTCTGTCCTGTCGCAACTGTTTTCCATTTATAAGCAGAAACAGCTGGGAGAGTCATCAGGAGCCAGAGCCAGATCTGATCAATAGCCAAGGCATTCTTAAGACCAGACGTTTGCTCTCAGAGACAGAAAGTCCACTGGTGTATAAAAATTAAGATTCATAATGATTCATAACATAACTTTTCTTAATATTCTTGGATTGTTTGTTTTTCAGTGGCCGTTTGCATTAGATTTGGTAAAGTCTGCTGATTTGCCGGGAAGAGCATCTGCAGCTCCGTGGATGACATCATGTCATGCACAGCTGCCGACTGCCCCGCTGGGAAATGACATCAGACTTAGTGAATGGTTTCAAGCGGAGAAGCTTTTGTTACCTCCCTACATTTACATTTATTTGAATAATTTAATTTTATATTTATAATATTCTCATATTTTTATATCGCTGGACCACACTGTACTGAAAAATATAAATGAAGACTGATTTATTTTAAACATATTAGCTCCATATACACACTAAAGACAGCATCTGATTTCTGGACCATGTTTGCATCAATGCATTCATTTATAAGGGATAAAATGGAAGCACCTTATGCTTCCATATATTGAGGCTTATAATTAATAATAAATGGATGAATTAAATAACTAAGATGTCAGCACTTTTGCTGAAGTTTCTAGTGTGGCCTTTAAATGGATACAAATCTGTTTCTTTTATGTTGAATACAACAGATTTCAGCAGTTTGTTCAGCTTCTCTCTGTTTTAGTATGCCTTTAAATCTTACCATTACCAAACGGCACTGCAAAAATAATATAGATAGTCTTGTCATTGTTGGTTGAGATGCTCAGACAAAGTGCAAAGACAGTCTGCCTATTAATCTCAAATAAGAGAAAGTATAAGATCACAAAAATGAGACACTTCAGCTTTAAGTCCTTGCTGATCTAAATTATGTCAGTGACCTCGTCATACCCTTGTGACGCCACCGATCTCTCAATCTCCTCCTCACAGCGGTTACATAACTTCTCTCTGGCTGAATTGTTTGAGCTGACAAAAAGATTTGTCATCGCTCCAGTGAAGACGAATTCTGCCCTCTTCATGGAGCTGAGAAAGACCTGTGACTGAGGCTGCATGTGTGGAATGTATTTGCTGAGTAAAGAGTTGTGCACTCAGCTGTGGGCATGTGAGTGTTAAACTCTGTAACCGCCCGGTAAAGCTCATCCCAGGATGTCCCATTCTATTCAAATAAACCAATAGCACACACAGCTAGTCCTGTCACAATTATGGATGGACGGACAGATGGATGGATTGACGGATGGATGAACGAACGGAGGGTGGGTGGATGGATGGATGGATGGATGGGTGGGATGACAGGTGAATGGATGGATGAATGAAAGGAAGAACAGACGGATTTACGGATGGATGGATAAATGGATGGGGGATGGATGGATGGACGGACCGACGGATGGACGGATGGGTGGATGATGGATGGATGGATGGATGGATGGATGGATGGATGGATGGATGGATGGGATGACGGGTGAATGGATGAACGAATGGAAAGATGAATGGACAGACAGATGGATGGATAAATGGATGGGAGATCGATGGATGGATGGATGGATGGATGGATGGATGGATGGATGGATGGATGGATGGATGGATGGACGAGTGGATGGATGGATGGACAGGTGGATGGATGGATGGATGGACGAGTGTATGGATGGATGGATGGACGAGTGTATGGATGGATGGACAGGTGGATGGATGGATGGACGAGTGTATGGATGGATGGATGGACGAGTGTATGGATAGATGGACAGGTGGATGGATGGATGGATGGATGGATGGATGGATGGATGGATGGACGAGTGTATGGATGGATGGACAGGTGGATGGATGGATGGACGAGTGTATGGATGGATGGATGGACGAGTGTATGGATAGATGGACAGGTGGATGGATGGATGGATGGATGGATGGATGGATGGATGGATGGATGGATGGATGGATGGACGAGTGTATGGATGGATGGACAGGTGGATGGATGGATGGATGGATGGATGGATGGATGGATGGATGGATGGATGGATGGATGGACGAGTGTATGGATGGATGGACAGGTGGATGGATGGATGGACAGGTGGATGGATGGATGGATGGACGAGTGTATGGATGGATGGACAGGTGGATGGATGGATGGATGGATAGATGTAAACCAAAAGATGAGATAATTCTGACATGGGTGCAAAAACAGCTTTACATTATGTATCACTCAAAACAATAACACATAATTTATGATTGTATGAGTCACATGTCTGTCTGCTCAGAACACAGAGAGCCAACTGTGTCACAGACAGCGATGAACCTGAGAGAAAAGGGCAGACGGCAGTCGTGTGGGCCGCCGGTCAAAACGAGCGAGTGACCATGATGGCGGAGGAGGGGCTGATGGGAGGAGGAACACAAAGACAATGACTGTGCACAAAGACAGGCTTCATGCCTTGTGTGGATGTGATTAATCGAGTATAAAATCACAATAACATTCTGAATCAGCCTGCTATGGCCAATGCTTACACTCTGTCAGAGGAATGAGGGGAATGTTCTTTCACTTTTCTTTTTCTCTTTTACTCTTTTACTATATGAATGATGTAATGATGCTCCAGCATGGATGTTAAAGAAGATTATGCTGTTATGCTTTTTTCCATGTTCATCTCTCTTTAGTGTGTGATGTTGCTGTTTGAGTCCCTCCAGCGGGAGTTCTTCTCTATATCAGTGTCAGTGTTTCTGAACTCCCTGAAACGCCTCCATTGTAGTCTGGAGTTTTCTTCCGGGAACCAACACGTCACAATATTCATCATTATAATAATTCATACGCAGAATAAAGGGGCGTGGCCTGGCTGCATTAGTTAGTAGTGTGTTGAAACTGGCGGTTATGGTAAGGAGCGGGGCATTTCCCAAACATACTGGAAGCGCTCGACCAATCACAACACACTGCTCCAGCCGACCAATCAGAGCACAGTGTGCTTGAGCAGTGCACATGCTCTAAAACAATTTAACAATTAATTTTTTTTTTCCAATTAATCCTGCAGGCTTACAATCTTGTTTGATCTGTCTGATCAAATGATGCATCAAGGAAGAGATTGTGGCTATGATGATTCATAGCCATATGTTCAATCATCACACTGGAGATGGAAGGTCAAGTCAAGCGCATTGCATTATGGGATATAATATTGTGCACATTTTGTCAAATAGGGTGAGGTAGGTTATCCAGATATAGACACAGCCTCTGTGCACACGTGCCTTTTTATCCAAAGAAACATAAACCAATCAATAAATGAAACAACTACAAGAACTAAATGTTAACTCTGAGAACTAAATGTTAACATGCCAGAACGCTTTCCTGTAGCTTTTCCGGTGCTAGCAACGCCAAGGTCATGGGTTCGACTCCCAGGGAAAGCAAGAACAAAAATGTAAAAATGTGTACCTTGAATGCAATGTAAGTTGCTTTGGATAAAAGCGTCTGCCAAATGCATAAATGTAAATGTCCAAGACATTCATCCACACACATCTGATCACCATTAAAGTCTCTTTTCATCATGTTTGTGAACTGAGATCATCTAAGGACTATGACATAAATATTACCAAAGGCCATGTGAAGCAAATAGACTCTTAGAGACTGATAAACAAGAAAACAGTGAGGCTTATAGAAGGATACTGTTATTTTGAAAGTCAAAATGAACCCATGTATATGAGGATAAAAATCATTAGTGGTGTTTCCTAAGGCAAGCAGCACATTGCTACTGCTCATGTTTCAGGTTAGAGAACAAACCCCATCTATTCAATGCGACACATCCATTGGTACTTTGTGAAAAATGTGACTTTAATGGGTCATGACCTGAGAAATCTAATTTTCCTTAAGCTTTTGACATATAAGAGGTCATCATACTATAAGAATATCCAGTAAGTTTCAGAACTGAAAACTTCCTTGTTAGTCCAGCTTTTATTGTAACCAAGCCCAGAGAACGACTCGTTGTGCAACTCATCACTGCAACTTTGGCCCCGCCCACTGGAGTGTTAGTGAGATGACGAGGAGAGAAGAGCGATACAGGATCACTGGACTAAAAATAACATTACCTTCTAAAGGATCCTAATGCTAGGAATGTGCTTATTTATTATCAACAATGTGAATGTCTCAGCTGAGCATTATTTATTTGTATTCGGTGCATTTCACTGAGGATTCTTTGGGAAATCAGTCACAATTTCAGCGCAGGCTTTGCAAACAGACTTTTACGATATGGACTCAACAGAAATGCCACAACATGTCAGTAACCGTGTTAATTCTGATGCCTGATCTGAGACCAGTGATTTCTGATATGATTCATGTACAGTCAGATGTTCTTTGTCTATGTGTCAGTAAATCAAACCAGTGACTAAACGCTCAACTTCACATTGTTTCTCTTAGTAGGATGAAAATAATCAGTTGTTTAAACTGTGATTAAATTATATATAGAAAGAGATCAAAAAACACTCCCTATGCAATCACTGGAGCTGTCAATCAGCGTGACAGCGTCAGTTTATCAGTGATATCAAGTTGCAATGATGATTCATGCTCAACATGTCTGTGATCGGCTACAATGCTCATCACTGCAACCTTTCATGCCACGATCTAAATATAATGCCATAGATCTAATTATAATGCTATAATCAACACTTGTCACGATTAGTTCACTTTGAGAGCTGTAATAGTAAAAAAAGTGCTAAAAGTTTTCTCGAGAGTTCCACATGTAATACTAGCTATTTCATATGCAAAGATGTCAGCCAATCACAGCAGTGGGCGTTTATACTGAAGTCACACAGCAGCCAATCACAGCAGTGGGCGTTTACACTGAAGTCTCACAGCAGCCAATCACAGCAGTGGGCGTTTATACTGAAGTCTCACAGCAGCCAATCACAGCAGTGGGCGTTTACACTGAAGTCTCACAGCAGCCAATCACAGCAGTGGGCGTTTATACTGAAGTCTCACAGCAGCCAATCACAGCAGTGGGCGTTTACACTGAAGTCTCACAGCAGCCAATCACAGCAGTGGGCGTTTACACTGAAGTCTCACAGCAGCCAATCACAGCAGTGGGCGTTTACACTGAAGTCTCACAGCAGCCAATCACAGCAGTGGGCGTTTACACTGAAGTCTCACAGCAGCCAATCACAGCAGTGGGCGTTTATACTGAAGTCTCACAGCAGCCAATCACAGCAGTGGGCGTTTACACTGAAGTCTCACAGCAGACCCGCCCCTTCAAACAGAGTGTTCAAATCAGAGGCTAAAATCAGGGTAGGAAAAATGCCTTTTCATGATTTCTAAATTATGACAATTTTTTATGTAAAAATCATACTAACATTATAAGTGCACCCTAGGAAACATTACACACCCAGAAAGCAATAAAACAATGCAGTTTATGATCCCTTTATTATTGCTATTGCTAAGATATCAAGGAATCAGGGTTGCATAAAAATTGCAGACTGTTGAAAACATTATATCATTAGCTCCAGGTGTTGTTTAATAAGTCTTTTGAGATTTAATGATTACACTGGGCCATATTGTGACTCTGATTTTATTGAATTAATGAATTGTAAAGCTTGTGCAGATTGTTTGCACTTTTCTAAGCGATTGAACTTTTGCCTGCAGAAGATAAGATGGGTGCCCACAGACTTACAATGAATGAGCGACCCAAATTCAACAGAGCAGGATATAATAGAGACTGGGAGGTGGGTGAGCAACCACCCAGAACACCCTAGAAACCGCATAGCAATGCCCTGGCAACCACCACTGGCATTTTCTTCAGAAAGTTAAAAAGTGTAGTTAGTAATTCACTGCAACATTAACCCAATAAAGCCTGCTGTCATCTGATTAATAGTTTTATAGCAAGTAAAAGGCCTTTTAGTATAGTTGTACAAACGTCCAACTTCAGCTCGCGATTCACGTGTTGTTTTGCTGTGAAATCTTTACTGATTATAATTAGATGCATGCACATATATATATATATATATATATATATATATATATATATATATATATATATATATATATATATAGTTTTAGCCAATATATGTTCATTTTTAATGCCATTGTTATCGGCCCGATAAGAAAGTTTGGCCAATATATTTAAGGTGTTATGAACTGGCTCTTTTAATTTTTTTATACTGTTGTCTAAGGTCAACTTATGACTTTGCATGGTTTTTACATTCAAAACATCATAATGAATAAGTAATAGGCTACATTTTCTACCCTGGTTTTGAGCCTCTCTCCTGGAACGCTCGGTTTGTATGGGCGTGCAGCACTGAAGACTTGAAAGTAGACACCCACGGCTAGGATTGGATAAGATTTGCATATTTAATGAGCTTCTGCTCCCCTGTCAGAACATCATGCTCCCAAACATTTAGATTTATAAAATGTCATATCGGTGCATCCCTAATTTTAATAACGTAAACATAAGAATAACTTAGTAATAGCATTAATTCAAGATGAACACCTTCTAGACTGAAGCAACTTATGTTCAAATGTGAGGATGAAATATGATCATCAGGCTTTTGAGGAAGGTTTATTTGTTCATTTCTCAGTCATCATTGTATTGCATTGCAGTATATGATTTAAAACTACAGAGCTTTGAAAATAAAATTAAGCATATAAATATTATTGGCAAATAAGCCCCGAATTTAGTAATCCAGGTAGTCCAAATTTTAGTCTTTAGTTAAATATGATTGTTATTTTTATGCATATGTTTTGATTATTTTAATACATTTTCTATATATAGCACTTTGAATTACCATTGTGTATGAAATGTGCTATATAAATAAATGTATTTTGATAATTTGCTTTGATAAGAATTTCATCTTAATTCTGGCCATATAAATATCAGCATCTGCACCAAATTTCATATTTTTACTCTGTTTGAGCCTCTGAATAAGTATGAGATCCATATTCTTATTATTTCATATTATATGAGTCATAATATATGAGCCTGACCTATCAAATATGATACTCAACTAATTTTTTCATATGTCAGGGTTAAAAACATTCAATACGCTAACCAAAATCTTTAAGGTACTTTAATATGCTCAGTCATATTGGAGCTAAAAATACATCATGGTTTCTCAAACACAGATGAAGGGTACAGAAACCTCTTTGAATCTAAAAAAACAAGGACCTGATCATCTGAGACAGTGCCTTAGAAACATGCACACAAAAACATTAAATGGCACGCTTCTAAACAAGGTTTGACTGTGTCATAGAAGGACACGTCAGCACTCGATGGTGGCTCATGTGACAGTGGAGCGTTTGGCATTTGCTCGGCCAGTGTTTCAGCTGGCTAGAGCCCGTCATAGTATCTGTGACCCGGAGCCTCATCACAGGTGTGACATTACACATTCCAGGCTGGACGGCTATTTATGGATGTTACTTCAAAAGTTTACACTTGCCATGCGGAAAGAAACACTTTCCTCAGACTCTCACGCACAAATAACAAACAAACTGATATGAAGAGTGATTTAAAGGGGTCATGTCATGTTTCTTGAGGGTCACTTATAATGTTAATAAAGCATATCACACAAAAAAACATATACAGTGGGTACGGAAAGTATTCAGACCCCCTTAAATTCTTCACTCTTTGTTATATTGCAGCCATTTGCTAAAATAATTTAAGTTCTTTTTTTCTCATTAATGTACACACAGCACCCCATATTGACAGAAAAACACAGAATTGTTGACATTTTTACAGATTTATTAAGAAAGAAAAACTTAAATATCACATGGTCCTAAGTATTCAGACCCCTTGCTCAGTATTTAGTAGACGCACCCTTTTGATCTAATACAGCCATGAGTCTTTTTGGGAGTTTTTCACACCTGGATTTGCGGATCCCTTGCCATTCCTCCTTGCAGATCCTCTCCACTTCTGTCAGGTTGGATGGTAAACGTTGGTGGACAGCCATTTTCAGGTCTCTTCAGAAATGCTCAATTGGGTTTAAGTCAGGGCTCTGGCTGGGCCATTCAAGAACAGTCACGGAGTTGTTGTGAAGCCAACTGGTCATTGTCTTGTTGGAAGGTGAACCTTTGGCCCAGTCTGAGGTCTTGAGCACTCTGGAGAAGGTTTTCGTCCAGGATATCCCTGTACTTGGCCACATTCATCTTTCTCTCAGTTGCAACCAGTCGTCCTGTCCCTGCAGCTGAAAAACACCCCCACAGCATGATGCTGCCACCACCATGCTTCACTGTTGGGACTGTATTGCACAGGTGATGAGCAGTGCCTGGTTTTCTCCACACACACCGCTTAGAATTAAGGCCAAAAAGTTCTATCTTGGTCTCATCAGACCAGAGAATCTTATTTCTCACCATCTTGGAGTCCTTCAGGTGTTTTTTAGCAAACTCCATGTGGGCTTTCATGTGTCTTGCACTGAGGAGAGGCTTCCGTCAGGGCACTCTGCCATAAAGCCCTGATTGGTGGAGGGCTGCAGTGATGGTTGACTTTCTACAACTTTCTCCCATCTCCCGACTGCATCTCTGGAGCTCAGCCACAGTGATCTTTGGGTTCTTCTTTACCTCTCTCACCAAGGCTCTTCTCCCCCGATAGCTCAGTTTGGCCGGACGGCCAGCACTAGGAAGGGTTCTGGTCGTCCCAAACGTCTTCCATTTAAGGATTATGGAGGCCACTGTGCTCTTAGGAACCTTAAGTGCAGCAGAAATGTTTTTGTAACCTTGGCCAGATCTGTGCCTTGCCACAATTCTGTCTCTGAGCTCTTCAGGCAGTTCATGTGAAAAAACACAGAACTGTTGACATTTTTGCAGATTTATTTAAAAAGAAAAACTGAAATATCACTTTTTTTTCTTTTTTTTTTTGAAAATGACCTTATTCCTCATCTGGGAATGTGTCGAGCTCTTTGAAGCTGCACTGAAACTGCAATTTGGACCTTCAACCCGTTGGTCCCCATTGAAGTCCACTATATGGAGAAAAATCCTGGAATGTTTTCCTCAAAAGCCTTAATTTCTTTTCGGCTGAAGAAAGAAAGACATGAACATCTTGGATGACATGGGGGTCTGGTGACTAAACTATCAGGATTTTTTTATTCTGAAGTGAACTAATTCTTTAAGTATTAGATTCCAGAATTGGAATCGATTCCAAAAATGAAATAAGAAAAAAAATCTTTATTCTTTCAACAACAAAGACTGTGGGATATCAAGGACAGCCAGGAATACATCTATGCTGCCTTCAAAAATCAACCAGATGAAGGCACCTTCGTAGACGGGACGTTACGCAACACTGGATTCAAATGTGCCTTGATGTCTTTTTCAGGTTTCGGACACTGTTGTGTCTCAGAGAGGCATTTAAAACATAATTTCTGCAGGTGTGCTGTAACATGACACCCTTGACCACCACAAAACTGCCCTACAGCAAGTCTAGAAACCTGAGAAAGCTGTGCATGAAAGTAGCGATATATTTGATGGCACACAAATTAAAACCATCTGACCTGGTTAAATGCACCATCTAAATATATCGTGACAGTGTGATGGGATACTACAGCTAATAAGTACAAAAACTGTTTTTGTGCACAAATTTCCAGATTTTCTGCAATGCTCTAAACATCATAATAATATGGTTTACCTAGACAAAATAACATGCAATCACTAGAAAGGGCTAATATTTCAAATGCCCTTGGCTGCTTTTCTTCTCTGCTATTTACCCACTCAATCACATAAATCGCAAAAGCCTTACAAAAGCCGCCCACAGTGTCAAACGGATGTAAATCGTGTTGGTTCTGTGTACACTGTAGTATCTTTAGAATTTCATGAAAGAGCTTCTCATCTTAGCAGAAAGGAGACTCGGTCAGGCTCAAAAGAAAACTGCGAGACGCACCCACTCCTGAGTACATCTTGAGCTTTCTTAGGCACACAATGTTTAAAAAGACAAAGGCTTATGCAACTTCTGATCGTCACCTGGTTAGTACATTTGCAGGCCTGAGCAATGGTAATTGTGCATGAGCCCGAAGCAGGATCCATGTTCCAGTCTCAAATTTACAGGCCTATTTAAATGTGCACATTTGGGTCCGGATCAAAAGTACAAGATTAAGACGTTTTGAAAGGAACCAATGTAATCTCATCTTTGATGAAACACCTCTGGTTTACAAGAACACCAAGAAGAACCTTTAATGCCCCATTAGCCAGGTATTGTACCACACATTTTCAGTGCTTACATCGAAACCAAAAACAAACGAAATTCCACAAAGTAACTGGACACTAAACTTCAAATCAACCATTATATGTTTAAGTGCCTGATAAGTGATTTATTTCAAATCAAATAAAAAGCAAATAAAAGCAATTATTTTCACGATTGTTTAAAAACAGCCGATGATCAGGACCGATTATATCCTGTCAATCAAAAGAGGGTGGAAAAACGTGTCATACTTAAACTCACACTGTGTAAAGAAAATCTCTCTTGTGTTGAATTTAGGGCTGGTAATGTTAATGCAAAAATAAATAGTGACGTTAAAGCAGCTCTATTTGACCCTCTGGATCACCTGTAGTTCAGGGTTGCAAGGTCCACAGTTTTCCCTACACCATTTTTGTAGCTCCTCCCATCCAATAATCATAAAGAGCTTTGTGCTTGTTACTTCTGATAAAAAAGTCTCAGCTTTCATATTATGTCCATTTTACTACCCTTGACTGCTGACGGACTCCGCCCTAATTAGCATAGACCCCGCCCTTGACTCCTGACGGACTCCGCCCTGTTAGCATAGCCCCTGCCCATGACTGCTGACAGATTCCGCCCTATTAGCATAGACCCCGCCCACGACTGCTGACAGATTCCGCCCTATTAGCATAGACCCCGCCCATGACTGCTGACGGATTCCGCCCTATTAGCATAGACCCCGCCCATGACTGCTGACAGATTCCGCCCTATTAACATAGACCCCGCCCATGACTGCTGACAGATTCCAGCCTATTAGCATAGACTCCGCCCACGACTGCTGACAGACTCCACCCTATTAGCATAGACTCCGCCCACGACTGCTGACAGACTCCACCCTATTAGCATAGACTCCGCCCACGACTGCTGACAGACTCCACCCTATTAGCATAGACCCCCGTCTGACGCCCAGCTTTCTGTGTGTGCGCTTCGGGTGTATGCGCTCAGAAAACCATATATCAGAAGTTTAAACTGATATGGCTTTAAAACGCATGCAGATGATACATTTTCATGATGATGAAGAACTGCAATGTCACGTGAGTGCAATAGAGATGATCATCAAAACCAAAATATACACACTATATAGCCAAAAGTATTAGGACACTCCTCCAAATCATTGAATTCAGGTGTCCAATCCCTTCATGGCCACAGGTGTATAAATCAAGCACTAGGCATGCAGACACTTCTACAAACATTTGTGAGAGAATGGGTCGCTCTCAGGAGCTCAGTGAACTCAAGCGTGGTACCGTGATCGGTTGCCACCTGTGCAAAAAGGCCATTCCTGAAATTTCCTCACTACTAAATATTCCAGAGTCAACTGTTAGTGGGATTATAACAAAGTGGAAGCAATTGGGAACAACAGCAACTCAGCCACGAAGTGGTAGGCCAGCATACCAAGACATTTTGGACAATTTCATGCTCCCAACTAGTGATCAACCGATATATCGGTCCGATATGTGCGTTTTTTAAGTGTATCGGCATCAGCTGATACAGGGCTGCTGCGTTCGCCGATAGTTATTGGCATTATTTACAGACAGGCGTCCACAGGTAGCTCTGTGTTGCTGGAGACGCTGCAGATGCACTGCCCCTCGCCCTCTAGCAGAGAGCTGGAATCTGCTCTTCAAGACAACGGCAAGTTTTAAACTTTCAAAGCATCTTTTAACTGTTTGACTTAGCTGAAATATTGCCATACACTTTGAAAGTGGAAACGTTCATATCTTTCGATATGTATCGATACTGAAATATCTGAAACGATTCCAATACTCCTTTCTGCAGTATCCCAGCTGCGCTTTCTTGCTCTCCTGTCTGACAGCGACACGCACCGCCTCCTCTCATTCACTCCGGTTAGATAGTGCTAGTGTGACCGGGTCTGAATTTCGGCGTGGGATTGCGTATAATTCCAGTCAGTCACACAGACTTTGCGACACACACACATAATAAAGCCGCCACTGAAATACAAGTGCCAAATTTAGCTATTTTTCGCGGGTTATTTATGGTCAAATACACTCAAAAATAATGTCACAATGGCCATCTTGTTGAGTATTAATGTAAACACAGTCGTAAAGCGTTCAGGAAGAACGTGTAACAGGAACAGTGTTTTGGATCAGTGCGTGCGTCAGCTCTTAAAGGGACAGGCAGCCTAATAAACGTGCCGCTCTCTATGTTGTTAATGTTACTCAACAAAAGACAAGGAGAAAATCACTCACCACTCCTGACTGATTAACTTAATAATCTGCATTTCATTTTTACAATGAAAATTATCCAATGTTATTTTAAATTTGATTACTTTGTTTCTTTATTCAGATTCTCACTTCAATACCTGAAAAAATAAAAACAGTCTATTTGATTTGTATCTTTATTCTATTTATTTGTGCCATTGCATTTGTTTATTTGTTCTTATTTTATTCCAGTTTACTTGTCTTTTTTTAATTAAATGCATCATTTGAAATCAAGCTTCCTTGTGCTGTGTAAGCTATTGCAACAAAATTACCCCACTGTTAAAAACAAGAGAGAAAAAAACTAAAAACACTGAGTTAGCAAATATTTGTGAGATAATTGTAATGACAATTGATCAATGTTTATATATGAAAATATATTATAATATAACAATAAATACTCCTTTTTTAATTTGACTATTTTTTTAATTTGGCACTAAAAAAATCCATATCGGTCGATCCCTACTCCCAACTTTGTGGGAACAGTTTGGGGATGGCCCCTTCCTGTTCCAACATGACTGCGCTCCAGTGCACAAAGCGTCGGTCCATAAAGACATGGATGAGCGAGTTTGGTGTGGAGGAACTTGACTGGCCTGCACAGAGTCCTGACCTCAACCCTATAGAACACCTTTGGGATGAATTAGAGCGGAGACTGTGAGCCAGGCCTTCTCATCCAACATCAGTGCCTGACCTCACAAATGCGCTTCTAGAAGAATGGTCAAACATTCCCATAAACACACTCCTAAACCTTGTGGAAAGCCTTCCCACAAGAGTTGAAGCTGTTAAAGCTGCAAAGGGTGGGCCAACTCCATATTAAACCCTACGGATTGAGAATGGGATGTCATTAAAGTTCAAAACTTTTGGCAATATAGTGTATGCTGATATATTTAAAATATGTTGTTGCCCTCTCCCCACTTATATACTGTACACTGACTGTAGTTAAAAACTACTTTAAATTATGAGCAACTTGAAGCTTGACAATCAATGCAGCTCCCCAACACTGACCCCTTCCTACACATTTAATCCTGCACAACATACATTCAGCATGCATTTCACAATAGGGCTAAAGAGAGACATTTAGCGCCAGACAGTGCATGTGAACATCTTTTGTTCTGAGAACAGCTCCAGCAGTGTTACTGTATGACTCTACTGAGCTGGACGTCACTTCCAGGAATGTTTCCACCAAACATCAATTTTATCATTGTCAGGGGTTCCCACTCTCTAGAGAACTCCAAACTGCATGAATAGACCACTGACAAAGAGGAAAATAAACCTTGATGGGTTTAACATTGAAAAAAAAATGAAGCTGTGATGAACTCACTTGAGTTTTTTTTAAATATGGAATTTTCTGGTGATGATTCTAGAGGAAGGATATTCAGAGCATCACAGTTTCCAGTGTGTTTGAAGCCTTGATCACATGGTTTACAAGTCATTGTTACTGGTAGAGCTAAAACTGGATTCAACGTGTGTCATTGGATGCCTTAACAAAGAATAAAATAACATATTTAATTCAAATGAAATGCTTTTTTTCATGCATATCTCATGTTTATAATTTCTTGTGACTGGTTTGTGACGTCGCCATGAAAGCGTTACAGTAAACAAGTGAGGCTATTATGTGTTGAGACTTCATATTCCATCCTTAAAGCAAAAATATTTGTTCATAAAAGATTCCTTTCAGGAAGCACATACTTCAGTGACAACCTATAGCATAAACTAAAGCACATGATACACCAGCGCAGTGCCATATATTGAATATTCACACAATAAATAATGTGTGTAATGACTCACGATGAGAGAATAAACTTCAGTAGGAAATGATTCATTTCTGTGTGTGAATCAGTTCAAACTGCAATCAATTCAAAATTCATCTCCATCATAAGTCTGAAAAAGTTTCCACAGAGCATATTGGAATGATTGGGATTTTATTTTGTGTAACTCACCAATCCCATCTGCAAATAAATGCTACACTGAATCAAAAAGGTGAAATATTCTGTTTTTATTCCTCAATATTTTCTACCTCTGCTTAGCATCCAGGCTTGTTAAAGATGACCAATAAACTGGTTCTGATAGCCTCTGGCCTCTAGTCGAACACGCCTGACAGCCAAACAACAAGACACTTTTAACAAGACATCACCTTTCGAGACAGATGTGATTTATCCTGAAAATCAGGAACGTTTGGGTGTTTTGTCACCATGGTTTTTGTATGTACAGAAAAAGTCTAGTATGCACTGTAGAGAGTGAACAA